>CM035135.1:23708697-24308697 GCA_020205605.1 Panax ginseng
ACTCGCATATGATCATCTACTCAATGTGTCAGCTACTACATTCGCTTTTCCAGGATGATATTGAATAGTGTGATCGTAATCTTTCAACAGCTCAAGCCAACGTCGTTGCCGCATGTTGAGTTCTTTTTGGGTGAAGAAATATTTAAGGCTTTTATGGTCAGTATAAATATCCACTTTCTCCCCATACAAGTAGTGTCTCCAAATTTTCAATGCGAATACGACTACTGTCAACTCCATATCATGAGTAGGATAATTCCTCTCATATTCTTTGAGTTGTCGCAAGGCATAGGCTATGCATTTCCCATGTTGCATGAGAAAATATCCTAACCCTTTGCCTGAAGCATCACTGTAGATAACAAATCCATCTGAACCAGATGGTATTGCCAGAACAGGTGCCGAAATGAGTCTCCTCTTGAGCTCTTGGAAACTCTTCTCGCATTCCTCGCTCCATACGAATTTTATATCTTTTCAAGTCAGCTGAGTTAATGGAGTAGCGATTCAAGAAAATCCTTCCACGAATCTCCGATAATAACCAAATTTAAGCCCGTAAAGTCACAGTACTTTGGCCACCGACTTTTGCTGCTCTAACTTTGTATTACTTCAATCTTCACCGAGTCAATAGATACTCCATGTTTTGATACCACGTGACCAAGGAATGCTACTTCCTCAAGCCAGAAATCGCATTTCTTCAGCTTGGCATAAAGCTTGTTTTCACGAAGCCTTTCAAGTATCAACTTCAAATGGTGCTCATGTTCTTCACGTCTTTTGGAATAGATGAGGATGTCATCAATAAAGACAACAATGAACTAATCCAAATATTCCTTGAATACACGGTTCATCATATCCATGAAAGCAGTAGGAGCATTAGTCAATCCAAAAGACATGACTAAGAATTCATAATGCCCGTCTCGAGTTACAAGGCGCCTTTGGAATATCCTCAGTTTTAATCTTCAGCTGATGATATCCAGAACGAAGATCGATCTTTGAAAAGAATTGTGCTCCTTGTAACTGGTCAAATAGGTCATCAATGCGAGGTACCGGATACCTATTCTTGATGGTGACATGGTTTAATTCTCGATAGTTAATACAAAGTCGCATTCTCCCATCTTTCTTCTTTACGAATAAAACATGAGCACCCCAAGGAGAAGTACTAGGACGAATGGGCTAAGAAAGCTTGGCATCCATTTTTCAATAAACGAATAACTTTGTGGCTTGATATGACAGTGACTAATTTTATTGGTTTAGTTGTTTGAATTTGTATGACAGGTTGGTTAGGAATAAGAAAACTAACAACCTTACGAAAATAATCAATTTTGGCATGATGAGTGGTTAACCAATCAATTCCTAAAATCACATTAAAAGCAAGTATCTTTAAAGAGATAAGATCAACAGGTAATGTGATAGTGCCAACTTGGATTAAACTAGATTTATAAAATATCAACGCAGCAATTATTGAATCAATAAAATATTGAAGAGTAACTACTGTAACAATTATTGTGTAGTGCCTTCTTACGTAAGAATCAACAATTCAACAATACTGTAAAATACCGTGTACTACTGTGCCACCACGCGTATTACTGTATTTTAACCACCAGGTATTCCAATAGTGTCAACGGTAACAATTACGTCGTTATTTATAAAACTCAAACTTTGTCATTTTCTGCATCCGTCAGTTATTCTATTATGAGCCCCACGAATGGTTGCACCGTCGTATGAATATTCCCCGACAAAAGAATATTTCACGACCAAACAAATATTCCCCGACAATAATGAATATTTTATAACTACTTGCTTATTTTGTAAAATTTGCACATTTCTCCCATAACCAAAATATTATATCAAATTAACACCTTTTTAATTTAGAATAAAGAATAGATGAAAATTCGATTTTATTTATAATAAGTTGGGGTCTTACATCGATACTACATTCACGTCATCTTAACATCATTTTAACCCACATTTCATACAGAAGTGTCCCACAAAAACCATAGCTCAAATCCCGAGTGACTACTACACAAGACAACACACTATATAGAATTTGAAGACTTGAAGATCTAGTCATGGACCCATCTTCCCGGCTTTGTACAACCACTTATCCCATGTCATTGTGTTTCTCTCAACAACAACATTCTGGAAAGGTACATCACACCTTTATTGGATGCTCGAATTGAAATTTATGAAGGTTCGAGCGGATAACACTTTGCATGAGTGCACGTACTTCGAGATGATGGGACCCGCATGGCCTGGGCAACCCGGGCAGCCGCGGGTAGACCCGTGGCTGCTGCGGGTAGTTCCGCGGCCATCTGGTCTATAAATAAAGGCCTTTGGTGGCTCATTTTTTTAAAAAATAAATAGAAAAAGGAGAGAAAACTCTGTCTATTTCAGTTTGTAAACACTTATAGAGTGCTCTAAACTGAGTGATTCTTTTCACTAAACACTTGTAAGCTCGTGTTTTATAACATATTGAAATTTAACAAGTGGGAACCGAATTTTCAGGCGTCAAAAGCTATCTAAAGTCTTCTTGGCAGCTCACTATAAGATATTTTAGATTTTTAAGCTTTTTCTTACTTCTGTACATACCTATCTACTAACGTTGAGAGTCGTGTTGTGTGGGTATGCCCGGATCGTCGATCTGTGGCTTTTTATTACTTATATATATGTAAGACCCCAACTTTTATGAATAAAGAATAATTTTTCTCGAAATATGTTTTTGAATATTATGGCGTGGATATGATATAATGTTATAGTTGTGGGTAATATTTATAAATTTTGCAAAGTAAACAAGTTGTTATAAAATATTCGATTGGTTGGGGAATATTCATATGACGACACATTCATTGGTGGACCCCACAAAGGAAGTATTATCGTAGTTAGAAAATGACAGAATTATCTTTTTATAAAAATAACGACGAAAGTTTTACCGTTAAACCGTTGAACTACACTACGGTGGTAAAATATAATAATAATACTGTGTGGTTGCATAGTAGCACACTCAGATTGATTATTGATGCTTACGTGAGAAGTCACTCGCTTATACTCACTTATTGCTACAATGAATTGTTTGTATAATATCTCTCATATTATTGATTCAATTATTGTCACAGTATCAATATTTTATATTATTAAATTAATAATTGAGACGACAAAGTTATTCATATTATTATTTGCAATATTGACGATGTCTAGAAAGTTCTGTCGAGGAGAGGTTTGGTCACCTAATTGTGTGCCAATAGGGAGAAATCCTTATCGGAAAGCCCCCTCTTTCCTGAGAATTATCTGGTTGTTAAATATTGTGAGTTATAAATAATGAATAATTATTAATAGATTAAAAAATGTGTTTATTAAAGATAAATGATTTTTGGTGAATATTTATTTAATTTTTGATATAAATATAGGGATTTGTTATGAGGCGTTTGTTGTAAGATTGACTTAGTATTCCATGGGAAGATTTACTAATTTTATGGACCGTCGATGGTAGTTTTAATAGTAAATCAATCTGGACCGTCGATGGTGGTTTTAATAGTAAATCAATTAGGACCGTCGATGGTGGTTTTAATAGTAAATCAATCTGGACCGTCGGTGGTAGTTTGAATAGTAAATCAATCTGGATAGTCGGTGGTGGTTTTAAAAGTAAATCAATCTTGACCGTCGGTGGTGGTTTTAAAAGTAAATCAATCTGGACCGTCGGTGGTGGTTTTAAAAGTAAATCAATTTAGATCGTCGGTTGTGGTTTTAATAGTAATCAATATGAACTGTCCATTCTAATAGTAAATAAATCTAGACCGTTCGTGAATCAGTTACTAGTTAGTCCATTCCCCTATAAATAGAAGCTTAATTCTTCTTTCATTCTCACCAATTCATTGAGATTCACAAGAGACACTATAGAGAGAGAAACTTTAGAGAGCAAGAAGAAGGGTATTCTGCTACTTCACTATTGCAGTATCCAGTCTTCTACTAAGGTAAGGGGTATTATTTCTTTCGTATTCATAAGGAATAATATTTTTTGTATTCATCATTTAATTTGTCGGAATAACCTGACTACGCGGATTACGTACCGTATAACAGGTGAAATTCCATTTGCAGTTTCGTATGTTGTTTCTTTTTATATTCTTAAATCTAAACTTATTATGGTAAGTATTGCTTCTATAATCCTTGAAATTAGTGGAATATCCTTGAGTTTTGCACTTAATCCAGTATCGTTCATTGGAATATTGATCTGAACTTTCATATTAAATATCAATATTTTCACCCGGGGTACTATTCATGGGTTACTATTCATCCAGTTACTATTCACTAGAATATTATTCACTCGGGTATTCAGGACACTTTTTATGCTGGGGTACTATTCACGAGTTACTATTCACCTAGTTACTATTCACTCAAGTATTTGGGGCACTTTTCATATCGGGGTACTATTCTCGAAGTACTATTTATAGGGTAGTATTCACTGAAAAAAATTATTTCTTTTCTGTCCAAATTATTTTTGATACATGGATATTATTCTTGAATTTTACTCCACAAAACAGTATCATGTTGACAATTTGAACATTATTTAATTCTGGATCAATTAAATTATAAATCTTTAAAAATTTATCCTTTGCTTTCTTTTAATTGAATTCTTATATCATTGTCATCATCCTCATGCTTATATTGTGATAAAAGTCATCTTTGGCTTACGTGCATAGATGGAATGTTGATTGATATGATTATGACCATGGATCATTCGGTATAATCATGACCTGTAATGTTACAAATGATGTGGTAAAAGTCCCCATTGGCCTGTAGTTCATTGATGGACAATTGTTGGTATGATTATGACCAGAGATTATTCGGTATAATCATGACCCTTAATGATTACATGAATATCATTAGCCCGTAGTGCATGGATGATTCGATGATGTGGTTTATTTATTAAGTTGAGTCTCAGCGATAAAGTTAATGATAAACTTTTTAAATCATAGAAGATAGTAGATATCATGCTCTACTTGACTCTTCTAATGGATTGCTTGTTCCGTTGCAGTTAAACTAGTTGTCTATTATATTCCATCAGTTTAACATTGTTGAAGGCTAATGATAACTTATTTCTGCATTATCTTAGTCATAATATTTCTTACTAGGCTACTTGAGCTCACCCTTTTACTTTCATTATTCTCTTCAAAAAATGAGAATGTAGCTGGAACTAGTCGGGGAACGAACTGATTGTCTGAGATGGTGTTATAGTAGTCCTCATTATTCTATAAAATAGTGTGACAATAAATGTAATGAGGACTCCATTTGAGTTTGGATATTGTCTAGAGGACAATATTCGTGTAAAAACTCTCAGCTCATGTTGTATAATTAAGTTTGTATTTGTATTCAGTACCATGTATTTAGTGTGAGATCCCGAATTTTATGAAATAAAAGTATTCAATTTTTTTTAATTAATATTTTATTTAGTAAATGGTTAAATTGAGAAAGGGTTAAAGTTAAGGGTGATATTTAAAAATTTTGCAAAGTAAGTAAGTTGATATAAAATATTCGCTGTGTCGGGAAATATTCATTTTAATAGGGAATATTCGTACGATGGCATAATCATTGGTGGACCCCACAACGAAAGTAATGTCGTATTTAGAAAATGGCAGAAATATCTTTTTATAAAAATAACGGCGAAAGTTTTACCGTTAAACTGTTGAACTACCCGGTAGTAAAAGTACAATAATACGTGTGGTTGCATAGTAGCACAATATTGGGTATTGATGCTTACGTGAGAAGTCACTCAGTTATACTCAATTATTTCTATAGTAATTGCAACAAATATCTCTCATATTATTAATTCAATTATTGTCACAGTATCATCTGCATAATATTTTATTATTATTAAATCAATAATTAAGACGACAAAGTTATTCATATTAATATTGGCAATATTGGCAATGTCTAGAAAGTTCTGTCGAGGAGAGGTTTGGTCACCTAATTGCACTCCAATAAGGAGAAATCCTTATCGGAAAGCCCCCTCTTTCCCGGGAATGATCTGGTTGTTAAATATTGTGAGTTATAATATTAATAATGAATAAGTTCGTGTTGATTAAAGATGAAATTGATATTTTCATTGTGTTGGGATTATTAGTGTTAGTGAAAATCGACATCTATTCCGATAATAATTAATGTCTGGATGTTATATTGACCAATCGGGTAATTAATCAGATAAATGAGCAATTAATTACTATTAATTCACATGCTTATAACTATTTGTTCACATGTGCGTACTATTGATTCACACGCATGTACTATTAGGGGAGGTGGTGCAAGATTGATAATACTTGCATGACTAAATTAAAAATAGAGGTATAGATGAAGGTACTATACTGTAATTATTTTTTTCACATGTATAGAACTATTGAGTCACATGATTGTACTATTGATTCACATGATGTACTATTAGGGGAGGTGGTGCAAGTTTGATAATACTTGCAGAACTAAATTAAAAATAAAGGAAAAGATGAAGGTATTATACTGTAATATTTGGAGCCACAAAACGTGCAATTATCGAAACTATATTTTCCTATAAATAGAAGCTCGCTCTTCCTTCATTCTCACCAATTCACTAAGACTCACAAGAGAAATTATAGAGAGAGAAGCTATAGAGAGAAAGAAGAAGAGAAGTCTGCTATTTCACTATTTCAGTATCCAGTCTTCTTCTAAGGTAAGGGGTATTATTTATTTCATATTCTGAAGAGATATTATTTTTCGTATTCGTAAGGAATATCATCTTCGTTCAATATTTGTAGGAATATTATTTTCGTTCAACAGTCGTAAGGGATATTATATTTTTCAGTATTCGTAGAAATAATATTTTCTTCCATACTCTGTAGTATGTGAGTAATATTATTTCGTTTCATATTCTTAATTCTACATTCATTCTGTTAAAGTATTGCTTCTATACTCTGTGAAATTAGTAGAATATCCTTGATATTTGCGCTTCATCCAGTATCTTTTTATGGAAATATTATTATAAGCTTTCTTGATAATTTTTGATCTTTTCATACACTCGGGTATTCAGAGCACTTTTCATGCCAGAGTACTATTCATGAGTTACTATTCATGGGTTACTATTCACCCGTTACTATTCACTTGAATATTATTCACTCGGGTATTTGAGGCACTTTTCATGCCGAGGTACTATTCACAGAGTACTATTCACAGGGTACTATTCACCCAAAAAATATATTTCTTTTCTGTCCAAATTATTTTTGATACATGAATATTATTCTTGAATTTTACTCCACAAAGCAGTATCATGTTGACAATTTGAATATTTTAAACTCTGGATAAATTTAAAGTTTTTAATATTTATCCTTGATTTCGTTTGATTAATGCTTATATCATTGTCATCATCCTCATACTTATATTGTGATGAAAGTCATCTTTGGCTTATGCATAGATGGACTGTTGATTGGTATGATTATGACCAGGGATCATTCGGTATAATCATGACCCGTAATGTTACAAATGATGTGGTAAAAGTCCTCATTGGCCCGTAGGGCATTGATGGATAGTTGTTGATATGATTATGACTAGGAATTATTCGGTATAATCATGACTATTGATGATTACATAAATATCCTTAGCCCGTAGTGCAGGGATGATTCGATGATGTAGTTTATTTATTAAGTTGAGTCTCAGCGATAAAGTTGAAGAAAACCTTTTTAAATCATAGAAGATAGTAGATATCATGCTCTACTTAACTCTTCTAATGGATTGCTTATTCCGCTGCAGTTGTTGATCTAAAACTTATTGTCTATTGTATTCTATCAGTTGTTATACTATTGAAGGCTAATGATAATTTATTCTGTTTTTTCTTAGTCATAATATTTCTTACTGGGCTAGTTGAGCTCACCCTTTTACTTTCATTGTTCTCTTCAGGAAATGAGAACGTAGCTGGGACTAGTCGGGGAACGGAGTGATGGTCCGAGATGGTGGCTATAGTAGTCCTCACTATTCTATGAAATAGTGTGATAATAAATGTAATGAGGACTCCATTTCAGTTTGGATATTATTTAGAAGACAATATTCGTGTAAAAACTCTCAGCTACGCTTTTATCGTATTATATAAAAGAAGTTTATATATAATTTATGTACCAAGTATTTGGCGATTCAGAATGGGTGATGTATACCTATTTTGGGGGCGTCACAGTTGGTATCAAAGCTTAGGGATATGATCCCTGGTTGAGATGTGAGACTAGAACTAAAAGGGGAGAGACGGGTAATTCATTTGTTAGTATGACCTACCTAAGTATATTTGTTATTTAATTGGTTGGTCAGAGTATAAGAATAATTTATGATATGTCAATTAACTCTTGTTTTTAGCAGTGTTTGAAAATGGCATTTAAAAATGTCGAGATAAGCAATGAAGAACATGAGACCGTTGAGTCACCAACGATCAATACCGAGGATAATGTGCAACAAGAAGACAATAATCCTCAAGTAAATAACAACACCGATCAGATGATGAACGATGGGATGTTCAGAGGCTTTATGCAATTCATGCAACATTAGGCGAGAGAGACTCATGTTCAAAATACAAGTGGAAACACTGGCAACTCTTGGATGGTCACAACTTAGTAGTTCAAGGAGCTAGGACCATCGGAGTTTTTGGGAAAGCCAAAACCACTTAAGGCGGAGACGTGGATAAAATAGATAACCAAGATATTTGATGTCTTGGGATGCTCCGAGGAGCAAAAGGTTCCCTTTGCCACCTTAATGTTGCGAGGAGAGGCAAATTACTGGTGGGAATCAGTAAAACGTACTCAGCATGCCGCACTGAAGATGTCTTGGGAGAAGTTCCAAGAACTGTTCAACAACAAGTACTTTCCCGAAAGTATTCATCACATGAAAGAGGTAGAGTTCATCAAGCTGGAGCAAAACAATACGACCGTGTCGCAGTACGAAACTATGTTTGCCGAGTTGTCACAATTTACGTCCCACTTGGTTGATAATGAAGAGAGAATGACGCAGATGTTTCTAAGAGGTTTGAAACCCGAGATACGTCAATACCTCATTTCTCACAAACTTTACTTGTATTCAGATATAGTGAATAGGGCTCAGTTATTGAGCGCGATAATGAGCCAGCCCAACCAAAAGATAACGAGCAACAACATGATAATAATCGTACCGGTGGCAATGACCATCGGAACAATGATAACCATCGTAGAGGAAATTATAATGCCAGAAATGGTAACCACTTCGGTGGTAATCATGGCCAAGATAATAGAAGAAATGATTCAAGTGGAAAATTTAAGAAGAGATTATTTAACAATGATGGGAAGACGTCGGCAGCAGCACCAGCGCCAACAACAAATTCTAGGGGAGGAGAACGACCGCCAATTAGATGTTACAGATGCGGAGAGGACGGACATATAAGTCCTAACTATTCATATCCTTCCAAGGTATGTTTTAGTTGTCTAAAAGACGGTCACATAGCTCAATTTTGTCTTGTAGCTAAATAAAATCTAGTTGGGACGGTGGCACCAGAAGTAGATACGGACAAAACAAAGTTGGTGGTTTCAGGAAGAGCGTTTTTCATGACTTCTTAAAAAGCGAGTAACCCGGAAGAAGTTATCACGGGTTAGTTAATCATAAACTCTTGCGAAGTCTATACCTTGTTAGATACCGATTCTACCCATTCTTTTATTTCTCTTATTTATACTCAACGTTTAAATTTAACTCTGGAGAAATTAGACTTTGACTTATCTGTTGAAACTCCATTAGGAGAAACCTTTAATACATGTGTTATCCAAGTCTTGGATGAGAGTCACAGTTTTTAAATGATATTTCTATCGTTAATAAATTTTTTGACATATTCTCTAAAGACTTCCTGGCCTACCCCAGAATGTAAAATCGAATTTTGTATTGACCCCAGTACAAAACCCATTTCTAAAACCCTTAAATATTTCTTTAACCAAATCGAACGTATAATGCGCCAAAGACGTAGGCTCGAGCTATTGAAGATTACGACCATACCATTCAATATTATCGTGGAAAAAGCGAACGTGGTAGAAGATCATATGCGCTTATGATTGTAACGTTGTTAACACAAATACACATTTTATATGACTTACAAATGATAAAGATATAGTTAAAGACTCTAAGGACCCATTTGATACGAGTAGAATCGACGTTAACCAATAAAGTTAAAACCGCTCAAGCTACACACCCGGAGCTGATGAATGTGAAGAAGAAGGATTAAGAGGGCGTTACTAGAAACAAGAATCGATAAAGAGAGTAAATCTCAACCCCCGATTTAATTGGGCCATTCGAAATCCTCGATCGAGTAGGAACTGTGGCCTATAGACTCGCTTTACCGCTAAGTATGTCGCGTGTTCATTACGTTTTTCACGTATCGATGTTATGTAAATATGTGGATGACCCGAACCACATTATTGAATTAGAACCAGACGAGATAGCGGAAGATTTAATGTATGAAGAGGTACCTGTTAAAATGTTGGATAAGAATGAATATATTCTACGCTCAAAGGTTATACCTCAAGAGTTAGAATCTGACGAGGTATCATTATCTCTTCGATATACCAGGTACGTACGTTCATAAGGAGGGGAGATTGTGAGATCCTGAATTTTATGAAATGAAAGTATTCAATTTTCTTATATTTATTATTTTATTTAGTAAATGGTTAAATTGAGAAAGGGTTAAAGTTAAAGATGATATTTGAAAATTTTGCTAAATAAGCAAGTTGATATAAAATATTCGTTGTGTCTGGGAATATTCGATTTGTTGGGGAATATTCGTATGACGACATAATCATTGGTAGACCCCACAATGGAGGTAATGTCGTAGTTAGAAAATGACAGAAATATCTTTTTATAAAAATAACAGAGAAAGTTTTACCGTTAAACTATTAAACTACCCGGTAGTAAAAGTACAATAATACGTGTGGTTGCATAGTAGCACACGGTATTGATTATTGATACTTACGTGAGAAGTCACTCAGTTATACTCAATTATTGCTACAATAATTGCTGCATAATATATCTCATATTATTGATTCAATTATTGTCACAGTATCATCTGCATAATATTTTATTATTATTAAATCAATAATTAAGACGACAAAGTTATTCATATTAATATTTGCAATATTGACGATGTCTAGAAAGTGCTGTCGATGAGAGGTTTGGTCACCTAATTATGTGCCAATAAGGAGAAATCCTAATCGGAAAGCCCCCTCTTTCCTAGGAATGATCTAGTTGTTAAATATTGTGAGTTATAATATTAATGATGAATAATTTCATGTTGATTAAAGATGAAATTGATATTTCTATTGTGTTGGGATTATTAGTGTTAGTGGAAATCGACATCTATTCTGATAATAATTGATGTCTGGATGTTATATTGACCAATCGGGTAATTAATCGGACAAATGAGCAATTAATTTCTATTAATTCACATGCTTATAACTATTTGTTCACATGTGTGTACTATTTATTCACATGCATGTACTATTAGGGGAGGTGGTGTAAGATTGATAATACTTGCATGACTAAATTAAAAATGGAGGTATAGATGAAAGTATTATACTGTAATTATTTTTTTCACACGTATAGAACTATTGAGTCACATGATTGTACTATTGATTCACATGATGTACTATTAGGGCAGGTGGTGCAAGTTTGATAATACTTGCAGGACTAAATTAAAAATGAAGGAAAAGATGAAAGTATTATACTGTAATATTTCGAGCCCCAAAACGTGTAATTATCGAAACTATATTTTCCTATAAATAGAAGCTCATTCTTCCTTCATTCTCACCAATTCACTAAGACTCACAAGAGCAATTATAGAGAGAGAAGATATGGAGAGAGAAGCTATAGAGAGAAAGAAAGAGAGAAGTCTGCTACTTCACTATTCCAGTATCCAGTCTTCTTCTGAGCTAATGGGTATTATTTATTTCTTATTCTGAAGATATATTATTTTTTGTATTCGTAAGAAATATCATCTTCGTTCAATATTCGTAAGAATATTATTTTTGTTCAACAGTCGTAAGGGATATTATATTTTTCAGTATTCGAAGAAATAATTTTTTCTTCCATACTCTATAGTATGTGAGTAATATTATTTCGTTTCATATTCCTAATTCTACATTCATTCTGTTAAAGTATTGCTTTTATACTCTGTGAAACTAGTAAAATATCCTTGATATTTGCGCTTCATCCAGTATCTTTTTATAGAAATATTATTATGAGCTTTCTTGATAATTATTGATCTTTTCATACCGGAATACTATTCATGAGTAACTATTTACGGGTTACTATTCACTCAAATATTATTCACTCGGGTATTCGGGGCACTTTTCATGCCGGAGTACTATTCACGAGTTACTATTCATGGGTTACTATTCACCCGATTACTATTCACTCGAATATTATTTACTCGGGCATTTGGGGCACTTTTCATGCCGGGGTACTATTCACAAGGTAATATTCTTGAAGTACTATTCACCCGAAAAATATATTTCTTTTCTGTCCAAATTATTTTTAATATATGAATATTATTCTTGAATTTTACTCCACAAAGCAATATCATGTTGACAATTTGGATATTTTTAAACTCTGGATAAATTTAAAGTCTTTAATATTTATCCTTGATTTCGTTTGATTAATGCTTATATCATTCTCATCATCCTCATGCTTATATTGTGATGAAACCAATCTTTGGCGTATATGCATAGATGGACTGTTGATTGGTATGATTATGACCAGGGATCATTCGGTATAATCATGACCTATAATGTTACAAATGATGTGGTAAAAGTCCTCATTGGCTCGTAGGGCATTGATGGACAGTTGTTGGTATGATTATGACTAGGGATTATTCGGTATAATCAAGACCATTGATGATTACATGAATATCCTTGGTTTGTAGTGCAGGGATGATTCGATGATGTGGTTTATTTATTAAGCTTAGTCCCAGCGATAAAGTGGATGAAAAACTTTTTAAATCATAGAAGATAGTAGATATCATGCGCTACTTGACTCTTCTTAATGGATTACTTATTCTGCTGCAGTTAAACTTGATGTTTATTATATTTTATCAGTTTAACATTGTTGAAGGCTAATGATAATTTATTCTGCATTATCTTAGTCATAATATTTCTTACTGGCTAGTTGAGCTCACCCTTTTGCTTTCATTGTTCTCTTTAGCAAATGAGAACATAGTCGGTACTAGTCGGAGAACGGAGTGATGGTCCGAGATGGTGTCTATAGTAGTCCTCACTATTCTATGAAATAGTGTGATAATTAATGTAATGAGGACTCCATTTGAGTTTGGATATTGTCTAGAAGATAATATTCGTGTAAAAACTCTCAGCTACGCTTTTGTCGTATTGTATAAAAGAAGTTTGTATTTAATTTATGTACCAAGTATTTGGCAACTCAGAATGGGTGATGTATACCTATTTTGGGGGCGTCACATTTGGCGACCCAAGATGGATAATGTATACCTATTTTGGGGGTGTCACATTTGGTATCAAAGCTTAGGGATATGATCCCTGGCTGAGATGTGAGACTAGAACTAGGAGGGGAGAGATGGGGAATTCCTTCTCTAATATGACCTACCTAAGTTTATTTGGTATTTAATTGGTCGGTCATAGTTTAGGGATAATATGGGGCATGTCAATTAACCCTTATTTTGTGGCAGTGTTTGAAAATGGCATCTGAAAATGTCGAGATAAGCTATGAAGCACATAAGACCGTTGAGTTAACAACGATCAATACCCAGGATAATGTGCAACCAGAAGACAATAATCGTCAGGTAAACAACAACATCGATCAAATGATGAACGATGTGATGTTCAGAGGCTTTATGCAATTCATGCAACATCAGGCGAGAGCGGCTCCTGTTCAAAATGCAGGTGGAAACACTAGAAACTCTCAGATGGTCACTGCTAAATAGTTCAAGGAGCTGGGACCACTGGAGTTTTTGGGAGAGCAAAAACTACTTAAGGCGGAGACATGGATAAAGCAGATCACAAAGATATTTGATGTCTTGGGATGCTCCGAGAAGCAAAAGGTTCCCTTTGCCACCTTCATGTTGAGAGGAGAGGAAGATTATTGGTGGGAATTAGTAAAACATACTCAGCCTGCCATACTCAAAATGTCTTGGGAAAAGTTCCAAGAACTGTTCAACGACAAGTACTTTCCCGAAAGTATTTGTCACATGAAGAAGTTGGAGTTTATCAAGTTGGAGCAAAATAATATGACCGTGTCGTAGTACGGGGCTAAGTTTGCCGAGTTGTCCCTGTTTTTATCCCATTTGGTTGATAATGAAGAGAGAATGACGTAAATGTTTCTACGAGGTTTGAGACTAGAAATACGTCAATACCTCATTTCTCACAAATTGTGTTTGTATTCAGATGTTGTAAATAGGGCTCAGTTATTAGAGCGCGATAATGAGTCAACCAAACCAAGAGTGAGCAGCTAGCAAGTCGATAATACGAGTGGTAGCAGTCATCGAAGCAGTGACATCAAACGTGGAGGGAATAAACATGCCAGAAATGGTAACCACTTCTGTGGTAATCATGGTCAAGATAATAGAAGTGGAAATTTCAAGAAGAGGAGATTCAATAATGATGGAAAGACGTCAGTACCAGCACCTGTTGTTAAGGAAGGAGAACGACCGCCGGTCGTATGTTATAAATACGAAGGGGAGGGACACATCAGTCCAAACTATACGCAGCAGTCCAAAGCATGTTACAATTGTGGAAGAGAAGGTCACCTAGCAGCAGTCAAGTTGGGATGGAAGCATCAAAGGCCATCCCAGACAAGATAAAACCAGTAGTTCAACGGAGAGCGTTTGTCGTAACCTCCCAAAAAGTGAAGAATCTGAATGAGGTGATCACGGGTAAGCTAATTATAAACTCTAGCGAAGTCTATACCTTATTTGATACCAATTCTACCAATTATTTTATTTCTCCTACTTGCGCTCAACGTTTAAATTTAACTCTAGAGAAATTAGACTTTGATTTATTTGTTGAAACTCTATTGGGAGAAACCTTCATTACATCCACTGTTTATAAGTCTTGTTTGATTCAAATTGGTAATCGCACATTACCTGTCGATCTTATCTCTTTGAAAATACTTGCATTTGATGTGATTTTAGGGATTGATTGGTTAACTACTCATCATGTTAAAATAGATTGTTTTTGTAAGGTTGTTAGCTTTCATAGTCCTAACCAACCTATTATACGAATTCAAGCAACCAAACCACTAAAGTCAACCACTGTCATATCAAGCCATAAAGCTATTCGTTTATTGAAAAATAAATGTCATGCTTTCTTCGCCCATGTCACAGATTTAAATAAAAATATATCTGATTTGAATGATATTTCTATTTTTAATAAATTTCCTTACGTATTCCTTGAAGAACTTCCTGGCCTACTCCCAGAGCGTGAAATTAAATTTTGTATCGACCTTGAATCTGGTACAAAACCTATTTCCAAAGCCCCATATCGAATGGCTACTATTGAACTTCAGGAGTTAAAAACCCAACTACAGGAATTGTTAGACATCGGTTTCATTCGACCTAGTACGTCTCCTTGGGGTGCTCATATTCTATTCGTGAAGAAGAAAGATGAAAGTATGAGACTTTGTATTGATTATCGGGAGTTGAATCATGTCACCATAAAAAATAGGTACCCGTTACCTCGTATTGATGACCTGTTTGACCAGTTGCAAGGCGCCAAATTCTTTTCAAAGATCGATCTTCATTCTGAATATCATCAATTAAAGATTAAAACCGATGACATCCTAAAGACTGCTTTCAGAACTCGGTACGGTCATTACGAATTCCTAGTCATGTCTTTTGGATTGACTAATGCTCCTACTGGCTTCATGGATATGATGAATCGAGTATTCAAGGAATATTTGGATCATTTTGTGGTCGTCTTTATTGATGACAACCTCATTTACTCCAAAAGCCGTGAAGATAATTAGCAAAACTTGAGACTGATACTTCAAAAGCTTCTGAAAACATATGCTAAGTTGGAGAAATGCGAGTTCTGGCTTGAGGAAGTAGCATTCCTTGGGCACGTGATATCAAATCATGGAATATCTGTTGACCCAACAAAGATTGAAGCAATTCAAAGATGGGAACAACCTAAGTCAGTGACCGAAGTACGTAGCTTTCTCGACTTAGATGGTTATTATTGGAGATTTGTATAAGGGTTTTCTCGAATTGCTACTCCATTAACTCAGCTGACTCAAAAAGATACAAAATTTGGTTGGAGCGAGGAATGTGAGAAGAGTTTTCAAGAACTCAACAGGAGACTTATTTCAGCACCTGTTCTGACAATACCATCAGGTTCGGAGGGATTTGTCATCTACATTGATGCTTCAAGCAAAGGTTTAGGATGTGTTCTCATGAAACATGGGAAAGTCGTAGCCTATGCCTCATGACAACTCAAAGTATATGCGAGGAATTATTCTACTCATGATCTAGAGTTGGCAGCTGTTGTTTTTGCGCTTAAGATTTGGAGGCATTACGTGTATAGAGAGAAGGTGGAGATCTATACAGATAATAAAAGCCTCAAATATTTCTTCACTCAAAAAGAACTCAACATGCGGCAACGATGATGGCTTGAGCTGTTGAAAGATTACGATCATACCATTCAATACCATCTTGGAAAAACAAATGTAGTAGCTGATACATTATGTAGAAGATCATATGCGGGTACGAGTGTGATATTGTCAATGCAAAGGCCCATTTTGTATAACTTACAAAGGATGAAGATAGAGTTAAAGACTCCAGGGACCTATGTGAGGATGGCGAATATACGAGTAGAACCGACTTTAATCAATAAAGTTAAAGCTGCTTAAGCTATAGATCAGGAGCTGATACGTATGAGGAAGAAAGTGTAATAAGGTGCTATTCTGGAAGCAAGAATCGATGAAGAAGGAATACTTCGAGTCAACTCCAGACTTTTTGTTCCTAAAGATTCTAACTTGAAGTATAAAATCATAATGGAGGCGTACAACACACCGTTTGCAATCCATCGTGGGAGTACCAAAATGTATTGTGATATTCGACATACATTTTGGTGGAGCAATATGAAGAGAGAGATAGCGGGGTTTATCTCAAGGTGTCTAACTTGTCAACGAGTTGTTGGGTAAAATCTAATTATGCATAATCACGCAAGTATACATGGTCAACAAGTAATATATAGTAAGTAGAGTATCGTTCCCTCAAAGAAATTAGTAAGAATTTCAACCTCACAATTACCAGTTTTCTATTAATCCCAATTTTATTAAACTATCCAAATTAATGATTAAAATTATAAAAACTAAAATTATTAAAAATACTAAGATCACAAAACAATCACAAATCGCAAAAACTGAATTTCTGAACAAATATTGGAGAATTAGGCTTACAACTTCACCCTAAGCTTCACTCTGGTTATTATCTTTTGTCCCAGTTTAATTTACTATCCTCGTTTATTAATCAAGAACACAAAAGTAAAATTAGCCACCTCTCGATGCACTAACACCATATTAACTTAAATCCATAATTTAGATAGAATTAAGTCAAACACCTTAATTAACTAACTCACTATATCTCGATGTGAATTATAATCAAAGAAGATTTAAGTTCAAGTTCTATATTCGATTACATGCGATGTTAAGCATATCTCTACCCTAACATTCATCAAGATTTTGTTCATTCACAAAATTCAAGAACACATGTTATATTTAACTAAGTCTAGACTCGTACTTCCTCTATCGAATCTATATAAGTCTATAAAGAATTGTTGATCAGACAATTCATAAATTTAAGCACAAATTAATATAGATAAACTGAGGAATAGCTTATTAAACTGAAAATCAAAGTTACATAACCATTGTTTCACTTAAAGATTCGTCATAAGCCTAAAAAGTAATTTAGTTCATCATAAATGAAATAAACATTGAATAAATTAAAGATATCATCCTTTCAATTACAAATAAACTAAAAGAAAAGAATAAATCCAGAACCACCCTTTTCTTCAACTCAATTTGCATCTGATACAAAAATCCTTCAATTATCTTCCTCCAATGTATGCTCTCAAAATCTGTCTATTTTCTCTATTAATTACCTTCTAATGTCTCTCCAACTTGTATTTGTTGTTGATTATATACTTAAACACATATTCTGATTACCATTCCATGCTAATATGAGTCCCAAACCATTACCATGACTTAAGCTTCATGTATTCAGCATTTAAAATCAACTAGAGACTACCCTGCCCCTTACCCCCGGGGTTTAGCCTTCAGAATGGCCCACCATGGCGGGCATGGCTCTGTAAACTGACTTCTGGACCCCACCACCCCGGCGAGGGTGTTAGGCTTAAAAACGCCGGCCCCGGCGAGCTAGTGTTCTGCGAGATGGCTTTATTTTGCTCCTTTGCTTACCACAATGTACCTTAAATCGACCCTTTTTGATCACTTGCAACACCACCAAACATACACATGAAATAACAATAAACAAGTAAAAACTAACATAAAAACAAGGAATTAACATTGATTAAGCTTGAATTAGGAACCGATGCGTGGGTATAAAACCCACTTATCAAAATCCCCCAAACTTAAACTGTGCTAGTCCTCGAGCACAAAATAAACTAACATACTATGCAATGCAATGTAATGATATGCAATACATCTAACCTATATTCCTACGCATCAAACAGTCATCATAAAATCAAAGTTTATAACCGGCCTCAGAGAAATCAAGTAAACATGACAACACTTCATATCAAAATCAATCGATAATTCCTTATTAATCCTCGAATCCTAAACCATTATCACTGGTATAATGTGTGTGTGTGTGTGATCAACATCTATGCCAACTGATACAGATTCAAATTCAATACATAACCAATTTGTTATTTGGTATCATACAGAGTAAACTCAAAAAGTTCAAAAGCAGACGATTTCTAACTAAAACCAATCAATCACCACTATCAAGGGTTCACATAGGGTACTTATGCTTTATTTTTATTCATATATATATATATATATATATATATATATATTCACGGGAGCTTTTTGCACTTATTTCCCATTTTATTATTATTATATTTTGTTTTTTTTAATCATGACTGTGCAATGTCTCATTCCATTAGGCTAACAATGTTACCCCTTAGCGAGCTTTCAACCAACGACTCCCAGACCATATAAGACCTTAGGGCGCTAGGTGTAGAGTCACTCCCTCGGGCGTACTTGCTCAAGTAACAAAGCCCCCGAAACAAGACTAGCCACAAATTTTATTTATTTATTTTATTTTTATATAAAGCTTATGTACCCCACATTTATCCCCCCAAACTTAGGTTTTTGCCCAATTCTTCGTCTTCACCGCCTATCCTTGTCATTTTCTCATTTACACTAACATTATCCTTTAGAAACTCTTTATGTATCAATTTGAACTAATCTGTCAACACAAATATTATTAACGTGCTACCCTTTTTATATCAGTTTCAAACAAGAACAAGATCTAATTCATAATAGAAACTACATTAAGGTTTTAATAATCAGTATTGTAATTGTTGACTTAATCTTAATCTCATCATTGGCCACAATAAAATGAACTACAACAACTGCTGGACATATGCAAAATTAAAACAATACTTAACTAATTTTTTTTTTTAATATATGTAAGGTAAACATAACATGAATGCATAATAAATAAAAACTATTTATGTTCCTAAGCTACGATGCAACTAGATGATTACATGAATGCAACATTAACTAATTCTAAAACTAAATAATGAACTAACATATGCAATACTAACTAATGAAATCAATATGCAAGCATGAAATTAAATCCCCCCAAACTTGAAAATTACAATGCCCTCATTGTATAGATATAGCGATAAAAATGTGAGGACTTCCCTGTAATCACTTAAGCCTGGGGTGGTGGTATGCGTTCTTCTTCATCAGAGTCACTTGGTGGAAATCGTGGCATTGGGGCTGGCTGCTGGTATGTGAATTGAGCAGTGGGATTGAAGCTGTGGAGCATCGCGTTCAATGAGGTGAACAATAGGTTCATAGCTTCAAACAGTGATCTGACCTCGCTGCGAGTGGCCGCATCTCTCTTCCTGCTATCTTATTTTGCTCATCCACTTGACGTTGAAAGTTGAGGAACTGAGGGCTAGATATAGATTCGGACTGTGGTGGTGCCTCTGTTCCTTCCTCTCCCATTGGTGCCGCCTCCTGGAACTCTTCGTCATCCGAGCTGTCGGAGGCGTCAGCCTCATCCTTTGAAGCTGATGGAAATATGAAGCCTAATCCTCTAGGATGTGACTCACCTCCGGGCCATACTGCATACCATGCAATCATTCTTGAATCCAGTGTCTGAAGCGGCATTTGTGTGATCTCATCATTGGACCATCTAACTCCCGCTTGCCTACACAACCCACAAATGAGTGATGGGTGTGGAAAGCCGCCCGAGAATTGTCCTCGTAAGCATCGTCGAATTAAAAAACTTATTATTACCCCGACGTCGATGATGAAATCTTGTACAATGGCATACAAGGGCACTGCCTTCCCTTGGTCACGTCTGATGTGTGTATGGATGGAAATAATTTGGCGCACAAGAATGCATATTATATCTTATCATACCAGTTGAGATCCTTGCTGTGAAAAACCGTGCCTCCTTTGTGACCTTTGATCTATGTGGTACACAGTTTTGTCATTTCCTTCATAATAACCTCATAATCCGGATCATGATCACTTAAATGAGCATACTAGCAATGTCTAGGCACTCTTAACTGATAGTATGTGTTGATGGCATCAGCACTGAAAGGGACTAATCTCCCCCGCATAAAAGCCTTGAAAGGGGCCTTGTCCTCGGCGTTAGCATAAAATTCTTTAACCACAGTTACAACGGCGGCCTCGGGTTCCTCTATGAATTTATTCCACCCTTTTTGATATAACTATTGCATCATTTCACCGTCGACATGGTCCGGTGCCAACCCTCGCTCCGGTGTGAGAGCTTTTGACACCATGTAATCATAATGGTCAGCGGCGGCGACAATTATGAATTTTCGTCTGTTGAAGGTTCGTGATGGTGCTGTTGTTCCGGAACTCTCTCCCCGTTGCCTCTTTGGTGTTGGTTTCCACGCCATTGAATTGAAAATTAGGAAGCTTTAACACCAATATTCCCCCCAAACTTCACTCACACAATCTGTCGAACACTTGGTGTGCACAATGTTTTACCCCCCTAACTTGATGAATTTGTGGCAACTATATTGATAGAAAGTGAAGAATTGAAAAACAATTTACTCACTCCCAGTGTATATCCAAATTGGCTGAAAAACTTTGCTCAAACTCTAACCTTTAACTTCTGAGTAGTGTAAATTGATGTTGCTAGTGTGTGGGGTGAAGGCTTGGTTTGGTGAGGGGGTGTTTTTATAGAGATGGGGTGATGGAGATGTATGAGTTGAAGTAGTGGAGTGAAGTAGTGGGTTAGTGGGTAATTATGCTAATGAAGTGGGATGATGGAGATTTAATTTCCAAAATGTGGGTAGAGATTGGAGAATATGGATGGGGGTGGGAGTTGTATTTGAGGAAGAAGTGGTAGTGGCAAACTGATGTAACTGTCGAAAAGTACTAGTTCAACTTCAAGACCCCCACCCCCGCGGGGGGTACTATGCCTTATAAGCCCACCCCGACGGGCATGCATCCTATTATTTGACTTAGGACCCCCGCCCCGGCGAGGGTGTTGTTGTAAGAGCCCAACTTATTATAAATAAAATTAAATTTCCTCTATTTATTATTTTGAAATAGTAAGGGTTGATTTAATTAATGTGGTTAGTTATGGGTAAAATGCGCAAATATTTCAAATATGCAAGTGGTTATAAAATATTCATTTTTATCGGAGAATATTCGTTTGGTCGTGGAATATTCTTACTGTCGGGGAATATTCGTACGACGGCGAAGCCTTGTGTGGGCCCCATAACAGAAAGCAAATGGATGAAGAAAACGACAAGTATAAGTTGTTTATAAATAATCGGGTAGTTATTCACTGATTATCTTTGTTGGAATACCCAAAGTTTAAAACACAAGAGTATTACTGCAGTATTACACCAATTATTGATTCTTACGTAGGAAGGCATTACTCAATAATTGTTATAGTAGTTACTGTTCAATATTTTATTTATTGATTCAATAATTGCTACGTTGATATTTTATATTATTGTTGTTTTAATAATTGTCATACATAGTATTTTCATTATCAGATCAATAATTCATATTATTTGAATAATATTATTAGATAACATTATTGGCAATGTCTAGAAAGTTCTGTCTAAGGAGAGGTTTGGTCACCTAATTGCGTGCGAAGAAGAGAAACCTTATTGAAAGCCCTCTTTCTTGGGAACCGCTCGGTTGTCAAGATTCGATTCTCATAATATTATTTGTGAATAATTAATTATTGATTTATATGATAAGGAAAATATTCATTTTATGTGGATATAGATGGAGAAAATTTTTAATGTGACAATTGTTAAAAAATTGTTATTTTATCTTTTCTGATAAATAATTCATTTAAATATATTATTATATTTTAATAATATAATAATGGTGATATTTCTGCAATGAATGTGGGATATATGAGTATATGATGAGGATGAGTATTTTTGTTACAATTAATGTTTAAAACATGTTAAATATGTCGGTGGACCCCATTTCTTGACTGAAATTGGTTTATAGCCCGTAAAATCTCCCGTTTGTGGATTTCGGTCAACTTCTGCTTGGAATTTGGAAAAACATAAACTTACAAAGTTGTAGAGAATGGAATTTCCTATGGAAAAGACATGTTGTTTGAATTTTTCTTATAAAAGCGCTATTTATTATGAATTATTGAAGTTCAGAAGTTCTAGAATAATTGATTTTTGAAGTTTTAATTATTTTTTAAGAAAAACGCTTTTTTATGATTTTGGTGGGTTATTGGATGATGTTTTGACCAAAGAAGGCTTCTAAGGAAATTAAGAAAAGTATATTAATATTTTATTAAATTTTCTACTTTGGTGTTTTAAGCATTTTTCTATAAATAGGGTGCTTAGGTTAGAATTGAAAATCACACCAAAAACTAAAATTCTCTTTCTCTCTCTATATTATCGAGCGTATTCTTGTGATTATTTTGATACTTTGAGTGTTGCTATACGGTGCAAGTTCCCTTCAGCACTATATCCGGTATTCCAGCTAGAAGTACAGTCTTTTCAAGGTAAGACATGTTATTTTTTTTATAAATGATATTATTTCTTTCAATATCATTATGCCGGAATATTGGTAAGATTTTTCTTGTGAAATTCTTGTCTTTTAGTTTTGGGGTTACTATTCAAGTATATGGCACCATTCACGTATACAACACTATTCACGAATACGACACTATTCACAGAGAAATTAAATTTTCATTTTTTTGTCCAATATATCTATTATGGATACTAGCTTTGATTGTATCCATGTTTTGATCATTCTTGAATTTTACTCCACTATGATTATTTATGAAGTATTTTTGAACCCGGATTGTTTAAAGTACGAAACCATAATACTTGTTTTTTTGTTTCACTGGATTCGTTTTCTTTAAAATATTTTTCATCATCCTCAGTCCTAAATGATGGTATTATTGAATATCTTTGGCCTGTAGTGCAAAGATGGTTGATTTTCTTATGAATATCTTTGGTCCGTAGTGCAAAGATGTACAAAAGTTGATGATGAATACGACCGATCGATGAATATCTTTGGCTGTAGTGCAAAGATGAATATTTGATTCAAGATGAATATTGGTTGATGTTACAGGGATAAAATATTATTGATGGACTTTTAAATTCATAGATTATAGTAGATTTCATTCTCTACGTAACTCTTCTATGAATTATTATTTCACCGCAAATATTGATCCGAAAACTTGTTGTCTATTGTATTTTATCGATTTTTTTCAAATTGAAGACTAACGATAATTTGTTCTATATTATCTTAGTCATAATATTCTTTACTGGGCTAGTTGAGCTCACCCTTTTCCTTTTTGTTCCATTTTTCTTCTCAGGAGGCGAGAATGTAGCGAGTTCTAGTCGGGGTGTGGAATGATGGTTCTAGAAAGTTGTTTTAGTAGTCCTCACCATTTTTGTAAAATAATGTACCAATAATTGTAATGAGCACTTATTTAGGTGTGAATATTGTCTAGACGATAATATTTGTATTTAAACTCACTGTTTTCATGTTGTATTAATTATGTTGTAGTTGTTTCTGTACCATGTTATTGACGACTCATAATGGGTGATGTATACCTATTTTGGGGGCATCACAGTTGTGCTTTAGATACCCCGCTCCGGCGAGCATGCTTACTGTTAACTAGGTTGAAGACCCCCACCCTGGCAGGCATGGTAGGCTTGCATAGGCCCACCCCGGCGGGCATGTATTCTGCAAGTGGCCTTTGGTTTGCTTGTTATTTCTTCCTTAATGCAACTATTAGCTCCTTAATGCATCTATTAGCACCTTCATTACCTGTTCATTATGAAAACATATGTATCATTAGATCTTTCACCAATTAAGCATGAGAGATTAGATTATCTAGAGCAATATAATTAAATAACTACATAATGAACTTGTTATATCCTATTTATTATTCTAAACTATAATCTAACTAGCATGGATAAAAAAATGATGAATAGAAGTACGATTGGGTTGCCTCCTAATTAGCGCTTGATTTTAAGTCATTCAGCTTGACTACTCCCTGTTTATGGTACGTCGGCTAGTGTGATTGCGATGACATCCGTATTGGAATCGCCACCCCAATAATGCTTTAGCCTTTGAATGTTGACCTTGAACGTTTCCAATGGATTCCTACTTTAGAGTTCAACGGCACCATGTGAGAAAACTCTTTTGATGGTAAATGGACCTGACCATCGTGATTTTAGCTTCCCTGGGAACAACCTCAACCTTGAGTTGAACAGTTGTACTAATTTCCCTGGCTCGAACGTTCTTTGCATGATTTTCTGGTCATACCATTTCTTGACCTTTTCTTAATATAATTACGTGATTATAATTATGCACAATCACGCAAGTATACGTGGTCAACAAGTAATATAATAGTAAGTAGAGTGTCGTTCCCAGAAAGAAATTAGTAAGAATTTCAACCTCAAAATTACCAGTTTCCTATTAATCCCAATTTTATTAAACTATCCAAATTAATGATTAAAATTATAAAAACTAAAATTATTAAAAGTACTAAGATAAAAAAACAATCAGAAATCGTAAAAACTGAATTTCTGGACAAGTATTGGAGAATTAGGCTTACAACTTCACCCTAAGCTTCACTCTGGTTATTATCCTTTGTTACAGTTTAATTTACTATCCTTGTTTATTAATCAAGAATACAAAAGTAGAATTAGCCACCTCTCGATGCACTAACACCATATTAACTTAAATCCACAATTTAGATAGAATTAAGTTAAACACTTTAATTACCTAACTCACTATATCTCTATGTGAATTACAATCAAAGAATATTTAAGTTCAAGTTCTCTATTCGATTACATGCGATGTTAAGCATATCTTTACCCTAACATTCATCAAGATTCTGCTCATTCACAAAATTCAAGAACACATGCTATATTAACTAAGTCTAGACTCGTACTTCCTCTCTCAAATCCATACAAGTCCACAAAGAATTGTTGATCAGGCAATTAATAAATTCAAGCACAAATTAATATAGATAAACCGAGGAATAGCTTATTAAACTAAAAATAAAAGTTACATAACTATCGTTTCACTTAAAGATCCGTCATAAGCCTAAAAAGTAATTGATGAGTGAGTTTTATACTCATAATTGAGTGCGTTTGAGTTTAATCTTTTGGTTGATTTTAAGTGTTTGTATCTATTCATGCATGTTTTACGTTGTTTTGTAGGATTTGGGACAAAAGTTACTTGGATCGACGTTTGGGGTTGCTAGATTCGCGTTTTTGGCTTGCCATTTACACTGCAGTCACTTCAGAGCCAATTTGAGTATTTCTCCGGACCTTATGTCGAAGAACTTAAAGAACTAAAGTTGTAAATCTACTTCTCCTCTTTCCGTAACATCTTGAATCATCAAAATCGGAGTTCAAACATAGAAGTTATGGTCATTTTCCCAAAGGACGTCGGAGCAGAAAATTTCCAAAAATGGGGCCAGTGCCGGGGCGCCAAAATCATGCCTATATGCCCCACCAGCGGCGCTGGGAGCATCTTCTTGATTACCATGCCCAATATTTGAAGTACCGAGGAAGAGTTTGGTTAGACTTAGACGCGTTTTGGGGCGAATTTGACACCTTTTTGACTCCAAATTGGATTAAGTTTGTTCCTAAGCTAAAAATTGGACTTGTAACCTGTAAATATATGATGTAAGGCATAAAATAAAGGGAGATTACATAGATTAGACTAGATAAAACACTCCATTAGATTAGAATATAAACCCTAGTTCTTAATTAGCCATTGGAGATTGAAGTAAATTGAAGAACACTGAAGATCAAGAGCAAGAGCAAGAGCATCAGATTTGCTGACAACAGATTCTATTCTCTTCTCTTATCATACTTTTTATCTTTTAATGTCTATTCAGTTGTGGATTCTTGGTTTTAATTCATTAATTATGAACTAACTCTTTTATTAAGACTACCAATTGAATCTTTTATGTCTATAAATTAGTTATTCAATTTATTCTAATTATTTGTGTCAAAAGTGAATTGTTTATCTTGCCTTGTGCTGATTGCTTAATTATCTGATCAGTAATTACCTTGTTACTCTAGAAGGAATTGAAAGAGGAATTCTAGGGTTAGAACTGGGCATGATATCATGTGACTTAGTTGTTTGCATAGCGAATAATTAGGTTTGTGAATTGAATGGAAATATATGTTCACCACATGTAACACATAAGGAATTGGAATTGAAGGAGTTTAATTCAATTGTTTGGCATAGGAATATAACAAGATTAATCTAGATTAAATAGAAGTTAATTGATCGCTTGGAAAAGGGCTTTTGACACTTGGGAATTCCTGTTAACAATTTATTAGGCATAATAATTGGGATAATTGGATAATTAGTTTATAGTTCATAATTGGGGATATTGTAGTCTTAACCTTTATTTATTTGAATTAATTTATAAATCAATTCAGTTTAATTAGTTAATTTAGTTTTCTTAATTAGAAAAATCACAATTTACAGTTGTTTAAATAAAATTAATTTGGTTAAGAGTTAGTATTTGGTAATTTTTATTAAATAATTCCTCGTGGGAACGATACTCTACTTTCACTTTATTACTTGTTGACCGTGTATACTTGCACGTATTCATTGATTGCGAAATCGATCAACAAATTTTTGGCATCTTTGCCGGGAAATTAATTTAATAATTTTTTACCAATATTAATTTCAATCAAATTAGTCTTAATTTTTAATTTATATTTTGAAGCTCAATGTCGTCAAAGTGTGGCGGTTACTTGTGATTATTGTGCTGGAAATCATATGAGTCATCAATGCGCCATCAGTTTTGACCCGGTACAGTATAGTGGTGATTACCCCAACAGTTATGTCTGTCCCAACAACTATCATCAAGATTGGGGGTATCACCCGAATTTTCCATGGAGTAACAATCAAGCTCAAGCTCAAGCGCCGAGACAACAAAACACATCCGGATTTCAAAATCAGACACAACAACAAGAGAAGAAATCAGGTTGGGAGGAAGCCTTGGAAAAATTCATTAGGGCTACTGACAAAAAGAACGAGGAACAAGAAAAAAAATTTAATCAAATGGTGTTGAATATGCAAAGCCAAGGTGCATCGATCAAGAATCTGGAAAATCAATTGGGGCAGATAGCACATGCGTTGAACAACCGTCCTCAATACACTTGGCCCTATGACATGGATTCCGGGACTGATGGAGAGCCCGAACAAAATTTGCAACTAGATGAGCCACAAGATGTTGAAAGAGATGAAACAATTGGGAACCAAAAAAAGGAGATAAACGAAGATTTAACTGTAAGATTCAACGAAGATGAACCGATTTCATTAGTATCCCATGTGCCTCCACCACCAAAGTTCAATAATCTAGGCAATTTTGCAAAACCATGCCCAATTGGCAGTCATGTCGTCGGTAAAGCTCTTTGTGACATAAGAGCTAGTACAGTTGTGGAGTCATGGTGGGATGAAAAGGAGAAGATAGAGGAAGATTCCATTATGTTTATTAAGTTTTAATGCCCTAATCTGAGCATCGACATAATGGAGGAAACACCTAGTTTTTGGACGTTTTTAATGGGGAACATATATACAAAGAGCATGCTAGGTAACTTTCATTCAAGGGTCATTACTAATGGGAACCTCCCAAAAGAGACATTACTTCTGATGGATGGAGGGTTCCTCAATTTTCGTAGGGGAGTTGGATAGAGAATTGAAGAAGTCGGGCTAAGACTATAAAACAAGCGCTTATTGGGAGGCAACCCAAGTTTAATTTTTATTTTTAGTTTTATTAGGTTTTATATTAGTAGTTTTGAATTTGCATTTATTTAGGATTTAATAAAATTTCTTCTATCATGGTTTTACAGGTTATTCAAGTCAAATTCAAGTATGGTGCCCAATTTGTTCCATGTGCCTAAGCATATTCTCCAAACTTAGTGGACAAGGAGGAAGATTGCTGTATTTTTAGGGAAGTCCTCTGCTTTAATTTTTTCTATTTCAGCCATTGAGGACAATGTCTAGTTTAAGTTTGGGGGTATTTTAGTGTCGTATTGCATTTAGTTAGTTATCTGCATAGTAGTTCATTTTTTTTATGTGTTAGCATTGTGTTTTTTTTAGGTTGCATATAATACAAGGTAGTTATCTGCATATTCATATATGTGTTGCATTAGTATATGTTCATGTAGTATAATTGCATTTTTTTTGCATGAATTTGTGTGATCGGTTGGTGTGGTCTTAGCTCGGCCTATGATAAGATTGGTTTTGCATGTTAACTTGAACAGTGTTGATAATTGATGATGAGTTCTAATTTTAATCACGATGATAATCTGAGCCTGTCTTAAACTTATGTAACCGGTTAGCACTTAAAGTTTAACTGCTTTAATCCACTTGGTTCAAGGGTTTCATAATTTGTTTCTGAGAGAAAATCTTGGTTAAAATTTAAAGAAATTAGTGAACTGGCAGTAAAGGTTGGAATGACGTAAAAGCTTGAGTTTGGGGGAATCTATGGGGTATATATATACAAAATGAAAATGAAAAAAAAGAAGAAGAAAGAATTGATGAAAAGAAAAAAAAAAGAAAATCCAGAAAAAGAAAAAAAAAAGAGAATAAACACCGTGGCATGCTTGTCTAGTTTTGTGGCCTTTGTTACTTGAGTAAGTAAGCCCGAGGGGATTGTCTTTACACCTAGCGCCCTAAGGTCTTAATGGCTTGGGAGTCGTTGGTCGAAAGCTCGTTAAGGTAGCACTGAAAAGCCTAAGGGAATAAGACATTGCACAACCATGAGAAAAAAATAAAAAAAATGAATAAAACACGAGAAAGAACAAAAATTCCCTCGTGATTGAATAAAAGTAGAAATAAATCTTGTATTTACCCTTAGACTTGGTAATTGCTTAGTTTTAACTGGAGTTGTCATGTTCACAAAAGTAATTGAATTGGAACTAAAATTTTCCTTCTAAGAAGTTTGTTATGTGATTATCTTGAACTGTGGTTGGTTAAAATGGTTAACAAGCACACACACACACACAACATGGGTGATGACTAGTTTGGATTGACTAATTGGTTAGAGTTATGGATTTTGACTTGATTGGATATATTATTTGAGTATCAATGGTATCTTTGAGGCCTGTTGCTATATATCATACTGATTTATTATTTGATTCGTAGGTATATTAGAAAGTAGATCATGCATATGCATTCATGTGGTTGAGTTAGTTTTTTTATTTTTAGTTCTTTTGTGTTTTTGCTTGAGGACAAGCAAATGTTTAAGTTTGGGGGTATTTGATGAGTGAGTTTTATACTCTTAATTGAGTGCATTTGAGCTTAATCTTTTGGCTGATTTTAAGTGTTTGTGTCTATTCATGTATTTTTACGTTGTTTTGTAGGATTTGGGACAAAAGTTACTTGGATCGACGTTTGGGGTTGCTAGATTCGCGTTTTCGGCTTGCCATTTACACAGCAGTCACTTCAGAACCAATTTGAGTATTGCCCCGGACCTTAATTATGAAACCTTAAAGAATGAAAGTTTTAGATCTACTTCTCCTCTTTCCGGAACATCTTGAATCATCGAAATTGAAGATCAGACGAAGATGTTATGGCCATTTTCCCAAAGGACATCGGAGCAGAAAAGTTTCGAAAATGGGGCCAGCGCTGGGGCGCCAAAATCATTCCTATGCCCAAAGGTCGGGCTGGGAGCGATCTTCTTGAAGACCATGCCCAGCGTTAGGTACTGGGAAGAGTTTGGTTAGGCTTGGACGCGTTTTGGGGCGAATTTTGACACCTTTTTGACTCCAAATTGGATTGGGTTTGTTCCTAAGCTAAAAATTAGACTTGTAACCTATAAATACATGATGTAAGGCATAAAATAAAGGGAGATTACATAGATTAGACTAGATAAAACACTTCATTAGATTAGAATATAAACCCTAGTTCTTAATTATTCTAATTATTTGTGTCAAAAGTGAATTGTTTATCTTGCCTTGTGCTGATTGCTTAATTATCTGATCAGTAATTACCTTGTTACTCTAGAAGGAATTGAAAGAGGAATTTTAGGGTTAGAATTGGGCATGATATCATGTGACTTAGTTTTTTGCATAGCGAATAATTAGGTTTGTGAATTGGATGGAAATATCTGTTCAACGTATGTAACACATAAGGATTTGGAATTGAAGGAGTTTAATTCAATTATTTTGCATACGAATATAGCAAGATTAATCTGGATTAAATAGATGTTAATTGATTTCTTTGAAAAGGGCTTTTGACACTTGGGAATTCCTGTTAACAATTTATTAGGCATAATAATTGGGATAATTGGATAATTAGTTTATAGTTCATAATTAGGGATATTGTAGTCTTAACCTTTATTTATTTGACTTTATTTATAAAGCAATTTAGTTTAATTAGTTAATTTAGTTTTCTTAATTAGAAAAATCACGATTTGAGATTGTTTAAATAAAATTAGTTTGGTTAAGAATTAGTACTTGGTGATTTTTATTAAATAATTCCTCGTGGGAATGATACTCCACTTTCACTTTATTACTTGTTGACCGTGTATACTTGCACGTATTCATTGATTGCGAAATCGATCAATAGTAATTTAGTTCATCATAAATGAAATAAACATTGAATAAATTAAAGATATCATCCTTTCAATTACAAATAAACTAAAAGAAAAGAATAAATCTAGAACCACCCTTTTCTTCAGCTCAATTTGCAACTGATACGAAAATCCTTCAATTATCTTCCTCCAATGTTTGCTCTCAAAATCTGACTATTTTCTCTGTTAATTACCTTCTAATGTCTCTCCAACATGTATTTGTTGATTATATACTTAGACACATATTCGGGTTACCATTCCATGCTAATATGAGTCCCAAACCATTACCGTCACTTAAGCTCCATGTATTCAGCATTTAAAATCAACTAGGAAACTACTCTGCCCCGTACCCCCGTTCTGCTAGATGGCTTTGTTTTGCTCCTTTGCTTGCCACAATGTACCTTAAATCCACCCTTTTTGATCACTTGCAACACCACCAAACCTACACACGAAATAACAATAAGCAAGTAAAAACTAACATAAAAACAAGGAATTAACACCGAATAAGCTTGAATTAGGAACCGATTCGTGGGTATAAAACCCACTTATCACGAGTCAAGGCGGAGCATCAAGTGCCAAAAGGTCCATTGCAACCACTTGAAATTCAAGAATGGAAGTGGGAGCACATTACCATGGATTTCGTTATTGGTCTTCCCAAGGTTTATCAAGGCATAGATGCAATTTGGGTCATTGTTGATAGATTGACCAAGTCTGCTCATTTCTTACCGATACGAGAAACTTATACACTTGAATGTCTTGCTCGTATGTACATAAATGAGATTATAAGATTTTATGGTATGCCAGTATCCATAGTTTATGATCGAGACCCAAGATTCACTTCCCAATTTTGGGTTAGTTTGCAAAAAGCTATAGGCACGGATTTACGATTTAGTTCAGCGTATCATCCTCAAACGGACGGGCTGTCAGAGAGTACTATTCAAACTCTTGAGAATTTATTAAGACTCTATGTCGTTGACTTCAAAGGAAGTTGGGACAAGTTCTTACCATTGGTGGAGTTTTCCTACAACAACAGTTATCAAGCAACTATTGGCATAGCTCCATTTGAGGCGTTGTATGGAAGAAAGTGTCGTTCTCCAGTATGCTGAGATGAGGTGGGCGAAGCAGCATTGTTGGGACCGGAGTTGGTACGTATGACTACAGAAAAGATTCAAACGATTTGACAATGTATAAAAACCTCACAAGATAGACAAAAGAGTTATGCTGATCTTCATCGAAATGACGTGGAATTCAATATGGGAGATTATGTGTTGTTACGTGTTGCTCCATGGAAAGGAGTTACGAGATTTGGAAAGAGAGGAAAGCTCAATCCTCGATTCATTGGCCCATTTATAATCCTCAATCGAGTAGGAACTGTGGCCTATAGACTCGCATTACCGCCAAGTATGTCTCATATTCATAATATTTTTCACATATCTATGTTACGTAAATATGTAAAAGACCCAAACCACATTATTGAATTAGAACCGGATGAGATAGCGGAAGATTTAACATATGATGAGGTACCTATTAAAATCTTAGATAAGAAGGATCATATTCTACGCTCCAAGGTTATACCTAAAGTCAAAGTTTTCTGAAGAAACCACGATGTGGAGGAAATGACCTGGGAGTTAGAATCTGAAATGAAATCAAGGTATCCTCACCTCTTCGACATATCAGGTACGTACCCTAATTTCGAGGATGAAATTTCATAAGAAGAGGGAGGTTGTAAGACCCCAACATTTATGAATAAAGAATAATTTTTCTCGAAATATATTTTTGAATATTATGGTGTGGATATGATATAATGTTATAGTTGTGGGTAATATTTATAAATTTTGCAAAGTAAACAAGTTGTTATAAAATATTCGATTGGTCGGGGAATATTTGTTTTAACATGGAATATTTGTACGACGACACAATCATTGGTGGACCCGACAACAGAAGTATTATCAAAGTTAGAAAACTACAGAATTATCGTTTTATAAAAATAATAACAAAAGTTTTACCGTTAAACTGTTGAACTACCCGGTGGTAAAATTACAGTAATACACGTGGTTGCATAGTAGCACACAGTATTGATTATTGATGCTTACGTGAGAAGTCACTCAGTTATACTCAATTATTGCTACATTAATTGCTGCATAATATCTCTCATATTATTGATTCAATTATTATCACAGTATCAATATTTTATATTATTAAATCAATAATTGAGACGATAAAGATATTAATATTATTATTTGCAATATTGACGATGTCTAGAAAGTTATGTCGAGGAGAGGTTTGGTCACCTAATTTCGTGCCAATAGGGAGAAATCCTTATCGGAAAGCCCCCTCTTTCCTGTGAATGATCTGGTTGTTAAATATTGTGAGTTATAAATAATGAATAATTGTTAATAGATTAAAAAAATGTGTTTATTAAAGATAAATGATTTTTGGTAAATATTTATTCAATTTTTGAAATAAATATAGGGATTTGTTATGAGGGGTTTGTTGTAAGTTTGACTTAGTATTTCATGGGAATATTTACTAATTTTATGGACCATCAATGATGATTTTAATAGTAAATCAATCTGGACCGTCGGTGGTGGTTTTAATAGTAAATCAATCTGGACCGTCAGTGGTGGTTTTAAAAGTAAATCAATCTGGACCGTCGATTATGGTTTTAATAGTAATCAAATGAATCATCCGTTCTAATAGTAAATCAATCTGGATCGTTCGTGAATCAGTTACTATTTAGTCCATTCTCCTATAAATAGAAGCTTAATTCTTCTTTCATTCTCACAAATTCACTGAGATTCACAAGAGACACTATGACACCCCCAAATTCAGGTACTCCATTCCCACATGATTTGATGCTCACTTATCAAAAACTATTATATCTAACTACCTATAATAAGGGACAAAGACATAATTAGAATAATTTAAACAATAATCTCTCCCATTAAAGGGTTACATCATCATTTCAAATTAAATCCCAAGTAATCTAACCTTAAAACTTATTACATCAGTTTACGGAATATATCACATATTTAAAACAAGTCTTAAAACATAAAACATAAAATTATCATAAGTCTTCATTATTTAGACATCTTGCCCTTGCCTTTGCTAGTCGACGGCTCATCAACTTTCTCCACTTTAGCTGCAGTGTTAATTGCAGGAGTGAGCAAACAAATGCTCACTGATATAGAACGTAGCAATGATAATAACATGAGAGTGAACAACGAAAGCTGAACAATAAGGAACTTGTTCTACAAATCAAACTAGAAAACAAGTTCGAACTTTAATTATCTAAGGGTGTTAAAACCACGAACTATGTCCCCGGTACTTGTGACGCCCCCAAATCCGGGTACTTGAAACTCGAACTCAGTGCTTCACGATACCATTTCTATAAGCTGAATAATTCAATAGTAATATTACATTCAAACTTAATTTACATACATCAAAGTTTACTTCCCAGGTACGAGACCTTCAAATACATTCCTTTCAATACATAAATAGATACCCAATGCAGCTATAACCATTAACTCATAATACACACTTATTCGATCAGCTTTCCTTTTCCTTTGTTCGTGCCTGAGCCTTCAGGTTACTCATACATAACTGAAAACATTTAATTTAAGCAAAGATGAGCATTTGAGTGCCCAAAGAAGTAATAGCAATTATATATATAAGTTGAAAGAATATAAGTATTCTCTTTACATAACACTTCTACAACGAATCAAAAGTTGTGAAGTAATCAGACCGATAAAAGATTCACATAACAATTCTCTTTCAATTTCTTGAAATTAGGCTCCACCCATGAATAGGGTTTAAAGAAACATACTATGAACATTGTTTTTCATTTTCAAAAAGGTTTAACGAAATTCATCCATGAAACCATCATAACTTACGGCACGGAGGGTGATCACCTCGTTGTACCTCAGATTGATCAATACTACATAACTAGAACGACATTCATCGCTCATCCTTTGTCCGCCGAAGCGCATAAAAATTTTCCCATTATCGGGATGTTCATACATGCCTGGTTCCAAACCCGAAGGTTTTTAATCTTGCTCAACAATAATATGTAATTCAACATATATGTATACGGGTAATTGACATGGTATATCAACATGTGAATAAATGCCATGATTATCCAAGTGGGGACACTTGTATAACCATTTAGAAATCAACTTAACAGAATATATATCTGAGCTAACATGTTGATAATCAAAACGTACATAATCTGTACATGAATAGAATAATTCTGAAACTTCTTACTCATGTCCATTGCATAAAGGAAATGCAAAGGTAAGATACTTGCCTGATTTGCTGATTACAAATCTCAACTTAGATCTTATCTCTTTATCACAACCTATCAATAAACAGGTCATTCGTCCGATTAGAACAATATATCATAACACATAGTACTGTCAGTTATGGTCAGCACATAGCCTAATTATGTCATCACATAATCGCAGTGATCATACTTTTAGTTCATATTCTATACTTTTATACATTTTTCAAATATCTCATCCATGTTCTTACAATAGTCTTTTTTTTTCTATTATAGGGTCCGATAAATTGTTTGCCATGCATTGGCGCTTTTTTTTATCGGGTACATACTGAGTCTAAGACTCTTATTCTATACCTCAACATCTGTAAATATCAGACATTTTACTTTTAATCATTTTCGAATTTTTCCAGAAATTGAAAAATTTAAAATAAATCAAATCTGTCACTCAAGGCTTATAGTGATATAACTGTTACTATGGGTGCTCTTCACCAAATCTGGACTTCATAACCGGTTCTCTAGTCGGCTAGTTTGACCGGATATCACTTTCAAACATCTGAATTATAATTATATGACTTAAACATCAAACAATTCTATTATTAATAATTAATTTATATTAACTATTAATGAAACCATTGCTAAAATATAAAAAAGTTATTTATAATAACTCAAACTATTTTTAAAACATTTATTTTACCCTTAAATGATTTTTAAGATAATTAAAATCATTTTTAAATAATCACCATTAATATATAAATATTAATGTACTATTTATCCAAATATTAAAAGTCATTAATTATAACTTAAAATATTTTTAAATCCTTAATATTCTCTTTAAATGATTTTTAAATAAATAAAACCATTTTTAAACTATTTATTTAATATAAATATTAAATAAACTTAATATCACAAATCATTAACTAAATATCATTAATATATAAATATTAATGAAATTATCTTCTAAATATTAAAAGTTATATTTTATAACTCAAAATATTTTTTATACCATAAAATAATTTTTCATGATTTTCATGAATTAAAACTATTTTTAAATCATTTATTTAATATTATAATTAAATAAATAAATACCTTTTATATTTCAAAAATATTAAATATTTATGAAATATACTCAAAATAATTAAAAACTATTTTTCTGGACTTTAAAATAATTTTTCATAATTTATTTGGTATTTTTAATAATTAAAACTAATTTTTCTTATTTTTAAATTAATTTCCTAAAATAAAATGTTATCTGTCATTAAAGGCATCTATAGCAATGTAACCGTCGCTATAGGTGTTCTTGAGCTTCATGTCGATTACAAAGGTACTAGTTTGACCGAGCTTTAAATCCATGATCTAAGTGTTTTTCTCGGACTTGCAAAAAACTTCAATGTTGTAGTACTAATGTAATACTACAACTATATACTCATTTCATGGCCAAACAACAACAAATCATGAGATATGATCAATAGAAAACCTTGTCGACGTGTTCTTCATCATGTTTCGGGTTGCCCGAGAAAACTCGTCAATCAACAAATTCAAACGACCTTAGTGGTCTTATTGCAGTCAATCAGTATACGTTATAGGTGTTTTTATCGTCGGGCTATGTAGTACAACTTACGAGAGAACATGATTAAATCAAGTTTCAAGTCTAAACATTAACAATACCAAAGATATAAATCATCAAACTCTCCGACAAAACTTGCATACCCAATTCGGGTTTCCAGAATTTTAAAAGCGATCGTCTGGTACTACTTTGGATCTTTATATCTTTCATTACGAGTTTGATCTAAGTGATCTATTGATTCCAGTTGTAGATAACATGTAATACTACAACTCTATTACATATAAGACATATAACAACAACAGATCCGAAGAGAAAGAGGCCATTCAAATGTGACCTCAATATCATTCTTGAACATTTTAAAACCCGAAATGTTCTTGAGCAGTTCGGTCAATGGTAGTTTGACCATAAATAACTCCTAATCTACAACAGATATGACCATGATTCCTTTTGCAGAATAAAGACAACATACCAGGCTACACATAGCAAGCTTTAAACATCAAAAACGCTTAACAGGATGGGATCTACAGCCTCTGACATTCGTTGTCAGAACACAAAAATTAAAATTTCCAGATTTTGAAGATCTTCAAATCCGAGCTTCTGAATGTTATGGAATCAACATCAAGCAACCCAGATCATCCTTAGACACTATAATCAACATGTTTTAACATTTAAACATAACATCTAACACCAAAAAGTTTAAGAAAAATCAAGCTAGGGTTTATACCTTTTTAAGCTTTAATTCTGATTTTTGGCTACTGATTTGTTATTGGTGTGAATGGGGCTTGTTTATAGACCCGATATAATGAGAGAATTTCGTAGGTTTAGGCTAGGAGAATGTAGCTAAGTGCTTGGGTATAAATAGGCCAAAAATGGTGCATTTCTCTCTCTTGAATTCATAAAATAATGCAATGGAATGATTATAGTGGTGATTGATGGTAATACTACATTTCATAGGTAATTTCTAGATGGATTGGCGGATTTTGTGGACAAGTGGTAGCAATAAGACATAAATAATGCATTTTCCTTTCCTTTAATTTAAAAAAAAAATAATTTTAAATACCTTGGATGCTAAAGTGGGATGATTCCCTTGTTTGAGAGCCGATAGCATGTAGGTAAGTATGTTGGGCATCCTTGTTGCAAGATCCTATCAACAATGTAAGTAATAATACACTAAAATGACAAAAGGGTATTTTAGTCATTTCACATATAATTCAAGGGCATTTTTGTAAAAGGCCATTAAATGTAATATTTAACCATTAGATTATAATTCTTACCATTTACCAATTAATTTCTATCATTTGGTAATTTAAAACATTTATATAATAACATCGTAACTAAACTCGATAATTTTAAATTAGGGTTTTCTATAGAAAATTAGGGTTTTCTAATTAGGGTTTCTTAACGTTATCAATTAGGGTTTTCTAATTGACCATTAGGGTTCTCTAATTATCTCGTGTATGATCTAACACGATTCACGGTCTCTAACTTCAACCGATTAGGGTTGTAATAATTAGGGTTTGTCCTAGTTATCGGTAAAAAAATAGTAATTAGGGTTTTCTTCTAATTACCGATTATCGTGTACACGAGAACTTCATATACAAGAATTTCATATACTACTCTCGTCATTTCTCATAACTCGAGTTTAATAATTAGGGTTTCACAACCGACGGTAATATCTTGTGACCTAATCGACCGTCATTGCTTTCAATATTATCTGTCTCACATATACATACACGATACATAATTATTGTCTTTGTAAATCATTATAATAATATAATATTATTATTATCATCTCTTGATCATAATCCCAATTCGTGGTTTGGATCTCATATCCGACTTTTCTTTCGCATATCAAGTTAAAATACTTGATTTAAATATTCTAACAATTTATATAATAAAATATATATTATATAAGTTCTAATTATCACTTCATATATTATTTCCAATCATGTTATCATGGAAAATATTTCTGCCAAAATTATTTCTAATTTTTCAAGTAATAAATATATTCATATTTATCGTTCACATTACTAGACACTTATTCTCGTCATTAAATAATAAAAAAAATTTTATACGCAAATTTTCTTAATTATTTTATTTAGGAAATCTCGGGTTATTACAGTACTTAGGTATTATTACCCAACCTTTAGTGTCATTTAGACTATACGGACCCTTCTTATCGTACTTAGGGGGATCATCCCTTTGTACCATGTATTGTGCATAAACATCTAAACGTTACATGTTCAAAATCCCATATGTTAGGGTTGTTCGTCTCAGTTTGGATTTAGAATTTCCTCACTGAATAAAGTTTAGTTGGAACTAGCTTATCAGTGTTTCTAGAATTTTAGAATATTATTTGAATATAGATTAATTCAATCAATAAAGGTTTGCTTACTACTTGAAGGTTTAATACAATGATAAAGCTTTGGACAAGGTTATCAAAGTCAAAGATTGAATAACAATAATATATAATTGAGTAATCATGATATACATGCAAAGCGCTATAGAAGAGTTAAAACAATCTCCCTTGAATTAATGTATTAGAACATTATATGCTTTGAATAATAATTAGGAAACTAAATCTCGCTCAATATAACGAATTAGGTTATATAAGCTTGTACAAACATACGCAAAATAGGTTAAGCTTGCTCAAATTCATAAAGAATGTTAGACACTTGCAGAATAATAATATAGGAATGGAAACTTGCGTTTGATATGAAAAGAACAAAGTTCGAAAGCTTGCTCAATTGTAAAGAGATAAGGTTTAGAACTTGCACAATTATAAAAGTAGGGTTAGAGAACTTGCCTCTTGCGTAGGTTAAACAATCACTACTCACGTTCACCCCAAGTCCTGCATATACCATATGTATTGACAATACACATTAGTTACACTAACATTACCTTCATGAGTTGTTTTCTACTTTTAGTATAGCTACTAACTAAGTTTAAGTTTAAACAACATCGCATCTTTTCATGAACATTACATTTTAGCTTTATTACAATTACTTAAGTGATCATGTCATTGCACCACATACACATTAACAACTTGATACAACATCCTATTACATGTCGAACATTTTATCATTAAGTTATACTAACACACAAAGGATTGTACTTGCATTTGCGCATCCCGACGCCCTCCGATTGGCTCCAAATACACAACACTCCTAAAGATTGTCATTTTGACCCTTCATAACGATTTCAAATTAAAAACCTTAAAGAATAAAAGTTATAGGCCTATTCGTCTTCTATCTGAATCATCTTAAATCACCTCAATCGGAGTTCTTATGAAAACGTTATTGCCATTTTACTATAGGAGGTCAAAACTGTTCAGACCACTTTTCATTATTTGGTAACAATAAGACGAGATAAAGTGCCGTATGCCAAATTCGATGATGAGGGCGCTAATTCCAGTTATTGGTAGCGAACTTCTCGTCTATTTTTATGTCACTACAAGAAAATTTAGTATTGGGCACGAATTTGGCGTACTGGGTTCAATTACGAACACCCAAAACCAGAAACAAAACCAAGCTACTGTGTCTTAATTTCTAACACCAATTAACATGTGTAATCCATGTAAAGTACATATAAATATTACCAAGCGTATATGTACCAATTTAAACAACTAAACAAAAAATTTAGAAAACTTAAATTTTGAAAACACGGTTTAAAAACCAAAACTCCATAGTTGATATATTTTAACACAGTAAACACTATAAATTCTAATAACAACCAATTTGTTTACTTTAACTACAATTCTCTAAAATTCGTAAGAAATGAATTAACATAATCACAGTTTAATTTCTCAATTAGTATAATCTAATTTTGTTATCATACAAAATTTAACAATCACTGTTCATATCTTTACTGTAAAACTAATTCCTTCTTGTAACCGTAAATTAGCATACAATCTTATCTATACATTAAGCATACAATCATATATATACATATATACATGCTAGTTATTACCAAAACACATGATTTAGTAAAGCATAGTTTACAGAAAATTTTTGTAAAGAACCTTATATTACAGTCAAATTCACATACACATAGAGACTTTAGGCACAATTACGTAAAACATATATAAGTATAAAGGTTATGCCACATACCTTCTAATTGTTCAGTAATCCTTGCTAACACCACTGGAATTGTTTGAAAACCTCACGTCTACACTCTCAATCTCCTCTGCAATTCTCTCTTCCTCTGTTTTCTTTCTATACTAACAAGCCTTGGAAAATAATGCGTAGAGTTATAAACTGACTCCTACGCTCTCTTTCCGTTAAGAAAAACAAAGGACGCCGGTTAAAATAAGTCAAAGGCCACAAGGCCCTGTTTGGCTAACACATAAATCTAATAACTAAATTATTTAAATAATATTTATATTATATAGCTACACTTGTCACACATTACTTCAATTAATTAAATAACTTTGATTTTAGCTTATAATAATAATAAAATTCTTATTATCATTATACTTAAAATTAATAAATAATTATATATCTAATTTAATTAATAAATTAGACACATCACTTTATTTAATTTATTCATTTTCATTAAATTAAACAATTCATTTAATTAACTAATTTCTTAAATATTAAGCAATTGATTTAATTTAATTATATCCTTAAATTAAATCCAACAAATAAAATTATCATTACTCGATTCAATTAACATTAATTAATTTAGTTACTAAATTAATTCATCACAATTCATCAAATATTTATTTTCCTCAACAACTAAATTATTTAAAATATTTATTTAATTGAATAAATATTTGTAAATTAAATTACAAATTTCTCGATCGTTACAGACACTATAGAGAGAGAAACTATAGAGAGAAAGAAGAAGAGTATTCTGCTACTTCACTATTGCAGTATCCAGTCTTCTACTAAGGTTGTAAAAACCCAATATTTTTAATATAATTAAATAAGAAATTTTGCTTATAATTTTTTTTTATATATAAAGGTGGGAATATGTACAAAGTAAAGTATATGTATATATGTGATAAATAAAATTATTTATTAGATGAATAATTGTAAATAAATTCTTTTTAAGAATTATTGATCATTATAGATTATATTCTTATAATAAATTAATTTTGTAATAAAAATATTTATTATTTATTTTCCATGAAAATATGATTATTATATATAGGATATAATTATTAGAATTATTATGATAAGTGATGTAATAGAAAATTTCCATGTCTTATGAATATATTAATGGAATAAATATTTATTTGAATATAAATGAGTTCATGCTATGTGACGAGTTAACTCAATTATATTAAAGTGATTAATGTGGAGTGGTAACAAACTTGTTGAAATCCTTATGTGGTGCAGTGGTGTGAAGTATTAATAATAATATTAATAGACGAAGGAATTATTAGGTGAGCAATTAATTGTTAATTGTTATTGTAGAATATTGATTAATTGTTTAATGATATGTGTTATTTATTGTTAGCAATATGTCTATAAATATAATGAGAATTATATAGATAATTAATTTTTATAAAGATCCATAATTACATTAATCAATGAGGAAATGATTAATTAATATTGGTGTTAATTAATCAAGAAAGTGAATAACTTATTTGCCATGAAACAAGTAAGTTATTGATATAATAAAATTATAGTGACTGTTATGTGCATGTGGGCAATAATTAAAAATTTAAAATACCACTATAGTATATAGTGTAATGTGGTATTTATGTGACCATACTATATATAACAACCCTATATTAGGTCTTATTAATCTATATGATATGAATACATCATGAAATATATGTGACAATATACATGTGGGTAGACATTAAAATAAAATGTACATGGATTATATGTATGTTGTATAATATCTACTACCTTGAAATATTAAACTATATTGTGGCATTAGGATATAGCCATGTATGGAGAATGTTTATATAAAATATAGCATAAAAGTAGGAAATTGTATAAGTGTTATAAGAGTGTTGAGTTAATTGGCTTGTCCCAAAATTTGTGTCCCATTTGCTCTTCATTTCTCCTTCACGTGAATCACATAAAGGCTAAGGCCTATTTCCTCTTCTTTCTTCCAAGCTTTTCTAACTCATGATTATGGGGGGAGTGGCTATGATGAGGATCTTCAACTACCATTTACCAACTCTCTCTTAACCATCATGTAATCTAAAATTCTCATTAGTTTAATTTGGTGTATATAAGCATTGTCTGTGTTTTTTTGTTTCTCTATAAATACAACCCATCTCCTTCTAATATCCATTGTTGAGAATTACTAAAGTGTGGGTTTGAAAGCATAGATAGAGTGAGTGATTTTATATATATCAGTAGAAGGAGTGTGAATTACCGAGCTAATTACAAAGGAAAAAGATTCTTCTTGTTTTTCATTTTTAGTTTCTATCAAAATTCTATTCTTGAATTTCAAATTCTTGATTATGTGGAGTTAGATGTTAAAAGGGTTGGGTAATGTTCATATAGTTGTTATATAATCATACAAGCATGTTGAAACCGATACATGATTGTTTAGAATCAAATTTGTGAATAATTTCTGTGTTTGGACTAAAGGTCTGCCAAGCGGTCGTTCTGCTCGAACCAATCATAAGCATTGCTACTTTTTGCTTAACAACGAGGCATAAGCGCAATTGTGATGCTGGCCTCTATTTTTAGTTTCTATCTTCTGTCAAAAATTATGCTAAGGGTGATCAATTATTATGACTTAAATTAGCATGCAAGCATGTGTAATGTGTATATATAAGTATATTAACCTAATGTGAGCATGTTTAGTATGATAGCATACATAAAGATCAAAAGCATATAGTTTAGATAAAAATTAGGACTTTAGAAATGAACTTGAGATGTATGTATGCTATGTTCATATACTGACTTTGCAAGCATGTTGGTATGATTTAGAAAGGCATGAGTAACCCGTTAACTTGTGTTTATATGATTCATAGTTCTTTACTCATGACCACCTTATTTAGGATTTGTATTAAAGAAGTTTTTTAACTTAGTATAGTGAGCTAACATGCATGACTACTACATGCTTTATATTCTGACCTTGCGAGCATGATAACATGACTTGACTACATATGATTAGAGCCTTAAAGTTGTCTTGTATGTGTTAAATTGCATTGTTCAGGTTTAAAATAGTTTCAAAAGCAAACTTGAACATATTTTCAAAACATAGTTACATCACATGAATAACTAGATTCTAATGGGTTAAGATGCCATGTTATGTCTATAATATCCCTATACATGATGCATATGTATTGAGCATGTAGAACCTACTAGTAAGGTTACTAATAAAAATACGAGAATGTTAACATACTACCTTGAGGGTTAGAATCTAATAATTATGATCATGTTTGATGATTCTCTTTGACTCACTCATGTAACATAAACATATATATATATATATACCATACTTGTGTATCATAATTCAAGTAAAGCATAAATGAAGCATAAATTCAACCAAGGCAATGCTAATTTCACATACGTGTTATAAATACTCACAAGCATGCCTTAAATGAGTTATGACTACCTTGTATGTTTAGAAGGCAAACATACTAGACTTGGTGATTTCATGACCTCGAATGGCCTTAACTTGTTGAAATAGTTAATTTAGAATTATATTATAAAAAGAGAACCTAGATTGACTTGAGGAGCATGGAAAAAGACCTTTAACATGACAAAACATATTATTAATGAATGTGTGTTCAAGCCAAACAGAAACCCCAAGGCAACAAATTTGTCTCTTGGCTTGATTAGATCAAGCAATTCTACCAAATTCTAGGCTTAGCAATGGCAGCAATTTACAATGAGATCTGGAATCTGAGATAATGTAATCTAATTTTTGACAGTTAACTTGTATGATGTCTATACTTCTAGAAATGGTTTAAAACCTACTGATGCATGTGTATATGTGAGGACTAAGTAATAAAATAGTGTTTTCTTTAGATAATGAAAGTTCATGGGTGAAAATACCTTAAACTTGAGCATTCTTAATTGCTTATGACGTAACTAGATACTTGATTTCATGATAATGCTATGAGCTGGTTTTGTACCATATGTGCATATTTGAATCATGTCAAACTTGAATAAAGAATGTGTTAGCTAATGAGCATCTTGTACTTATAATACGCTATAAATATGATTCGAAAGTGTTGATTTATTAACGTGGATAATCTACGCTTAAGGCAAGTTTCCCCTAACCTTACTCAAATTATTATTGAGAAAGTTTCTGTGAACTTCACTCTTTTATTGAGAAAGTTTCCTTGAACCCCACTTTTATTGTGCAAGTTTCTTAATTCTTACTCTTTGACTTGTGCAAGTATCCTAAACCCTTGCATTATTTTATTCAACGGATATCTTAAGCAAGTTTCCTAATTATACTCAAATTACATTGTGCAAGTATCTTTACTCTTTATATATACTTATGCAATGATCCTGTATAAGTAAGTTATTAGATTATAATCTGTTGTACAAGTTCTTTAATTCTGTTATTATAGATTATGATATATATTATGTTCGTTAATTTCTAAGCATGGTTATACAAGTGACCTCATTTGGATAATTATTGTATTAAATCACATGTTAATACATACCTATTAATTTCCGGTATGTATACATTAATTAAAAGTCGTCTAAGCTATTTGACCCAGCTAGACACAGATTTAGAAATATCGTTGAACATGATAGAACTTTATGATATCCAAACAAATTATTTTGGTTTGGATTCCCGACGAAGTATGAACATCCCGAATCTGGGAAACTTTTGTGCGCCCAAGGCGGATATGATGAACGAGAATATCGTTCTGGTATGTAGTATTGATCAATAAAAGGCATAACGGGCTGATCACCCCTTGTGCCGGTAAGTTATGATGGTTTACAAATGAAGTTTTGTTTAACCTTTTTGAAAACTGAAAACTATGTTCATAGTCTGTCGACTGCTCTCTATTTTTAGTCAGTACGTAGTTTCAAAAATTTGAAATAGAATTGATATGTTGATTAGAATTGTTTCAGTTACTTCACAACTATTGCTTCGTTGTAGAAGTGTCACTTAAAGAAAACATTTAATCCTTTCAGCTAATGTTTATTGTTTGCTATTACTTGCTGGGCACTCAAATGCTCATTCTTTCTTAATGTAAATATTTTCAGTTAAGTATGACCAACCAGAGGGCTCTGCTAGGAACAAAGGGAAATGAAAGCTATCAGAATAAGTTTGTGTGATATTATGTAATAGCTAGACTTAAATAAGATGATGATATTTATTATCTATCATGTAATGAAATGTTTTAAGGTCGCGTACCTGGGATATAGACAACTCTGATATGTAAATTAAGTTTAATATTTATGACATTATGATTATTATTCTGCTCAAAGAAATGGTATCGTGAAGCACTGAATTCGGGTTTCAAGTACTTGAATTTGGGGGCGTCACAGGTTGGTATCAAAGCTTTAGGGTTAGAAACCATAGGTGGAGGTAGACCTTAGGCTATAACCTTAGAGCAGAGGAAAATGATAAAAATACAAATAACTCATATAGAGTCTAAAAGGAGATGAATTGAATAAATTCATCGTCAAACCAAATAAAAGATAACTTATTAAAATTTTTATTTGCTGTGTGTATATATTATATACTAATCTAGATAATTATGTGTAGATGTCAGGAAGAAAAGGATTAGGACACCCTCAGATCGTAAAGAAGGAGCCAATCTCCATAACCAAGACAATATCAAAGCCAATAGCTGAAATAGAAGCTCACGTTGAAGATAACCTTGATGAGGTGATCATTTTGGAAAATATAGTACCGGACCCAGAAACGTTAGAACTAACAGATAGTGATTCAGACACCAAAGTTGGAGCTGATGAAGCATCAACCGAAGTGCAGAATCTGAAGGACAAGGTTTCTTCTCTAGAAAGGTTGTGGGAAATAGAAAAGCTACTAAATAGTCAATTACGAAAGGTATTAATCGAAACAATGGATGAACAAGATAAGCTTAAAATTTAAATTAATCAGATGGGAGCCATAAGCAACATATCGTGTGCAGCTCCAAGCAATAAGGGGAAAAGAAAGATAAAAGACTGCGACTTAGGAAATTCCGATAATAACCAAGAGAATGCTAGCAAAATAGAAAAGTGTACAAAATGTAGCAAGAAACATGAAGGCGTATACTAGAAAGGGAGAAAGATATGTTATAATTGCGGACATAAGGGACATATCTCTCCTCATTGTCCCAATCCAAAATAAGGAGCATGTTTTGTTTTTGGATTGGAAGGTCATCGAGCGAAATGTTGTCCAGGATCAGGAGAAGGCGTAGTGAATAAGTAGTATAAGTACTGTTTGAATATGTGTGTTCTACGATAGGTATGTCTGTGTAATATAATATTTTCACATTTTAAGTAAGTTATGGTAGCGATTCCCAACTTTTGTGGTCACAAAAGGGATATCAGATGTTTAAAGCAGTATGTGCTATGCTATGTACTTGAAATAGTTGAATGAATATGAATCTATGTTTGATTAATGGAATAAGTTTGAAATATTAAACTTATACGATAAGGTTTAGAATGTAAGTTAATAAAGTATAATTTAACCAGACAATACTGCCAAGACGTCAAACTCGAAACCAAAGGGCAGAAGAATCCGTCAACAATGTCAAGGACAACAACCGGATCGATGCGAATTTCAACATGGTGGCTCAAGCCATGCGTAATGGAATGCTCTACCATGGAAATCAACCAGACAATCGATTTGTGAACTTCGGGCTGCAGGACCGCCAGAATTTAGAGGTACCACTGACCCAATAGAAGCCCAAACTTAGGTTAAGGAAATAAAAAAAATGTTTGTAGTCGCTAGTGTAGCTGGGGCCAAAACATAGCTTTTCAACCTATATGATGAAAGGAGAGGCAAACTTTTGGTGGGAAGCAAATCAAGCTAGGGCAGGAGAAGGAGTGATAGCATGGACTAGGTTTAAGACGCTGTTCTTTGAGAACTATTTCTCATCTAGTGTGCAGGCTAGGATGGAGGTGAAGTTTTTGGAATTGAAGCAGGAGAACTTGACAGTTGCGGAGTATACCGGAAAGTTCAATGAATTAGCTAGGTTCGCTCCGCACCAAGTGGATACGGAGGCTAAAAAGGCAAGGAGGTTTGAGCTGGGCTTAAAACCCTTGCTCTACAACAAGGTGGTGGTGTTGCAGATCTCTACATTTGCAGCACTCTTGGAAAAGGCTATTATAGCCGAGGAGGAAAGTGAGGCCATGAGCCTCTACAATAAGGAAAAAAGGAGAAAGGGCAAAGTCGAGGGAGCTGTGAAGGTGGAAACTAATAGTGGAAGTAGGGGTGAGAAAATAAAGTGGAACAATTTTGGGAATGTCCAAGTCAAATAGGAAGGTGTGAAGAAGCAGGCGGTGTAGTGTAAGAATTGTGGGAAGAATCATTCAGGTGAGTGTCTTAGTGGTAAGTTTGTGTGCTATAAGTGTGGGCAGGAGGGATATATCTCTCCTAACTGCCCCAACCCTAGGATGTGCAATGGGTGTTTTTTGCGTGGATCAACGAAACATAAGGTAAAGGACTGTCCAAAAAGGAGAACGGATATAGGAAGCGTGAATGCGGGGAAAGGTAGTGAAACACTGACGTTAACGGGACCAACTTCAACAAAATCAACCGCAAGAGTCTTCAACATGATGGTTCGGGATACCGTACCAGCCGGGGATGGAACTCCAGGTATTATTTGTAAGAATTTTATTTCCGTATATATGATTTTCTTAAATATAGTAAATTTTGTTATAAAGAAGTTTTAAAGGAGGAATTTGAGTTCTGTTAGAAATTAAATTTTCGTATAATCAGATAGACAAGTTTTATGTTGAATAGTTAAAGATCAGTCCGATCGAATCTGATTGGGATCTACTTGAAGTGATTGTGTATGCTATTTGCCTTAGTATCTATAAGTTTTAAAGGGGTGATTCTAGGGACGAAATCCTTATAAAGGAGGGTGAATGTAATAAACCAATATTTTCAATATAATTAAATAAGAATTTTTTCCTATAATTTTTTTTATATAAAGGTGGGAATATGTACAAAGTAAAGTATATGTATATATGTGATAAATAAAATTATTCATTAGATGAATAATTGTAAATAAATTCTTTTTAAGAATTATTGATCCTTATAGATTATATTCTTATAATAAATTAATTTTGTAATGAAAATATTTATTATTTATTTTCTATGAAAATATGATATATTGGATATTGGATATAATTATTAGGATTATTATGATAAGTGATGTAATACCGGAGAATTTCCAACTCTTATGAATATATTAATGGAATAAATATTTATTTGAATATAAATAATTTAATGCTATGTGACGAGTTAACTCAATTATATTAAAGTGATTAATGTGGAGTGGTAACAAACTTGTTGAAATCCTTGTGTGGCGTAGTGGTGTGAAGTATTAATAATAATATTAATAGACAAATAAATTATTAAGTGAGCAATTAATTGTTAATTGTTATTGTAGAATATTGATTAATTGTTTAATGATATGTGTTATTTATTGTTAGCAATATGTCTATAAATATAATGAGAATTATATAGATAATTAATTTTTATAAAGATCCATAATTACATTAATCAATGAGGAAATGATTAATATTGGTGTTAATTAATAAAGAAAGTGAATAACTTATTTGCCATGAAACAAGTAAGTTATTAATATAATAAAATTATAGTGACTGTTATGTGCATGTGGGCAATAATTAAAAATATAAAATATAACTATATTATATAGTGTAATGTGGTATTTATGTGACCATACTATATATAACAACCCTATATTAGGTCTTATTAAACTATATGATATGAATACATCATGAAATGTGTATGTGACAATATACATGTGGGTAGACATTAAAATAAAATGTACATGGATTATATGTATGTTGCATAACATCTACTACCTTGAAATATTAAACTATATTGTCGCATTAGGATATAGCCATGTATGAAGAATGTGTATATAAAATATAGCATAAGAGTAGGAAATTGTATAAGTGTTACAAGAGTGCTGAGTTAATTGTTTTGTCCCAAAATTTGTGTCCCATTTGCTCTTCATTTCTCCTTCACGTGAATCCCATAATGGCTAAGACTTATTTCTTCTTCTTTCTTCCAAGCTTTTCTAGCTCATGATTATAAGGGGAGTGGCTATGATGATGATCTTCAACTACCATTTACCAACTCTCTCTTAACCATCATGTAATCTAACATTCTCATTGGTTTAATTTGGTGTATATATGCATTGTTTTTGTTTTTTGTTTCTCTATAAATACAACCCATCTCCTTATAATATCCATTGCTGAGAATTGCTAAAGTGTAGGTTTGAAAGCATAGATAAAGTGAGTGATTTTATATATATCAGTAGAAGGAGTGTGAATTACCAACCTAATTACAAAGGTATAAGATTCTTCTTGTTCTACATTTTTAGTTTCTGTCAAAATTCTATTCTTGGATTTCAAAATCTTGATTATGTGGAGTTAGATGTTAAAAGGGTTGGGTAATGTTCATATAGTTGTTATATAATCATACAAGCATGTTAAAACTGATACATGACTGTTTAGAATCAAATTTGTGAATAATTTCTGTGTTTGGGCTAAAGTTCTGCCGAAGGCGCATCGTTCTAGCTCGAACCGATCATGGCATGTATTTGCACCGGATTAACACTTGGTGACTGCTAAATTGCTGCGCTAATTTGTGTTTTCAGTTTTTGTCTTTTGTCAAAAATTATGCTAAGGGTGATCAATTATTATGACTTTAATTAGCATGAAAGCTTGTGTAATGTGTATATATAATTATATTAACCTAATGTGAGCATGTTTACTAGTATAGCATACATAAAGATCAAAAGCATATAGTTTAGATAAAAATTAGGACTTTAGAAATGAACTTAAGATGTATGTATGCTATGTTCATATACTGACTTTGCAAGCATGTTGGTATGATTTAGAAAGGTTCTTGTACCATAAAATGGCACTTTTCCCAATTCAACACCAAGTTCGTTTCAACACATCTTCTCAATACCATCACTAAATTTTCTAAACATAGATCAAAAAAATCACAAAATAATAAAAAATCATCCATAAATACCTCCACATTATGCTCCACCATATCCGAAAAGATAGCCATCATACATCTCTGAAAAGTGGCTGGGGCATTGCACAAACCAAAAGACATCCTTCTAAAGGCGAACGTACCATATGGACATGTAAAAGTTATCTTTTCTTGGTCTTCTAGAGCTATCACAATCTGATTATAGCCTGAATACCCATTCAGAAGGCAATAAAACTCATGACCCGCTAGTCTATCCAACATCTGATCAATAAACGGAAGTGGGAAGTGATCATTCCTTGTAGCTTTGTTAAGTCTGCGGTAATCCATCTAGACTCTCCACCCCGTCACTGTTCTCATCGGAATCAACTCATTGTTTTCATTAGAGACTACGGTCATACCACCCTTCTTCAGTACACACTGTACCGGGCTCACCCACGAGCTATCTAAAATCGGATAAATAATGCATGCATCGAGCCATTTCAACACTTCCTTTTTGACCACTTCCTTCATAATTGGATTAAGTCTCCGTTGTTGCTACACTGAAGGCTTGCTATCATCTTCAAGTAGGTTCTTGTTCATACAGAAAGATGGGTTGATCCCTTTTATATCTGTTATAGTCCACCCAATTGCTGACTTGAACTCTTAGCAGTTTTTCTTCCTAAAAAGATGTTAGTAAAGAAGAAATAATCAGAGGTAATTTTGAATTATCATTTAAAAACGCATACCTCAAATGATCCAGGAGTTGTTTCAACTCAAGTTTTGGAGGTGTCTTAAGAGATGGTTTTAATTTCACTGATGACTCTCCAGCAATCTTTAATGGCTCAACAGGAGTCTTGAACTTCCTGAACTGTGGAGTTATGTCAAGTATTTGAACAATTTCTTCAATTTCACCATCTTCTATCTCTGAGATTCCCACAATAGCATTTCTCAAAGGTTCATGTTCCATCAAGTTCTCTACTTCATCATTCGATACCTTTTCCACCAAATCAATCTTGAAGCATTCCTCTTCATCTATTGGAAATTTCGTTGCCTTGAATACATTAAAGGTGACTTCTTGATCATGAACTCGCATTGTCAATTACCCTTTCTGCACGTCTATCAAGGTCCTTCCTGTAGCTAGGAATGGTCTTCCAAGAATGATCGGTATACTTTTGTCCTCTTCATAGTCTAATATGATGAAATCAGCCGGGAAGATGAATTTATCTCCTTTAACCAGTACATCTTCCATAATACCCCGTGGATAGGTAATAGACCTGTCAGCTAGCTGTAAAGAAATATTTGTCGACCTTGGAGCCGACAATCCTAACTGATTGGACACTGACAATGGCATCAAGTTGATACAGTGACGCCCCAAAATTCAGGTACTTGAAACCCGAACTTAGTGCTTCACGATATTATTTCTTTGAGCGAAATAATAATAATAATAATATAAACATTAAACTTAATTTACATACATCAGAGTTATCTAATCCCCAGATTCTCAACCTTTACTACATTACATTGCATGATAATTATAAATATCATTGTCTTAATATAGTTTAACTATTATATAAGATACCATATAAATTTATTCTGCTAGCTTTCCCTTCCCTTTGATCTTGTCTGAACCTTCAAGTCGATCATGTTTAGTTGAAAACATTTACATTTAAAGCAAGAATGAGCATTTGGGTGCCCAACAAGTAATAACAGACAATAAACGTTAGCTGAAAGAAGTAAATGTTTTCTTTGAAAGACACTTCTACAACGAATCAACAGTTGTAAAGTAAACTAAAATAATTCTAATCAACATATCGAATCTATTTCAAATTTTGAAACTACGTACTGACTATAATTGGTGAGCAGTCGACAGACTATGAACTTTGTTTTTGATTTTCAATATTCAATTGAATAACTAGAATTAATTATACGCAATAACAAAGTGGAATATTTTCCAGAGTTTATGCTGAGTGATCCCTAAGGATCTTGAACTTCTCTTCTCGAGTAACTATCAAAGATTTACTTTGATATACCCAGGTGTATCAGATAATCATAAAGATTAACCCCTCTACAAGTATAATATGTAATCAGCTTAATTATACCCTATATTATGCATAATGCTTAAAACGCGCGCAATGGCCGAATATACGACCAAAAGTTTTCCTTTTATATAAAAAGGTTATTCTTCTCAGTCTTATAACCAGAATTTGAATAACAATAACGAAATTCTATGATTTTAATATATAATCACTTTCTCGATCTAGCCAAAATAATTGGCATCGACCTGTTAGTAATAATTGAGTTCTATTCTCGAACCTATCAAGTTCTAACAAATGTTTGTCTAGCCAGAATAATTAGCTAAGACATATCTCACCGCTATTTTTAAATCTATGTCTAGCTAAATCAAATAGCTTAGACAGCTTTTAAGTCAATGTATACATACTGAAAACCAAAAAGTATGTATCAACATGTGATTAAATATAATAAATTATCCAAGTGAGGACACTTGTATAACCATGTTTAGAAATTAACGAACAGAATATATAAATCTTGTTCATATGGTAATACTGTATTGACAAGCAATGATTGAATGGAATCCAAAATCTGGCATGATTACTAGAATATAGATACATGAACAATAACAATAGAGTTCTAAAACTGGCTTACACATAACCATTACATAAAGTAAATGCAAAGGGTAGGATACTTGTCTGGTCTGCTGCTTACACAACTTAGTTTTATCTTTTATACCAATACCTATGATTAATAAGATCATTCTATCGATTAGAATAACATATCATAACACACAGTACTGCTATTTGCAGTCAGCACATAACCTAATCACATTGTCATATATATTTAATACTCGTTGAATCGTAAACAAAACACGATGCAGATAATTTATATAAGTCCGCATCAATTTCAAATATTTCGTAAAATCTGAAACGACTTTATCGGGTAATTATCGAGTTTAAAACTCTATTCTGCAGTTCAATATTCATTTAGATAATTTAAATATCAGTTATAATATTTTTCATAGACTTATAATAATTTTTAATCAATTATCATGATTTTTTAAACACCTAATCATTATTAAATGATTTAAATATTAACTAATTCCATTATCATTAATATTTAAATAATCTTAAAATATTAATGAAACCATTGTCAAAATATTGAAGTTATTTATAATAACTAAAATATTTTTAAAACATTAATATTACCCTTAAATGATTTTTAAAACATTTAAAATTATTTTAAATAATTACCATTAATATTTAAATATTAATGTACTATTCATCATAACATTAAAATTCATTTATTATAACTTAAAATATTTTTAATTCATTTATATCCTTTTTTAAATAATTTTAAATCAATAAAACCATTTTAATCTATTTATTTAATATAATTATTAAATAAACCTAATATCATTAATATTAAATTATTAATGAAATTTACCTTTAAATATTAAAAGTTATATTTTATATCTTAAAATACTTTTATAACACATAAATAATTTTTATATGATTTTTAAATCATTAACTCTATTTCTCCACAATTTATTTAATATATTTATTAAATAAATTAATTACTATTAATATTAATTAATTAATTAAATTCATCACTAATATTAAAAGTTATTAAAATAACTTAAAATACTTTCTAACACCATAATATATTTTTATATGATTTTTCATGCATTAAAATCATTTTTAAGTAATTTATTCAATATTATAATTAAATAAATTAAATACCTTTATTATTCCAAAAATACTAAATATTTATGAAATATATTCAAAATTATTAAAAACCAATTTTAGGCTTTAAAATAATTTTTAGTAATTTATTTTGTATTTTAATAATTAAAAACTATTTTTTCTATTTATTAAATTTTAGAAAATAAAGTGTCACTAAAGGGCCCTATAGCGACAATACTGTCTCTATAGGTGTTCTTGAGCCTGCCTAGAACATTCATGTCAGTTATCAAGGTGGTAGGTTTGACCGCATGCAAATCTTCGATCCAAAGGTTTATAGGTTTGAAATTTAGTTAATATTGTAGTACTGATGTAGTACTACAAATCTAAACAAGTTCCATGGCCAAATCATAAAACAACCGAGAGATCCAAGCCATCAAAGTGGCTGTCAGAGGTTGTTCTTCATTTCTGTGTTACCCAGAAATGAAGAATAGTTCGTGGGTCTTACTTTGGGCGTCCACTACTTACTATTCTTGTAATATTTTTATGATCTAATGATTTTAGTGTATAGCCAACATGTAAAGGTACAAATCTATTACATAAAAGCAGCCTAAAAACAACAAAATCTACAAATAATCTCCGGTCAAGCCATGTCAGAAATAACAGGATTAAGTTTTCTGGGTTACCCAAAAAACAGAAATTGTGATCCTTCATGCTAGTTTGACCATCCACTACTTTGACCTTGTTTGTCATATAAGTGATCTAAAGGCATATATCCATCGTGCACATAATAGACTACAGCTTAGTTGTAACAACACAAACAAATAACATAACACCTGACATATCTCGATCTAGGAAAACCTTGCCAGGCCTTTCTGGGCAGTTTCTGGGTTACCCAAAATTGTTTAGTCATGGCTGGTTAACAACCTTTGACCAACAATAACTTGCAATCTATGCATGATCCAACCCTGATTCCATTTCCAGCAAATAAGATGCTTAGTTAGAATTGAAAATCACACCAGAATCAGAGAATTCTTCTTCCATAATATTGAACGTATTTCTTTCGAGTTTTAGAAAGCTTTGAGCGTAGAAAATAGTGAAAGTTTTCTTTAAGAATATCCCCGCGATACCAGTTGGAATACTTTTCTTTTCAAGGTAAGGGATGTTATTTTTGTTCAATATTCGCTTGAAATAATATTTTCTTCCATACTCTGTAGTATGTAAGTAATATTATTTCGTTTCAGATTTTGAATTCTATACTCATTTGGTTAAAGTTTTGGCTTCTATACTCCATGAAATTAGTAGAATATCCTTAAAATTTGCGTTTCATCCAATATCTTTTCATGGAAATATTATTCTGAGCATTCTTGATAAGTGTAGACACTCGAAATTTTCTACACGCCTATTACTAACATCAGTAGGAGGGCGATTCGTCTTTTCTGGAGATAACCACGAAAGGCGACTTACATCCATTTCGGATACTACCTGAAGTTCAACCTCAAAACCGGGACACACACCGGGAACATCATTTCAAAACCCGGAACACACACCTGAAGGATCATTTCCAACCACGGAGATAACCCCGAGTTTCGTCCTTGGCGATAGCCCCAAGGAATGTTGTTGCAGTTTCGGCGATAACTCCGGAAATGTTTATTTCAAACACATGCTATCAGCTTCAAGCTCAAACCTACCGCCGAGGCAATCATACCTCAGACCCGGAGCTAACATCGGGCAGACAGGTTCTCCCACAGATGACCTTGCGACATTCAAACACTTGCAGTAGTCTAATCTCAGATGTAACCCTGAGCAACGTCTACTTTTAACTCAAACCGGCGATAACCCCGGTGAGGAGTCAAATGTTATCTTACCACCTCAATGTTCTCTCTCATAAGATGATATCGCGGCATACCAACAAGTAGTCCAATCTCAGATGTAACCCTGAGCAACGTCTACTTTCAACTCAAACCGGCGATAACCCCGACAAAGAGTCAAACGTCATCTTACCCCCTTCAACACCTGCGCGTCGTCTCAACACTTCATACATACATACATTCAACAATGTCCCACAAGAACCGAGGAGTTACAATCCCGAGTGACTATTACGCGTGGCTTACCTTGGATAGAATTTGAAGCTTGAAGACCATGGGCATAGACCCCTCTTCCTGACTTCGTACAACCTCTAATCCATGTCATTGCGTAACTCTCGACACAAGTGGTCCGAAGAAGGTCACATATACCTCATTCGGATGCTCGGATTAATGTTCTGCAAGTTCGAGCAGACATTACAAAGGCACGAAAAGCAGCGTGCTTGAGACGACAGACCATGAGGCCTTGGATGCACCACGACCACCACCAAGTAGGTATAATCTGGTATTTGCCAGTAGGTGTACTGCGACCATCGATCTATAAATATAGACCTTGGGCCAGCCATTTTGAGAGAGGAAGGAGGGAGAAAAGGCGAGGAATCCCTGTCCAATTTATTCTGTATACACCCATATTGAGTGTTTCCTCAGTATAAACACCTGTTAGTTAACATATAGCTACACTTTTATCCGGCGGAAGCTGAGTGTTTATCCACATAGATTCATAGAAGTCTACTTTGGCAGCCCACTGTAAGCCTTCTTATATTCTATAAAGCCTTCTTTCCATATTAGCACACACTGTTATACACATTGAGAGTCGTGTAGTGTGCGTTTGCCCAGACTTCGGTCCGTGGTTTTCATTTAGGTCTATATATATATACTCATATGTATATATTTTGTATATAGACTAACATTATCGAGCTATGCCTCGATTGAGCCTAGACTTTAGTTATGGAGAGTTTACTTGCTTTTGTATATATATATATATATATATATATATATATATATATATATATATATATATATATATATATAAATTGTGGTCGACTACATCTGATGAGCCTGAACTTATGTCTTGAAGCGTTTCTCTGCTTTCTATATATATATATATATAAATATAATTGTTGTCGGATATATCCGATAAGCCCGGATTTTATATCCTATATTTACTCGCTTTTATATATATATATATATATATATATATATATATATATATATATATATACTTATATATATATAATTGTTGTTTGACATATCCAATGAGCACTGGATTTACATCCTATATGTTTATTGCTTTTATATATATATATATATATATATATATATATATATATATATATATATATATATATATATTTACATTTAAATCTCTCGCCTGAGTTTACATTGTGGCGATTGATCGCTTTTACAAACTTTATTTACATTTCGTCTCGCTCTTGAGTTTACTTAAGTGGCGATTGATCGCTTACAAACAGTATTTACATTTCGTCCCCACCCGGAGTTTACTTCGTGGTGGTTGATCATGTCCATATATATATATATTTACATTTCTGATCCCCCATGGAGTTTCTTCGTTATGGTTGATCATGTGTGTATATATATTTTTATAGCTTTTACATATATAACTGCTTACTGCTTTCCATACAAATCAGCGGTATCATGTGAGCCTAGGAATCATGTGATCACAGATTCATCTCATCAATCTAGATTCGATTCCCATGATGGACATTTTTAGCTATGAACAAATTGTACATTATTTACAAATGTCTGAATTTCCTTGGATGGTTGTCATGCCCATGAGGAGTTTGGCATCACAGATATTATTTTCTCAAGATGTTTCAGCATCTCGAAAATAAAAGCAAACAAGCCGAACATTTACTAATAAAATGGAAGTATCAAAGGCCTCAATTACTATTGAGCACAGGGTTTGAAAAACCTCTTTTTTACAAAACTTCATTGCTATATCATGTTTAAAATTGAATTTTTCCATAAATTCAAACCCTATGTATATAGGTGCGAACGAGGTACAACACTACTTCCAAATAATTGCACATTGATCCATACACACACACACACACATTCATATAACAGTTTCTTTGAAAAGTGGCGGTCACCGTGGCAACACGGATGGCAGTCACCGTGGCAACATGTCATCATTTTTCATAAACGGTGAGACACGTTGTATGTGAATGTATGTTGTGTGGTTCCTCCATCAGGAGGCTATCCTTGTCGGTGTTTGATTACTGGACTCGTAGCAAGAATAATTCCAACGGGGCTCAGGAAAAGCACCACCCAGATTCGCTCCAGTTGAAAGACCAGATTAACTTCCCGTCAAGTAGATTGCGATGATCTGGTAACCTTCATGCCAAAAAGCTGTGAGAGAAACCCTAAGATAGGTCAACCTCTGATAAACCAAAAGCGGAGGAAAGTTTCTTCATGCTTTCCATTTTCAATTACTTGTAAAAGCATTTACTTGTAATTTCATTCCATATTCATCTTTATGAAAATATGAAGATTATCTGTGCATGCATGTTATCAATTAACACCCGATTTTGCAGGACCATATTCCTAAAATGGACATGTTATGATAACATTTACATAACTCTAAGACTAAATTACATAAGTCTTTTGTAGGGAAATCATTGGGCTCATTACTCTACCAAAATCCAAAAGGCCACGAGCCTCACTGACCAATTAAGTCTTCGTCGACACCACCTAATCTTGTTTCTCTAGAAAAATTTGACGGATTAAGTCAGCAAATCACAAATTTGGCTGTCCTGCTTAAAGAATTGCATCAGTCCACTCAGGGTATAAAAATCCCTCCACATGAAGAATCCTCTACACAAGGAGGAACACAAGTTCTAGATAAAACAAATCTAGAACCTCCGTTGGATACGACCAACAAAGACCCTGACAACACCCATCTCAAAGGAGATCCAGACATCGGTGATATCAGGAAAAAAGTACTCCAAATGGAGGAAACTATCCGTGTTCTCAAAGGGATTGAAACACATGGAAGTGTATCATATGCTGACCTTTGTATCTTCCCTGGTGTTCATTATCCAGAGAAATTCAAAACCCCTGATTTTGAAAAGTATGACGGATTAGGGGATCCTTATACACATTTAAAAGTGCTCATTGGAGAACTTGGGTCTTACGCAGAAAATGAAAAACTCAGAATGCAGCTGTTTTAGAAAAGTTTGACTGGAGAAGCCCGTTCATGGTATACCAGATTAGACAACTCAAAAATCCATAGCTGGGAAGAGCTGGCTCACGCCTTCCTCACTCAATACAATTTTCAATCTCAGATGGCTCCTGACCAGTACCAAATTACCAAGGTCAAGAAATAGTCTAATAAGTCTTTCAGAGAGTATGCTTAAAGTAGAGGTGCCTTGCTGCTCAAGTTATTCCTTCCATGACGGAATCAGAAATGGTCATGACGTTCATAGATGTTCAGGAAGCTCCTTTCTATGAGAGAGTCTTAGCTGGTATTGGTAAACCATTCTCTGAAATGATCAAACGCGGAGAGATGGCTGAAATGGGATTGAAGTCAGGTAAAATTCAAGACCTAGCCGCTCTTAAAGCTATTGCTTAGTACATCCAGTCCGGATCTTATGGAAACAACCCCCGGAGGGTCCATAAAAAGTAAGAGGAAGATGTTTCCTTGATACTACAAGGTTAAAAAGGCAGTCAAAGCGTTCCTCTACAGAGGAGAAACTACTCCCCTTTTCAAGTACAGTCTTCAAAACATCCATTGCCTAAAGGTGGAGAAGTAAAGCGTCCTCGAACGTTCACACCCTTAGGGGACTCGCTCGAGAATATTCTTGCTCTTCTGACTACTCAGAAGAAAATTACACATCTTCTTCCGCCAGCCAACCCTAATGGGAGGGGTTTTAATGCTACTCGGAAATGTGCTTATCATGCCGGAGCACCTGGACATGATACTCAAGATTATTGGGCCTTGAAACATAAGATCCAAGATTTAATAGACAATGGTGAGATCGTGGTAACCAAACCAGATTAACCTCATGTGCAAGACAACCCTCTTCCTCAACACAAAGAAGAAGAGGTCAACATGATCAGTTGGAGCACTGGACAGAGTTCCAATTCTAATGGTGAATCATCCCAAACCCTCAAAGACGGTGCTGACAGATGGGATTATGAAAAGTTCCAGTTCACTATGGAACGAAAGATGAAAGCTCTTTGCAAACAAATTGAGCAATTGGCAGAATTGGTGACCCACCAACATCAAGTCACACACCAATTAATTAGGCAGGAGCATGCCTATCTCCTTCCTTTTGTTATTATTGCTCCATCACCATCTTCAGAAAGTGAAGCTATGGAGGATAAGGTTACAAAGAGAGTTAATGCTAAATCCCGTCGGGATTTTGCCAATCAAAGGGAATTTACCTTTCTTGGCCAATCTATGGAGGAGATATTGCAAATGTTGATCAATGAAGGAAGAATTACCTTCCTTCTGCCTCCAATCAATCCCCGCTCAGGAAGGTTCAATTCTGATGAAGTGTGTCAATATCATTCACATTCTCACGGTCACAAAGACGAAGAATCTCTTGGGCACTCCGCCATCTCATTCGAATCTTATTGATAGCGGTGTCCCAAATAAAATAGCAAATGATTAGATCTGCATAACTCACGGACGGAATGCATGTCCTACCAAATGGAAGGGATCGAGAGCGATTATATCCGGTGGATAATGAGACCACAAAGTATTTCTCATACAACCAATTCAACTCAAAGGAGCTGACAATCCTTTGAAAGTGGCCATACCAGAGCCAATTTTGTTACCTTTCAGACCACAACATCCTGTTGTCAGCTTACACAAAATTCCATGGAATTATGGAGAAGTTGAAAGATCCATGTCTCATACTACTGCTATAGTGTCGATGGAAAATCCACTGTATCTTCCTCAACGGGTTATGAAACCTACTTGCGAAGCAAAGCGTAAGGTTCCCATGGAGAAGATTAAAAAATTCCTCCGCACTATAGGCCACAATGAAGCCAAGGTGGTTTTAAGCTTGCGAGAAGCTCCACACCAGATATCTATATTGGACTTGGATTTCTCTTCCGAGGATCATCAGAAGATTTTACTGAAGGTTTTGGAAGAAGCCTACTTTCCAAAATCAGTGGATGTGGAAAAATTTTAACATCTGGTTGATCACATTTTCAACAACAATATGATATCCTTCACTGATGACGACAAACCGCCCGAAGGGACCGGTCATTGCATGCCATTGCGCATTGCGGTTTTGTCTTCCAGGTACATGCTAGCTGGAGTTTTGATAGATGGAGGCTCATCTCTAAATATTTGTCCTTATGCCACCTTGGTGAAGATGAATGTCAATCTCAAGAAGATCCAAAGCAGGCATACGGTTATCAGAGCTTTTGATGGATCCCGACGAAATGTCATCGGAAAGATTGAGTTGCCAATTGAGATTGGTACAAATACATTCAATGTATCCTTCCACGTCCTCAAGATAGATTCAGGATACAACCTGCTATTGGGGAGACCATGGATACACATGGATGGAGTTGTTCCCTCCAAACTACATCAACAACTCAAATACATTATCAACAACAGTTTTCATCATCAGCTTTAATTCATAAGTTGAACTGGCCAGTTTTCATACTCTGGAAGTGAGTACCACGCAATACCATTCTATTGGAGCGCCACTTCCCATACCCAGGATTTCTGCTGAGGTTATGTCGGCCACTCATAAAATGATGTCATTGGGTTATCAACCTGGACAAGGGCTTGGTTAAGATAAGCAGGGTATTAAGCACCCTATCCAAGTGTCCAACCAAATTGGAACAGCCGGACTAGGCTATTCTGACAGTTCCAGTCACAGGAATCCTTATTAGCACAAGTAGGTTCCTCAAACTTACCCCATGAGCTAATACAGTCTCCAGGAAAAGTGCCATCCCATGTTGTGGCTATGCTGTTTCCTAAACCAGTGTCTATCAAAGCTAAAGAGGCGCTGATTCCTGATCCTGAAGTGGAAGAAAAGGAACAGAAATGCATACATGACATTGCCTTGATGATGGCAGGCATACGCGTCATTGTTCATGATGAACATACAAACAGATACACCCCAGACGATGATTTCCTAGATGTCATAGTTATCATTCGGGAGAAGGAGGACAATGACGATCCTTCCATCACTGCAGTCCATTAGGACTTTGGCCTCGACAATTGGAGCAGCACTCCATGCATTGGCCGACGAGGGTAAAATGATTAGAAAAATCCCTCTGCCCTGTAGATAACTTTAATTGTTTTCTTTCCTTTATAGTAATAGCAGTTATTTTATCAAGTACATGCTAACACTTTTGTATGATCGAACAGTTGCATATATTAAGTGAAAGAATATTTTGTTTGAGACTCAATTTAGATGTGCTCATTTATTTGCCGATGAGGTGCCTTCTCTCCACAAGGGTCATTTAACTTTGATGCAAAGTCGGGACTCGAGACTTGATGGACATCCAAGAGGACATTGAGACACCTCGGAGATTAAGGAATGGGTTGCGATAAACCCAAACCCAATCTTGATCAAACCACTTCTTTCAATCTTGGAACCTTAGACAACCCTAAGCTTATCCAAATTGGTTCAGACCTTACCACAAATCAACGGAATGACATGGTTGCACTATTAACCCAATTCCAGGATGTGTTTGCATGGTCTCATGAAGACATGGTGGGTTTGTCCACGGACATTGTTCTTCATCGCCTTCCCATCAAAGAAGGATTCAAGCCAGTTAGGCAAAAACTCAGGCGATTGAAACCTGAATGGAGTTTAAAAGTTAAAGAAGAAATTGTGAAACAATTTCAAGCTGGCATCGTCATGGTGTCTACATATCCGGAGTGGATATCCAACATTGTTCCAGTGCCTAAACCAGGAGAAAAGGTGCGAGTCTGTGTAGATTATCGGGATTTGAACAAAGCTTGCCTTAAAGATAGCTTTCCCATGCCATTTATCCACATTCTTATTGACAATACTGCTCAATAGGACCTGTACTCCTTTGCTGATTGCTTTGCGGGCTACCATCAAATTATGGTTGCTAAGGAGGATCGTGAGAAACCATTAGCAGGTTCATTTCTCAACTCACAGCAACCTATGAGCCAATCTTCAAGCTGTTAAGGAAGAACTCCTCCATGAAATTAAACGATGAGCGTCAGAAAGCCTTCCTCACAATCAAAGAGGAACTGATTGACGCTCCTGTTTTGGTACCCCCCAGGGATGATGTTCCCCTGTTCATGTACATGTCCATAAATGATAATGCCATGTGTTGTATGCTGGGGCAAAAAGATGATAGAGGCCAAGAACGAGCTATCTATTACCTCAGCAAAAGATTCAGCATCAGTTAACACAAGTACACTCTGATTGAGAAGACTAGTTATGCTTTAGCATGGGCTTCCATGAGGTTATAACATTACCTCCATGGTCACACAACCCATCTCATATCCCGCGTGGATCCTCTTAAATATGTGTTCAGTAAGCCCATACTGAATTGTCAACTGTCCAGATGGCAGTTGATCCTACAACAATTTGACATCGTCTACGCAACGCAAAAGTATGTCGAAGGTTAAGGAATTGTAGATCAACTGGCCGCTGCACCTGCAGAGGACTACAAACCTTTGGAAACATACTTCCCTGATGAAGGGGTAATGACAATTCAGCAACAAAATCAGTACGATACATGCCACACGTGGAAAATATATTTTAATGGAGCTGTTAACGCAGAAGGCTCTGGAGCTAGAGCAGTTCTAATATCCGGTATGGGGAGCAGTATCTCATCACCGTAAAATTGCAGTTTGTCAGCACAAATAACACAGCTTGAGTATGAATGTTGTATCATGGGGCTAAAACTTGCCCGTTCAATGGGCATCATGCGGTTAACTGTCTTTGGGGATTCCAAATTGGTAATTAGACAATCCACAGGAATTTATCAAACCAAAGAATTACATTACTGCCTTACCATCGGCAAGTTCTACATATGGCTTTGGAGTTCGAAGAAATCTCCTTTCTATACATTCCTCGCAATAGGAATGATTTTGCGGATGCATTTGCAACGTTGGCCTCCTTGGTTCATATATCTGACAAGGAAAACATGCCAAGCATCACGTTTGCTTTGCAAAAAGCCCCAGTCTATGGGAATTATGTTGGAGAAGTATCAGATGAACTACCTCCCATCCACAACCCTTGGTATCAACATATGAAGGAGTATCTGCGAGATGGATCTACACCCGTTGAGGCGAGCCTAACTAAGAAGAGGTGGACTCATCGACTTGCTATGAAATTCTACGTGAGTGGAGATGCACTCTATAAAAGAGATCCAGGAGTAGGTCTCCTCAGATGTCTAGATAAAGACCAAGCTCAGAGACTCATGGATGAGATCCATGGTGGAGTCTGTGGCCCTCACATGAGCGGACCCCTACTTGTCAAGAAGATCCTTAGAATAGGGCATTATTGGCTTACACTCAAAGCTGACTGTGATGATCATGTCAAGAGGTGCTATCAATGCCAGATTCATGGGAATGCTATCCACGCCCCTCCAAGGGAACTCCACAATATGAGTTCGCCATGGCCCTTCTCAATGTGGGTAATGGACGTGATCGGGCCCATCGAGCCCAAAGCCAGTAATGGACATATTCATATTCACCATGATTGACTACTTCACCAAATGGGTAGAAGCAACATCCTTCCCCAAGGTTACTAAAGAAATCATCATTGCTTTTATCAGAAACAATATCGTCTATCGATATGGACAACCAGAGGTTATTGTGTCAAACAATGCTAAGAACCTCAACAACAAAATGATGGAGGAGTTATGCAGAAAATTCCACATCAAACACCTTAACTTCGTTATCTACCGTCCAAAGATGAATGGTGTTGTTGAAGTGGCTAATAAAAATATCAAAAAGATAATGCAGAAAATGTCCGCCAATCACAAAGGATGGCCTGACCTCTTGACTCTAACTTTATTAGCCTACATAACTTCTATGCGTAGTTCCATTGGGGCAACCCCTACTCATTAGCTTATGGGATGGAAGTAGTGCTCCCCATAGAGGTGGAAATGGAATCCCTCCGAGTGTTGATGGATGCTTAGTTGGATGAAGACCAGTGGGTACAAGACAAGTATCACCAATTGTCTCGAATAGACGAAAGGCAAACCGCGACTATCTTCCATTATCAGTTATATCAACAAAGGATCGCACGATCCTATAACAAAAAAGTCCGACTATGGCAGTTCAAACAACATGACTTGGTTTTGAAGAAGATCATTGACAACCAAGATTATTCTAAGGGAAAATTCGCTCCTAACTGGGAAGGCCCATTTGTTGTCAAGGAGGTATTTATAAGAGGTTCTCTCAGATTGTAGGAAATGGATGGCGATGAATTTCCACAGCTTATCAACTCGAACACCGTGAAACGGTACTATGTCTGAGGTTACCATCAAATAAACATCCTGGTATTGATCATCAAATCACCAGTCATTCCGGTTTTGAACCCTCTCATTTTTACAAACTTTTCTGCCCCTTAGGGAAACATACACTTCAAACCAGCAGCCTGGTTTCACTTCATTTCAAACCTTTCATACAATTTCGGTTATCTTGAAGACAAGATTGAACCTTTCACACTTGTAGTTTATCCTGAAGATGGAATTAAACTTTTCTACGCTTGCAGTTTGTGCTGAAGACGGGATTAAACTTTTTCCACACCTGCAGTTTATCCCCATTATAGGATCAAACTTTAGTCTCCCCGCAGTATAGCATGCACATGGGATTTACACTTCTCTTTGGCTGCAATTCGTCTTGAGGGGCGAACTACGTCAACCTGATCTCCCTGATACCCGGGGGTACGTTGGCAACCATATTCTATATGGCTCAGTCGCAATAAAAAAACAACAAAAACATTTCTACCCTTTCTTCATAAAAACAACAAAAACATTTCTACACCTATCTGCCTTTCACTTTCAGTGTTGAACCTCTTACACCAGGTTCGAACTACGCAGACTTGATCTCCTCTTCAATATGAGTACGTAGGCAGCCATTCATGGTTCAGTCTAACCCCTACCAGAACAAAAATACTTTTCACACGGTACTAGGATTAACCTTAAATTCACCACATTTCATCGGTTTCAAATCAAAGGGATGGAATTACCCAACCTTTTCTCATAAATAGAAGATTCGGTGACCATCTAAGCTGCGATCGTGCCTCAAAGAGCAATACCAACCCATAAGAGATGGAGTTAACTAGGCTTCTCACAAATAGAAGTACTGGCGACCATCTGTGGTGCGGTCAATCTCAGAGAGGAAAAACCACCCTCCTCTCCACTTTTCATACAGATACCAGTCCCAAGACACCAAAGATGGTAGGGATATACAAAAATCAATGATCCATTTTGAGAGATCTTGTGACGTCTCAATGTCCACCTATCAAGGATAAATTCAGAATGCATCAAGATCACAAGGCCCTGAAGAAACAGGAAAATATCAAGGCATAACTAAAAGGGACGTGAATCAAAATATATTTACCTACAATACATAATACTATTTGATATATACATATGTGTTGTGCATGACAAAATGGCTAAGCTAGTCTGTGCAGGAAAATATAAAGCTATCTACAGATCTGTGTGTATGCGGACTATCAGATCTAACATGGCATCCCTCTCTGAAGAAAGAGGTAACATTGCAAGCTCCTGCCCAATGGTATCTACACGAGGTAGCAGATCAGAGGCTAACTGTATGGTGGCATAATGCTCATCAATGTATGCACTCATGTTTGGTGGAAGACCGCGGTCATCCGGGATCTGATCAAGTCTTCATCTGCGCAATGGCCACATCCCTAGCAGATAAGGCGGCATCCCGCTACACAATCAATGCATCCCTGGCTAATCTAGCCTCATCCCTCTCTAATAGAGCGGCGTCTCTCCCATCAAGAGCTGTCAACGTCGCGATCCTAGCCTGATCTCTCTCATAGGTCATCAGATGTAAGCTCTGCTCCAAATGTTGTCCCGAATACTGAGTAACAGTGGCACACAGGGTGGGAGAATCCATCACAAATGCTAGTAGCCTAGAAGTCAAGTCATCGATGGGAATTTTAGCCTTCTCTATATGCTCCTTATCGTCAGAATTAGTCCCCTACACAGTGGATACAACCGTAGCCAATGCAGTCTCTGTCTCCATCCATGCAGAATACTCTGCAGAACAACCTGGATGACTGACAGAAAACTTAGCCAGCTTTCACTGATCCCAACAGGCATACAACCTAGATCTGTCCTCCGCTCATAAACGGTGTGAAGCAAAGTCTTTGACTCACCGCCTCATAAGGTGAAAATCTCAAATCGGTCAAATCGACACATCACGGCCAGTGGATGATAAGTAATCATACCCCCCAATCCAGCCAGAGGGAGATAATCCATGCCCGGAGCATGAGTAATGAAGATGTAAGGTGAACTAAGCCCTGAATACGGCAATATGGCAAACGGATCCCTAATCCCTGCCAGGAAAGCAGACCATGATGCAACATCTGTATACTCCGTAGGCTGAGAAGAGTACGACATGGCTATATCATGGGTGAAACAAAACCCCTTCCGTCTAAGTGTACCATAAACCGCACATATAGCATGACCGAGCTACCTATAAACACTCTTGCCAGATAAGTGCAGCAGTATGTAGATGACCTCAGAGTCTCTGCAATGATCTTCGGTACAATGGTATGACCCTCCCTAAGAGCTCTCACTGCCATAATGACGCCAATATCCAGCTCATCCATGTACCGTGGCATGAAGACGTATGACAATACGCACAAAAGCAGTACATCCACCCTGGCTGAACGCCAATGGTCCTCCGGTGTGGTGAAATCCCTGGAATGCCGTGCTTAAATATCCTCAGAGCCAAATCTATCAAACAGAAAATGCTGGGATATCACGTGGCCGGATGTAATCTCGTCCTGTCCCACTCTACGTCTCAATCTAGTGAGGGTCATGAACTGTCTACACATGTCTCCGATAGCCATATGCACGCAAGGTCTGTCCAGCGGCAGCATCATCAACTGTGCATACTCCTCCAAAGTAGGAGTCAACTCTTGAGTCCCAAATCAGAAAACCTACCTCTACGATACCCAGTGCTCTAGCATACCCTCTACAAATCCTGTGGGAACCTGAAACATCAACAGGGTCATAGTATGCTACAGTAAATCATCTACGATCACCAAGTCTGATGGTGATATATTATCAAACCATGAGCGCATACTAGATACCACCAAAAATGGTGGGGTATGATCAATACGGATAACTGTCGAAGAAGACATCTGTATGGGCCGTGTCATAAAACCATCCAGGGGTTAATGCTGAATATCGCTGGACATACATACATATGCATAACATAATAACATGCATGATACAATATATAGTAATATGATATAGGGAATGGAAAATTGTGCATACATTCCTACATATATCATCATTTAATACATCTCTGTATAGCTAAAATATAGGGAAATGGGGCAAAGCTACCCAACATCTAACAGAGGCCTATCAAAAGATATAGCGAGAATGGGGCGAAGCTACCGAGAAGCTAACAGAGGTCTATCAAAAGAAATAACGAGAACGATACATCAGAAAAAGTCAATGGTGTCGATGTCTACATCATCGATATTGTCCACCTGATGTAACTCCTCCTGAGTCACTAGATCTCTATCTACAGGGATGTCAGGCCAATATAAGGGAGGATCTGCACCGGCAAAGCCATATGGGTCACCTGAGGGACCAGCGCCAGAGCTGGAAGGATCAAAAGTATCTACCTCAAACTTGTGTCCGGTCCAGCTGCCGGGTCAATCTGTCAATCTGTGTCACATGAGTCGGATCTCTGACATAGGCTAGCCAATCCGTCATCATCACGGATCGTAGAACCATATCCCCCATAAACTGGGTGGCGCGGGTTTGAGCTCCAATAGTACGAGGGATCCACCAGTGCTGGAACATCTCCTGAGACCAGGGGCCCTTTGACAATGTAAAACCATCAATCCCCATCAATGGGATGTCAATAACGGGTGACTACAAAACAGGCCAATAACGCCTGGTAGGAGGCAAGATCGGCATACGGATCTCTTCTGTAGTGCTCCTGATAGCACGCTCTCCTAAATAGAGCTCCCATCCTCCATCTATAAAAAGAGGAATCCTGTGGGTAGAAATGACGTACTCTACTCCAGTAGGGTACCCATCCTCAAATCCAACTCCCAAATGCTCTCCAGAGTAGGGAATCCATGTGATAACATCCGCTGTCAACAACTCCAGCTGTAGGCAACAATGAGTGAAACCCTCAGCAACAGGGACCTCCTCTAGTATGGAATCATGCCATCTCCGTCCTCGTGGATAGGTATCTAAGCCTAGCACGCTCACTGGACACAAACAGGGAAGCCTCTCATAGGCCCAAGACTTCAACATAAAGGCAACATATACTGTTAGTCAACACTCTTAACCTGTATACGAGAAACGACAAAAGAAACACTCACCAGCAAAAAAGGGTAGAATCCTAACCACGCCTCGGTTAAGCCCTGCGATCGCATGCGCATTTCCCTGAGTAAGTAGGCAAAAGTATAGGAACCCCAATCATACTCTCCTATACGGTCCACATGTCGAGTGGCCCTGATCAAAGTGAAGGACACCGTAGAGGAATTATCTGCTATGAAGCAGCCCCTAATGATCATCAGGAACAATCGCCAAAGAATACGATCCCTGACTCTCACATCATCGGGTATGGGCTCACTCAACAGCCCGCTCATAGAATCTACGCTCAAAGGACCCATACGAATAGTCACGCGCCTTGGCGCCTCCGTCGAACTCTAACAAGAATCGACTAAGTTAGAATGGCAGTAGCGGTAATATCCGCCATGCAAGGCACTTGATCCCCTCCAAACTCCATACCTGTGATAAATCGCCAATCCATCAGCGTCATCATCACCTCACAGTCCAGCAAATGGAGTGACTGAGTCTGGTGAAACCACCGCTTAGACAATGCCCTAAGGTAACCCCAGGGACAGCGACGGGGCAGAATGGAGAAGAACATCCCAAATCCCCAACCATGTATAATCACTCTATAGTCATCATGCAAAGAATGATACATAGAGTGGATGCTAAACCAGTTCCCTCGAGGCTGTGTGAAGCCAGGAACCTACATCAAATGTAGATCAACATAAGAATCCTTGACTCCTAATCAATAGGAAATAAGGAAGATTAAAGATCTAACTTCATACCTCATTTGTGTGCAGGTATACTGAAGGATGCCTACTTAAGTCACCTAGAAGATCTGGGTTCGTCACTTGAATACCTGGCAATTCCCTACGGGGAACACATACAGCAGGAGCAGGAACCTCAATCGGTACATACTCTTCCTCGTCCTCGATATTCGGCACTTCAACCTGAATAGGACGTATCACCGCCTCCACCAAGCGGCGATTTAGGTCAGTTCGACAGACCGACGTTGAGGCTCTTCAGAAGCCTTCCTCTGTACACCAAAAGTAGTCCTACGAGAACTACTCGGCTGATCCGGATCCATAATATCTGGACAACAAATCTCCAAATCACCTCAGAAAGGGTGTTGTAAATTCTTACATGGAGCTTTTCAAAATGCATTTTATGATTACATGCATGCATGCATTGTTTTAACATACGTCTACAGTAGAGTTAAAAATGCATGACTATCCAATACCTACATTTTGGAAAAAAATTTCTTAGCCCCCTTTGTAAATGGAACTATCCACATGCACATAGTCATGACTAGGTGGCCATTCAGTAGCACACCTATACACAGTCATATACATCTTACATGCATTATCATCACAGTAAAAAATTCGTAAGTGTAGTCTAATTACCAGGATTGTTTTGCTTCTTTACCTTCACTCATTTGTCCTCAAATGGGATAAGAAATGACAGTAAAAGGTGCCAATTTGACTGTTTCAAAAGTCAAATTTTTTCACATCATTATGTTCAGCATGGTTTAATACTAACATTTGCTATGTTGAATATTTTTTATCAAGTCATATCAGCATGCATATTCACTACTATGTGTCTAAATGCATTTCATATGATAAGTCATTTTCCAACGGATAGAAATTGGAAAAAAATACATGCATGTGTTACCAGGACAGTGAAGAACGCTTGTACGGTGGCAGAATATGCAGAAAGTTGCTCAAACTCAGCAGATCTGAAGAAGAGCTCTCAGATTTTCTTTGCAGCGCAGCTTGAAAATGAATTATGAAAGCAACCTTTGGGCTTTACATAGCCACGGTTGGCCGTAGGCCTACCTGTGGCTGCTGTAGGTATACTTGTGGCACTCCTACGTGGGTCCCACACCTCCGTCTCACTCTAGTTAGAGTTGCAAAGGAGGTCTCACAAGCTAAAAAGGCCAAATCAGGAATAAAAATGCTACGCGATTGAGCAGAATAGCCTGAAATCCTGGTTTCGTATGGGTTAAAATTGAATTCTCGCCATCTCATTGGTATTCGCCTAAATGCAGGGTATACTATACCGATGAGCTCAGCTTTCACAGATCATGCTCGGCAATACCTCACAAAGGTCCGATGCCGTTATTGCAGGGTCACAACCCTAAACCTCCCCGGCGGGGGTTACAATGCCAAGCTACGAGATGCTAAACCTCCCCGGCGGGGGTCACAATGCTGAAGTTATCAAATGATTGTGTATCCCCGGTGGGGGTCACAACGCACATCTTTCAATCATCCAAGTATTCCCCGATGGGGGTTACAATGCAATGCAACCATTGATACACACATCAATGAAGGTCAAACAACCTTGACGTCATGTCAGCCGATGGCAAGTAAACCCATCAAAGCAACCTTCCCCGGCGGGGGTTACAACGCAATGCAACCATTGATACACACATCAATGAAGGTCAAGTAACCTTGACGTCATGTTAGCCGATGGCAAGTAAACCCATCGAAACAACCTTCCCCGGTAGGGGTTTACAACGTAATGCAACCACTGACACCTACATCAATGAAGGTCAAGCAACCTTGAAAATGCACCCAACATGGATCTATCCGGTGATACACACATTAACGAATGTCAGGCAACCCTGACGGCGACAGACTGTTGGCAGTAACTCCAACATAATGAGGGAATATGTTATACACATCCTCAAATAGACAAATCTTTATCCCCACAGATCTCTTATACATAAGAGGTACCTCTGTGGAAAATAAGCCAGTGTCTAGGATTCAAGAATTTGGTGATAGCCCCAACGTCAACATCCTTCAAGACTTGGATCACATGTCCAAGCCATCACTGATTGTCATCACAACAGGATTACCTGACAATCATGCATCATACATTTGCATCATGTTGCTGCATATAACATCATGTTTACATTACTTGCATTTCAAGTGTCTTGGATTCTTTATCCTATGCATACCTTGTATTGCATGAATATGATAAAGAGGGGCATCTATAGACACTTGAAATTTTCTACACGCCTATTACTAACATTGCAGGAGGGCAGATTTATCTTTCAGAGATAACCTTGGAAGACAGCTTACATCCATTCCGGATACTACCGCAAGTTCAAGCTCAAAACCTGGGACACACATCAGGAACATCATTTCAAAACTCGGAACACACATCGGAAGGATCATTTCCAACCTCAGAGATAACCCCGAGTTTTGTCCTTGGCGATAACCCTAAGGAATGCTGTTGCAGTTCCGGCGATAACTCCAGAAATGTTTATTTCAAACACATGCTATCAGCTTCAAGCTCAAACCTACCACCGAGGCACTCATACCTCAGACCCGGAGCTAACACCGGGCAGACAAGTTCTCCCACAGATGACCTTGCGGCATTCAAACACTTGCAGTAGTCTAATCTCAGATGTAACCCTGAGAAACGTCTACTTTCAGCTCAAATCGACGATAACCTCGGTGAGGAGTCAAACGTTATCTTACCACCTCAACGTTCTCTCTCACAAGATGATATCGTGGCATACCAACAAGTAGTCCAATCTCAGATGTAACCCTGAGAAACGTCTACTTTCAGCTCAAATCGGTGATAACCCCGGCAAAGAGTCAAACGTCATCTTGCCCCCTTCAACACCTGCGCGTCGTCTCAACACTTCATACATACATACATTTAACAATGTCCCACAAGAACCGAGGAGTTACAATCCCGAGTAACTATTACACGTGGCAGTACCTTGGATTGAATTTGAAGCTTGAAGACCATGGGCATAGACCCCACTTCCTGACTTTGTACAACCTTTAATCCATGTCATTGTGTAACTCTCGACATAAGCGGTCCGAAGAAGGTCACATATACCTCGTTCGGATGCTCGAATTAAAGTTCTGCAAGTTCGAGCGGACATTACAGTGTACGAGTACACGTATTTCGACACGAGTACCCGGATGCACCATGACCAGCCGCAGTATAACCGCGTCTGCCGTAGGTGTACCTATGGCCATCAGTCTATAAATATAGACCTTGGGCCAGCCATTTTGAGAGAAGAAGGAGAGAGAAAAGGCGAAGAAGCCCTTTCTCCAATTTACTCTGTATACACCCATATTGAGTGTTTCCTCAGTATAAACACCTTTTAGCTCACATATAGCTACACTTTTATCTGACGGGAGCTAAGTGTTTATCCACATAGAGTCATAGAAGTCTACTTTGGTAGCCCACTGTAAGCCTTCTTATATTCTATAAAGCCTTCTTTCCATATTAGCACACACTGTTATACACATTGAGAGTCGTGTAGTATGCGTTTGCCCGGACTTCGGTCCGTGGTTTTCATTTCTGTCTATATATATATATACACTTATATATATGTATATATTTTGTATATGGACTAACATTATTGAGTTATGCCTCGATTGAGCCTAGACTTAGGTCTGGAGCATTTACTTGCTTTTGTTTATATATATATATATATATATATATATATATATATATATATATATATATATATATATATTTTGTGTCGATCTACATACGATGAGCCTGAACTTATGTCTGGAGGCGCTTCTCTGCTTATATATATATATAATTGTTGTTGGACATATCCGATGAGCACGGATTTACATCCTGTGTTTCTTTCTTTTATATATATATATACATATATATATATATATATATATACATTTTGTCCCACAGAGTTTACTTACGTTGTGGTTGATCATGTCCATATATATATATATATATATATATATATATATATATATATATATATATATATATATACCGCTTTTATATATTTACATTTCGATCCCCATGGAGTTGCTTCTGTGGTGGTTGATCATGTCTCAGATATATATATTTACACTTTTATATATATAATCGCTTCATCGCTTTCCATACAAATCTGCGATCATGTGAGCCTAGGAATCATGTGATCACAGATTCATCTCATGAATCTAGATTCATTCCCATGATGGACATTTTTCAAATTGTGAGCGGTGCGTGTACATTATTCTGATGTCTCAATTTCCTTAGATGATGTCATGCCCATGAGGAGTTCTAACCTTTGTTGTATATTATTTTCTCTCAAGATGTTTCGCATCTCAAAAATAAAAGAAAACAAGCCAAACATTTAATAATAAAATGGAAGTATCAAAGGCCTCAATTACTATTTAGCTCAGGGTTTGAAAAACCTCTTTTTACAAAACTTCATTGTATCATGTTTAAAATTGAATTTTTCCATAAATTCAAACCCTATGTATATAGGTGCGAACGAGGTACAACACTACTTCCAAATAATTGAATATTCATCCACACACACACACACACACATTCATATAATAGTTTCTTTGAAAAGTGGCAGTCACCATGGCAACACGGATGTCGGGGGGTGCCTAACACCTTCCCTTCGCGTAATCAATCCCCCGGACCTAAATGAATCTCAGTTTCATAGACCCATTTAGCAGTGTCACATCACTGGGTCAATGTGCAAACCTTTTCAGTTGCGTTGGTGCAACCAGTTAAATACACCAACTGGAGACTCTTAAAGTCAAATCATCGACATTATACATGTCGGACCTTTTTCACTTGTTTTTTCAAACAAATCTCACATTAACATGAGAACACCAAAGAACAAGTAACGAAAAGGGACACTAAAAATCTGGACGTCGACAATAAGTTTTAACTTTTTAATGCTGGACTACTATTGACAAGTTATTATTCATGAAGTATTATTCATGAGGTACTATTCACTTGAGTACTATTCACCCGGGATACTATTCATGACAAAAATTAATTTCTTTTTGGTCCAAATCATTTTTGATACAATATTATTCTTGAATTTTACTCCACAAAGCAGTATCATGTTGACAATTTGGACGTTATTGAATTTTGGATAAATTAAATTATAATCCTTTAAAAATTTATCCTTTGCTTTCTTTAATTGAATTATTATATCATTGTCATCATCCTCCTGCTTATATTGTTATGAAAGTCATCTTTGGCCCGTAGTGCACAGATGGACTTGGTATGATTATGACCAGGGATTATTCGGTATAATCATGACCTTAATGTTACAAATGATGTGGTAAAAGTCCTCATTGGCCCGTAGTGCATTGATGGACAGTTGTTGGCATGATCATGACCATTGATGAAAACATGAATATCCTTGGCCCATAGTGCATGGATAATTTGTGGTCGTGATACTAATGAATATCCTTGGCCGTAGTGCAGGGATGATGTGGATTATTTATTAAGCTGAGTCTCAGCAATAAAATTGATGATAAATTCTTTTAAATCATAGAAGATAGTAGATATCATGCTCTACTTAACTCTTCTAATGGATTGTTTGTTCCGCTACAGTTAAACTTGATGTCTATTGTATTTTATCATTTTAACACTGTTGAAGGCTAACGATAATTTATTCTGCATTATCTTAGTCATAATATTTCTTACTGGGCTAGTTGAGCTCACCCTTTTGTTTTCATTATTCTCTTCAGGAAATGAGAATATAGCTGGGACTAATCGGGGAACGGAGTGACGATCCAGATGTTAGCATTAGTAGTCCTCACTATTCTGTGAAATAGTGTGATAATAAATGTATTGAGGACTTATTTTGAGTTTGAATACTGTCTAGAAGGCAATATTTGTATTAAAACTCATAGCTCATATTGTATATTTAAGTTTGTATTTGTATTTTTACCATGTATTTGGCGACTCAAAATGGGTGATGTATACCTATTTTAGGGGCGTCACAGTTGGTATCAATGCTTAGGGATATGATCCCTGGCTAAGATGTGAGACTAGAACTAGGGGGAGAGACGAGTACTTCCTTCGCTAGTATGACCTACCTAAGTTTATTTGTTATTTAATTGGTCAGTCAAAATATACGGATAATATGTGGTGTGTCAATTAACCCTTGTTTTGTGGCAGTATTTGAAAATGACATCCGAGAATAGCAATGGAGCACAAGAGACTGTTGAGTCACCACAGATTAATACCCAGGATAATGTGCAACATGAAGACAATAATCCTCAGGTAAATAACAACACCGATCAAATGATGAACGATGGGATGTTCAGAGGCCTTATGCAATTCATGCAACATCAGGCGAGAGTGACTCCTGTCCAAAATGCAGGTGGAAACACTGGCAATTCTCGGACGGTCACCGCTAAGTAGTTCAAGGTGCTGGGACCATCAGAGTTTATTGGAGAGCCAAAACCACTTAAGTCGGTGACGTGGATAAATCAGATCACTAAGATATTGATGTATTGGGATGCTCCGAGGAGCAAAAGTTTCCCTTTACCACCTTCATGTTGCGAGCAGAGGCAGATTACTGGTGGGAATCTATAAAGAGTACTCAACCTACCGCACTAAAGATGACTTGGGAGAAGTTCCAAGAACTGTTCAACGACAAGTACTTTCCCGAAAGTATTCATCACATGAAAGAGGTAGAGTTCATTAAACTGGAGCAAAACAACATGACCGTGTCGCAGTACGAAGCCAGTTTGCCGAGTTGTCCGGGTTTGCATCCCACTTAGTTGATAATAAGGAGAGAATGATGCGGATGTTTCTAAGAGGTTTGAAACCCGAGATACGTCAATACCTTATCTCTCATAAACTTTGTTTGTATTCAGATATTGTAAATAGGGCTCAGTTATTGGAGGGTGATAATAAGTCAACCCAACCAAGAGAGAGCAGCCGGCAAAATGATAATATTAGTGGTAGCAGTCATCGAAGTGGTGACAACAAGCGTGGAGGGAATCAACAGGCCAGAAATCGTAACCACTTCGGTGGTAATCATGGCCAAGGCAATAAGAATGGACATTTCAAGAAGAAGAGATTCAACAATGATGGAAAGACGTCAGCACCAGCACCCGTTGTTAAGGAAGGAGATCGACCACCTATCATATGCTTCAAATGTGGAGGGGAGGAACACATCAGTCCAAACTGCGCGATGCAGTCCAAAGCGTGTTACAATTATGGAAAAGAAGGTCACCTAGCGCAATTTTATCGTTCAGGGAAGCCAAGTCTAGCTGGGATGGAGGCATCAAAGGCTATTCCAGAAAAGTAAAAACGAATAGTTCAAGGGAGAGCATTTGTCGTAACCTCCCAGAAAGAAAGAAACCCGAATGAGGTTATCACGGGTAAGCTAATCATAAACTCTAGCGAAGTCTATACCTTATTTGATACCGGTTCTACCCATTCTTTTATTTCTCCTACTTGCTCTCAATATTGAAATTTGACTTCGGAGAAATTAGATTTTGACTTATCTGTTGAAACTCTATTGGAAGAAACATTCATTACATCCACTGTTTATAAATCTTGTTTGGTTTAAATCGGTACCCTCACATTACCTATTGATCTTATTTCTTTGAAAATACTTGCATTTGACGTAATTATAGGAATTTATTGGTTAACTACTCATCATGTAAAAATTGATTATTTTTGTAAAGTTGTTAGCTTTCATATTCCTAACCAACCTATTATGCGAATTCAAGAAACCAAACCATTAAAATCAATCACTATCATCTCAAGCCATAAAGCTATTCATTTATTAAAAAATGGATGTCAAGCTTTCTTAGCTCATATCACAGTTTTAAACAAAAATACGCCGATTTTGAATGATATTTCTATTGTTAAGAAATTTCTGACGTATTCCACTCAAGAACTTCCCGCCTACCCTAGGCGTGAAATTGAATTTTATATCGACCTTGAACTCTCGTAGACAAAACCCATTTCCAAAGACCCATATCGAATGGCTCCTATTGAACTTCGTGAGTTAAAGACCCAACTGCAGGAATTGTTGAGACATCAGTTTCATTCATCCTAGTACGTCTCCTTGGGGTGCTCCTGTTCTATTTGTGAAGAAGAAAGATGGGGGTATGCGACTTTGTATTAATTATCGGGAGTTGAACCATGTCATTGTCAAAAATAGATACCTATTGCCTCGTATTGATGACCTGTTTGACCAGTTGCAAGGTGCCAAATTCCTTTCCAAGATCGATCTTCATTCCGGATATCACCAATTGAAGATTAAAACTGATGACATTCCAAAGACGACTTTTAGAACTCGGTACGGGCATTATGAATTCCTAGTCATATCCTTTGGATTGACTAATGCTCTTGTTGCCTTCATGGATATGATGAACCACGTATTCTAGGATTATTTGGATCACTTTGTGGTCGTTTTTATTGATGACATCCTCATTTACTCCAAAAGCCGTGAAGATCATGAGCAACACTTGATGTTGATACTCCAAAAGCTTTCTAAAAATAAGCTATATGCCCAGTTGAAGAAATGCAAGTTTTGGCTTGAGGAAGTAGCATTCCTTGGGCATGTGATATCAAATCACAGAATATCTGTTAACCCAGTGAAGAAGTAATTCAAAGTTGGGAGCTACCTAAATTAGTGACCGAAGTACGTAGCTTTCTCGGCTTAGCTGGTTATTATCAGAGATTCGTGGAAGAATTTTCTCGAATCGCTACTCCATTAACTCAGTTGACTCAAAAAAGATATAAAATTTGGTTGGAGTGAGGAATGTGAGAAGAGTTTTCAAGAACTCAAGAGAAGACTCATTTCAGCACCTATTTTGAAAATACCATCTGGCTCGGAGGGATTTATCATCTACAGTGATGCTTCGGGCAAAGGGTTAGGATGTGTTCTCATGCAACATGGGAAAGTCATAGCCTATGCCTCTCGAAAACTCAAAGAATATGAGAGGAATTATCCTACTCATTATCTAGAGTTAGCAGATGTTGTCTTCGCACTTAAAATTTGGAGGCATTACATGTATGGGGAGAACGTGGAGATCTATACGGATCATAAAAGCCTCAAATATTTTTTCACTTAAAAGGAACTCAACATGCGGCAACAACGTTGGCTTGAGCTATTAAAAGATTATGATCATAATATTCAATACCACCCTGGAAAAGCGAACGTGGTAGCTGACACATTAAGTAGAAGATCATATGCGGGTATAAGTACGATATTGTCAACGCAGAGGCCCATTTTGTATGACTTATATAGGATGGAGATAGAGTTAAAGACTCCAGGGACCCATGTGATGATGTCGAATATACGAGTAGAACCGACTTTAATCAATAAAGTTAAAGTAGCTCAAGCTACAGACCTGGAGCTGATGCGTATGAGGAAGAAAGTACAAGAAGGTGCTATTTTGGAAGCAAGAATTGATGAAGAATGAATACTTCAAGTCAACTCCAGACTTTGTGTTCCTAACGATTCTGATTTAAATTATAAAATTATGATGGAGGCGCACAACACACCGTTTGCAATCCATCAAGGTAGTACCAAAATGTATCGTGATCTTTGACATACATTTTGGTGGAGCAATATGAAGAGAGAGATAGAGGTGTTCATCTCAAGGTGTCTAACTTGTCAACGAGTCAATACGGAGCATCAAGTGCCAAAAGGTTCATTGCAACCACTTGAAATTCCAGAATGGAAGTGGGAGCACATTACCATGGATTTCCTTACTAGTCTTCCCAAGGTTTATCAAGGCATAGATGCAATTTGGCTCATTGTTGATAGATTGACCAAGTCTGTTCATTTCTTACCGATATGAAAAACTTATACACTTAAACGTCTTGCTCGTATGTACATAAACGAGATTGTAAGATTGAATGGTATACCCTTATCCATGGTTTCTGATCGAGACCCAAGATTTACTTCAAGATTTTGGTTTAGTTTGCAAAAAGCTATGGGCATGGATTTACGATTTAGTTCGGCATATCATCCTCAAACGGACGGGCAGTCAGAGAGGATTATTCAAACTCTTGAAGATTTATTAAGACTCTGTAACTTTGACTTCAAAGGAAGTTGGGACAAGTTCTTACCATTGGTGGAGTTTTCCTACAACAATAGTTATCAAGCAAGTATTGGCATGGCTCCATTTGATGCGTTCTATGGAAGAAAGTGTCATTCTCCAGTATGTTGGGATGAGGTGGGTGAAGCAACTTTGTTGGGACCAGATTTGGTACGTATGGCTACGAAAAAGATTCAAACGATCCGACAACATATAAAAACCTCACAAGATCGACAAAAGAGTTATACTGATCTTCATCGAAAAGATGTGGAATTCAATATTGGAGATCATGTGTTACGTGTTGCTCCATGGAAAGGAGTTACGAGATTTGGAAAGAGAGGAAAGCTCAAACCTCGATTCATTGGCCCATTTTTAATCCTTGACCGAGTAGGAACTGTGGCCTATAGACTCACTTTATCGCCAATTATGTCTCGTGTTCATAACATTTTTCATATATCCGTGTTACGTAAATATTTGGAAGACCCGAACCACATTATTGAGTTAGAACCGGACAAAATAGCGGAAGACTTAACGTATGAAGAGGTACCTGTTAAAATCTTGGATAAGAAGGAACATATTCTATGCTCCAAGGTTATACCTCAAGTCAAAGTTTTGTGGAGAAAACACGATATATCATTTTGAGGAAATGACTGGGTAGTTAGAATTTTGAAATGAGATCAAGGTATCCTCACCTCTTCATCATACCGTATGTATCCTAATTTCATCGGGCAAAATTTCATAAGAATGGGAGGTTATAAGACCCCAACTTTTATGAATAAAGATGAATTTTTCTATAAATATCATTTTGTTGCAATATTAAGGTGTGAATTTGTTATAATGTTATAGTATGTGGGTAATATTTGATGAATTTTGCAAAGTATGCAAGTTGTTATATTATATTCGATTGGTTAATGATGAATATTTGTTTTAAAATAGGGGAATATTCGTATTTGAAATTGGCTTATTACACCACCCCATTTACCAATTTTTCAAAATAATACATAATCGTTAGTGGACCCAAATGGAATTATTATCGGGATCCCAAAATATCTTTTTATAAAAATAACGATGAAAGTTTACTGTTAATGTTGAAATACCCGTAACTATTACGAAGATATAAACATAAATTGATTATATACTACGTGAAAGTCACTCGCTTTTGTTCAATTATTGCTACATTAATTGTTGCATAGTATCTCATGTTATTTGATTAAATTATTGTCAATATTTTATATTATTAAATCAATAATTGAGATAAAAGGGGTTTGGTCACCTAATTGCGCGCCAATAAGGAGAAAACCTAATCAAAAAGCCCCCTCTTTCCTAGGAACGATCTGATTGTTAATATTGCGACTTATAATAATGATGAATAAATGTTGTTGAAAATATTGAGGAGATTTTATGAAGTATTTGTTGTAAATTGGCTTATTATTTGGACCACCCCCATTTACCAATTTTTCAAAATAATATGTAGCATCCCCAAATTCGGGTCCCAAATCACTGCGGATCTGGTATGTTAAATCTATAACTATTGCAGAAGATATAAACATAAATTGTTTATACACTAAACATACAAATTTTTCCCCAAGTTCGAGTAACCTTAACTTATTACACAATTCATAACCGGTCTAACATCTAACATTACTATCATATATACTATTACAATTAAGTGAGAATGAAACTTGGCATTATCCTTTTCCTATATCCGAAGTGCATTTAAATTTATTTATCATGATATATCATGAGAATGAAAGTTGAAAGAAGTTTAAATTTATTAAGATATATCATGATTGAAAGAGTCAATAATAAGTCTATAATTCATCAATATAGTTGTGAATTAGCACGAACAAAATTTTGACTGAACAAGTATTGAACATGAACAAATATATTTGTACCAACTGGTAATGAAGGTGATCAGCCTTTCATACCTGACTTATACATGCAATATGTACTGAGTACAATTCTACAGTGGCAATCAGCAATGATTAACCATAAGCATATCTGAATGAAACAACTCTTAGTAGAGTGAAGTAAAAACTTGCCTGAACCGTTGATTACCGCTAAACAATTTAATAAGCTTCGTCTAAAGACCTAATAATAATAATATAGATAAAAAAATTAGAATAATATCATCACAATATAATATTATTATATATATATTTACATAGAATAACTTAAACACATAACACATAACCCTATCGATCACCATACATCACATAACACTTAGCATCAAGTCAGACTATTTAAGTCCGAGTTGAATCTGACAAAATTCTAACATCCCGACTTGGCCTAATCGGATAAAACCCAGTTTAAGTTTAATTAAACTCGCTTAAACACTTAATGAGCTTATCTTAGATAATCATATTATCACAAAATAATTTTCAAAGACTTGAAATAATTTTTAGATAATTAATATCATTTATCATAATTTTTAATCATTAATATCGTAATTAATTAATATAAATACCACATAATTCCTTAATCATTAATATTTATTTAATATTAAATATTAATGAAAATCATAACATAATATTATAATATATTTATAATATCGGAAAGTATTTTTAATACCTTAAAATCATATTTATATGATTTTTAAACACTTAAATCCATTATCCGATAATTGATATTAATATTAAAATATTAATATTTTCATGATAAAATATCAAAAGTTATATTTTATAACTTTAAATATTTTATAACACTTAAATCGTTTTTATACGATTTTTAAATCATTAATTCTATTTTTCCATAATTTATTTAATATATTTATTAAATAAACTAATTACCATTGATATTAATTTATTAATGAATTTCATCACAAAATATCAAAAGTTATTAAAAATAACTTAAAATATTTTCTTATACCATAATATAATTTTTCATGATTTTTAAAATATTAAAATCATTTTAAATAATTTATTTAATATTGTAATTAAATAAATTAAATACCATTTACATTCCAAAAATATTAAATATTTATGAAATATACTCAAAATAATTAAAAACTAATTTTTGGACTTTAAAATAATTTTTCATAATTTATTTTGTATTTTTAATAATTAAAAACTATTTTTATAATTTTATTAATTAAAATAATTAATTTCTTAAATAAACTATCGCTAAAAGGGCCCTATAGCGACAGACCCGTCGCTATAGGTGTTCTTAGTGTTCATCAGCCCAAACCCAGATCTTCATGTCAGACTTCGAGGTTACCACTTTGACCAAAAATAAATTCATATTTCTGTTGTAATCTGGGCAACTAATGGTACCTAAAATGTAGTATAAATGTAATACTATGATTATCAATCGATAACATGGCCATCCAACAACAAAACAGCAAGATCTGGGTAATCAAAAACCTTGTCAGACGTTACCTAGGTTCTTTAGAAACCCAGGCAGTCCGAGTAGCCATCTTGTCACTCGATTAATTTAATGTTTCGGTCATGTTTCATGTAATGTTAAGGTTCCAATATGTAGAGGATATGTTAGACTACAATTATATACCATCAGAGCATCACCACAACATCACAAATAACAAATATTGGATGGTCAAACCTTGTCAAAATTATTACTCAACCATTTTCTGGGTTTTCCAGAAACGGTAAACAGGATCAATCTTCCTAGTTTGACCAACTACCATGCCCGATCTGTTAATTACTTGTGGGATCTAAAGCCATACCTGTAAAGTACATATACCAGGCTACAAGTTGGTTATAACAAAAACATTAAAACATCTTAAATCTGTTAGATCTGGGCCGTTCAAAAGGCTGTCAGACGATGTTCATGTTGTTCTAAGTTGCCCAGATTTTCATAAGGCTAGTTGGTCAATGGTGGTTTAACCACAATTATCTACGATCCTGTTGTTAATCAAGGTGATTCGATGGCATGTATTAGTAGTTCATGTACCAACCTACAACGTCCGACCAACAACGCGACCAAAATCATAAAACACTAGCAAGAACAGAAGCCATGAAAATCTTGTCAGAGATAAACTGGAAATTTGGGAGTTTTCTGGGTTTTCCAGAAACAGTCTTACATGGTCGGTCAACCATGTTTGACTGATCATAACTTCAAATCTAGACACGATCCAACCCTGATTCAAGTTTCAAATGAAAGCTTACATGGCATAGAACATATCCATAACATAAAACACAATAAACAAACAATAGTGAAGGATCTAAGGCCTTTGACATATGGCTGTCAAGCCATATTTTTCAAGTTTTCCAGATTTTTAAAATCTTCAAAATCGTGCATCCAGATGTTATAGATCTATGATCTATCATCCCAGATCACTCAAAGTCACTCTAAAACACATATCTAACCAAAGATTTACAACATATAACATAGAATCATAGGATTTCTAAAATTTAGGGTTTTAATACCTTTAAGTGAGCAAATCATTGATTCCTTAACTGTTGATTTGTTATGTGAGTTGGTGGGGCTGATTTTAGTGACTGAAATGCTATAAGAATTCATGGGTTTGAGCTTAGAGAGAGTATGGCTAAGTGTGGGTTACACAAATAAAGTAATAATACACTTCTTCTCTCTTAATCTTTGCAATTAATTGATGCAATGAACTTGTATGCTAATAGCTGATGTGCTGGTGTTGTAGCCCATATCTAGGTTAGGGAAATGATGACTTGGAAGATATGGTAGGATTTTCTAGCAATAATTCACCAAATGGGACAAAAAGGGTAAATTAGACTTTTAGCTTCCTAAATTTAAGGGCATATTAGACATTGGCTACAACCCTTAGGGTTTAACCCTTAGGGTTAAAGCCTAAGGTTCCAAAAGATCAATTTTTTAATATTTTTAATTTAGGTTTTCTAAATAGAAAATTAATATCTCTAAATTATAATTAGGATTTCTAATTATATTCTAATTTATAAATCAATCTTGACAATTAGGATTAAAAATTCCTAATTAAAATTGCTAATTTAGCAATTTAGTCCATTAGGGTTTCAAACAGAACAATTAAGGTTTTAAACTTTAAAATTAGGGTTTCCCAAATAGTCAATTAGGGTTATCCCTAATTATATTTATAATCGAAAATACTAATACTATTACATTTAGCCTTTAAATTCTCAAATTAGGGTTTCATATTTCGAATTAGGGTTTTGGATTCCCGGAACTGAATTTAGGGTTTCCAGAATCGATTTCTAGGGTTTTCTTATAAATTGTAAGAATTTTCTAACTGAACGTGGACGTTCTAAATATATACATAGGGTTTGGACACTGATAAAATTTATCTACTCAACCCTTGACCCTTAACCACATTCTGTACACATATAATACCATATTCATAGAACATATACACATATACCCTTAATCCTGAATAATTCACCACAAAAATTTTAAATTCACAAAATTCCTTACCAGAAAACTTAAATCCATTCACTTATTTTTTGTCTAAGTTTATTATTTAACTTAAATTTAAGATTTAATAATTTTTTAAATTATTGGGTCGTCACATTCACCCCTTCTTCTAAGAATTTCATCCCCAAAATTCAACTTACATCTTATACCATACTGCTTACACCATTCATACACATCATCACATGCTACCCAATACACCACTCACAAGAGTAATATTTTAAAATTGTGCTGAGAAGTTACATAGACTATTTGTCTGTCATTTTGGCAAAGGTTTTATGGAAATTCATCTGCAAACCGTCATAACTTACGAACATAAAGGGTAATTAGCCCGTTATGCCCTGTACTGGCCAAGTACTACTGGTCTGATATGTTTCTCATCATTTCCATAGGCACAAAATTTTACCTCAGTCTTATTATAGGATTCCGTACCAAAACAATTTGGTTCGAGAAATTTTTCTAAATGAACACTTAGAGTTTTCATAACATTAGTCTAGCTGAATCGAATAGCGTAGACTCATATCAATAATTCAATTCAATCAAATTATTTAAGTGTAGCCAAACCCCGTTAGCAAATTAAAATTTTTAAAAACATTTTCGAGAATGATGCCATGAAGTCGTACTGTATTAACAATCCGTTTAAGGATGTCGTCATCGTATGACTTTGTCATAACACATCATACAATAGTGGAATAATGATTTTAGATCAAATTCACACTATGTATTCTTGTATTTAAAACTCCATCACCTTTTTATCATCTCTGCACTAGGTTACATGGTACATAAGTGATAAATAAAAATATATTTTGATATTTCAAATCATTTGTGTCTAGCTGAAATAAGTAGCATAGACTATACTTTAAACCGTTTCAAAAATGATTACGAGTCTACATTTTTTTTAAAAGCACATAGTGCGTATTTAGCTTGATGTCAAAATTTTGAAATCTAGCATAGCTAGGAGTTTTGGAAAACTTATGCCTCCACTAATAATCATTTGCTTAGTAATCTATCTATTCCTATTATCCTCAATACTCCATTCACACAAAACTATACCCAGTTCGTCAAACTTACCACACTTATGAGTTCAGGAACTTGCCACAATTATATGAGTTTAAGAACTTGTCCTAGTCAGACCTTTCGCATCCATTCGCTGAGGGGCTCATAAACATTTCATATAATCATGAGTCACGAACGTACCATAAGTATAAGTTTTAAGAACTTGTACTTAACCTAATATTCTCTACTTAGAACCTATCTATCTGTTATACACCTGAGAAAGAAATCACCCTCTCAACATGCATATAACAAATAGCGTGACACAAACATTTCAATGAGTATCAGTGCCAGAAACTAAGTGGTTGTTACACCAAGTACAATTCAACTCCCATATGAAGAATCATACAACTTAGCTGCTAACATGAGTCCTCAATTGAAATCCCCACCTAATACTAACTCCCTTCTTAATACGAGTTTCATTCAACTCATATTCATAAACCTTTCCTGAATCTGTACCAATTCATAGTACCACTGACACACAAAAATCTTGTTATAAACTTTTCAATCATTCGATTGATCCACATCAGTTCACGGGGTGATCTCATCGTATATATTACGATTCATTTTTATACTATGATCATTTTGTTTGACGATCTCCTATCCCTGCACCTTTAGTCTTTTAGACTCTATCTATTCATCACTACTGTTCAATTTTATTATCAGAGTTAGGAAACTCTGTATCTTATAACTCGTCGAGATTCGTCTTTGAATCTTATCGACACACTAACTCTATTTGAGTTAGTACTTATCTTAATCTCTGCGGTTATTAGACTAAGGTATCACTACCCTAGGTTTATAACCAATAGCTTTGATACCAACTGTAGCATCCCCAAATCCGGGTCCCAAATCACCGCGGATCTGGTATGCTAAATCTATAACTATTGCGGAAGATATAAACATAAATTATTTATACACTAAACATACACATTTTTCCCCCAGTTCGAGTAACCTTAACTTATTACACAATTCATTACATGTCTAACATCAAACGTTACTATCACACTATACTATTACAATTAAGCTGCACATTTTATCCCAAGCTGAACTTGGCATTATCCATTTCCTGTATCCGAGTGCATTCGCCTTATCTGTAATATTTATCATGATATAACAAGGGTTAGCATGAAAGTTGCCCAGCAAGTTTAAATTTATTAAGATATATCATGATTGAAAGAGTCTGAATAATAAGCTGGCTATAATTCATCAATATAGTTGTGAATTAGCATGAAAAAAAATTTGATTGAACAAGTATTGAACATGAACAAATATATCTGTACCAACTGGTAATGAAGGTGATCAGCCTTTCATACCTGACTTATACATGCAATATATACTGAGTACAATTCTACAGTGGCAATCATCAATGATTAACCATAAGCATATCCGAATGAAACAACTCTTAGTAGAGTTAAGTAAAAACTTGCCTGAACCGTTGATTACCGCTAAGCAATTTAATAAGCTTCGTCTAAAGACCTAATATTAATAATATAGATACACAAATTAGAATAATATCATCACAATATAATACTATTATATATATTTACATAGAATAACTTAAACACATAACCTTATCAGTCTATACATCACATAACACTTAGCATCAAGTCAGACTATTTAAGTCCGAGTTGAATCTGACAAAATTCTAACATCCTGACGGTCTAGTCGGATAAAAGCCGAGTTTAAGTTTAATTAAACTCTGCCTAAACACTTAACAATTATCTTAGATAATCATATTATCAGTCAAAATAATTTTCAAAGACATGAAATAATTTTTAGATAATTAATATCATTTACCATAATTTTTCAATCATTAATATCGTAATTAATTAATATAAATACCACATAATTCCTTAATCATTAATATTTATTTAATATTAAATATTAATAAAATCATTACATAATATTATAATATATTTATAATATCACAAAGTATTTTTAATACCTTAAAATCATATTTATATGATTTTTAAACACTTAAATCCATTATCCGATAATTGATATTAATATTAAAATATTAATATTTTCATGACAAAATATCAAAAGTTATATTTTATAACTTAAAATATTTTTATAACATTTAAATCATTTTTATACGATTTTAAATCATTAATTCTATTTTTCTATAATTTATTTAATATATTTATTAAATAAACTAATTACCATTACTATTAATTTATTAATGAATTTTATCACAAAATATCAAAAGTTATTAAAAATAACTTAAAATATTTTCTTATACCATAATATAATTTTTCATGATTTTTAAAGTATTAAAATCATTTTTAAATAATTTATTTAATTTTTAATTAAATAAATTAAATACTATTTATATTCCAAAAATATTAAATATTTATGAAATATACTCAAAATAATTAAAAACTCATTTTCTGGACTTTTAAAATAATTTTTCATAATTTATTTTGTATTTTTAATAATTAAAACCATTTTATAATTTTATTAATTAAAATAATTAATTTCTTAAATAAACTGTCATAAAAAGGGTATTCTATAGCGACAGAATCTGTCGCTATAGGTGTTCTTGGTGTTCATCAGCCCAAACCCAGATCTTCATGTCAGACTTCGAGGTTACCACTTTGACTATAAATAAATTCATATTTCTATTATAATCTGGGCAGCTAATGGTACCTAAAATGTGGTATAAGTGTAATACTATGATTATCAATCGATAACATGGCCATCTAACAACAAAATATTAAGATCTGGGTAATCAAAAACCTTGTCAGACGTTACCTGGGTTCTTTAGAAACCCAGGCAATCCGAGTAGCCATCTTGTCACTCGATTAATTTAATGTTCAGATCATGTTTCATGTAATGTTAAGGTTCCAATATGTAGAGGATATGTCAGACTACAATTATATACCATCAGAGCATCACCACAACATCACAAATAACAAATATTAGCTGGTCAAACCTTGTCAGAATTATTACTCAACCATTTTCTGGGTTTTCCAAAAACGGTAAACATGATCAATCTTCATAGTTTAACCAACTACCACGCCCAATCTGTTGATTACTTGTGGGATCTAAAGCCATACCTTTAAAGTACATATACCAAGCTACAAGTTGGTTATAACAAAAACATTAAAACACCTTAAATCTGTTAGATCTGGGCCGTTCAAAAGGCTGTCAGACGATGTTCATGCTGTTCTGGGTTGCCAAGATTTTCATAAGGCCAGTTGGTCAATGGTGGTTTGACCACAATTATCTACGATCCTGTTGTTAATCAAGGTGATCTGATGGCATGTATTAGTAGTTCATGTACCAGCCTACAACATCCGACCAACAACGCGACCAAAATCATAAAACACTAGCAAGAACAGAAGCCATGAAAACCTTGTCACAGATAAACTGGAAATCTAGGAATTTTCTAGGTTTTCTAGAAACAGTCTTACATGGTCGGTCAACCATGTTTGACTGATCATAACTTCAAATCTAGACACGGTCCAACCCTGATCACTCAAAGTCACTCTAAAACACATATCTAACCAAAGATTTACAACATATAACATAGAATCATAGGATTTCTAAGATTTAGGGTTTTTATACCTTTAAGTGAGCAAATCTTTAATTCCTTGACTGCTGATTTGTTATGTGAGTTGGTGGGGCTGATTTTAGTGACTGAAATGCTATAAGAATTCGTGGGTTTGAGCTTAGAGAGAGTATGGCTAAGTGTGGGTTGCACAAATGAAGTAATAATACACTTTCTCTCTCTTAACCTTTGCAATTAATTGATGCAACGAACTTGTATGCTAATAGCTGATGTGCTGGTGTTGTAGCCCATATCTAGGTTAGGGAAATGATGACTTGCAAGATATGGTAGGATTTTCTAGCAATAATTCACCAAATGGGACAAAAAGGGTAAATTAGACTTTTAGCTTCCTAAAATTAAGGGCATATTAGACATTGGCTACAACCCTTAGGGTTTGACCCTTAGGGTTAAAACCTAAGGTTCCCAAAGATCAATTTTCTAATATTTTTAATTTAGATTTTCTAAATAGAAAATTAATATCTCTAAATTATAATTAGGATTTCTAATTATATTCTAATTTATAAATCAATCTTGATAATTAGGATTAAAAATTCGTAATTAAAATTGCTAATTTAGCAATTTAGTCCATTAGGGTTTCAAACAGAACAACTAGGGTTTTAAACTTTAAAATTATGGTTTTTCAAATAGTCAATTAGGGTTATCCCTAATTATATTTATAATCGACAATACTAATTCCATTTCATTTAGCCTTTAAATTCTCAAATTAGGGTTTCATATTCTGAATTAGGGTTTCGGATTCCTGAAATTGAATTTAGGGTTTTTAGAACCGATTTCTAGGGTTTTCTTATAAATTGTAAGAATTTTCTAACTGAACGTGGAAGTTCTAAATATATACATAGGGTTTGGACACTGATAAAATTTATCTGGTCAACCATTGACCCTTAACCACATTCTATACACATATAATACCATATTCATAGAACATATACACATATACCCTTATTCTTAAATAATTCACCACAAAAATTTTAAATTCACAAAATTCCTTACCAGAAAATTCAAATCCATTCACTTATTTTCTGTCTAAGTTTATTATTTAACTTAAATTTAAGATTTAATAATTTTCTAATTTCTTGGGTCGTCACATAATCGGTGAAAAAATTGTTCTAAGATATAATAATAATAATAATAATAATAATAATAATAATAATAATAATAATAATAATAATAATAATAATAATAATAATAATAATAATAATAATAGGTGGGGCACATGTTGAAAATGAATGTGGGAAGGGATGTCCATGAAATTGAAGTCACGGGTATGTTATATATATATATATATATATATATATATATATATATATATATATATATAGGTAAAGGATGTTAGAAAGGGGAGGGGGGGGGCGCGTAGACGTGGGATGGAGGGAAGAATTTTATTATTATTATTATTTATATTATAATAAGTTTTATTTTTTTATGAAAAAAAGAAAATATTATATTTTATTATGCATAGTATTTGTATAGTGCCTGCATAGTGTTGTATAGTAAAAATCTCGTGATTTTGAATGTCAGAAAAATTTCTTGAAGGCGTCCGTGATTTCTTTCTATTTCGTCCGTGAGAATTTCAAACAGTACCCCTTCCATTCTACTATAAATAGGATGCTTAGTTAGAATTGAAAATCACACCAGAATCAGAGAATTCTTCTTCTATAATATTGAGCGTATTTCTTTCGAGTTTTAGAAAGATTTGAGCGTAGAAAATATCATTAGGCTTATTAAATATTTCTTTTAATTAACTAAGCTCACATAATTACATACTTCGAATAATAAAAATTATCCACATTAATTTAATAAATATAACACATATAATTAAATTAATCTACCAGAATTTCATCAATTAATTATTTAATCGATAATTAATTCATCAAAAAATATTTATTTAATCTAATAAATATTAAAATTAAATTACAAAATCTCGGTTGTCACATACTCCATGAAATTAGTAGAATATCCTTAAAATTTACGTTTCATCCAGTATCTTTTCATGGAAATATTATTCTGAGCATTCTTGATAAGTTTTAACTTTTTCATGCTGGAGTACTATTCACAGGTTACTATTCATGAAATACTATTCACGGGGTACTATTCACTCAATTACTATTCACTCGGGATACTATTCATGACAAAATTTGATTTTTTTTTGGTCCAAATCATTTTTGAAATATTATTCTTGAATTTTACTCTACAAAGCAGTATCATGTTGACAATTTAGACATTATTGAATTCTGGATAAATTAAATTATAATTCTTTAAAAATTTATCCTTTGTTTTCTTTAATTGAATTCTTATATCATTGTCATCATCCTCATACTTATATTGTTATGAAAGTCATCTTTGGCCCGTAGTGCATAGATGGACTTGGTATGATTATGACCAGGGATTATTTGGTATAATCATGACCGTAATGTTACAAATGATGTGGTAAAAGTCCTCATTGGCCCGTAGAGCATTGATGGACTGTTGTTGGCATGATCATGAGCATTGATGAAAACACGAATATCCTTGGCCCATAGTGCATGGATAATTTATGGTCGTGATACTAATGAATATCCTTGGCCGTAGTGCAGGGATGATGTGGATTATTTATTAAGCTGAGTCCCAGCAATAAAATTGATGATAAATTCTTTTAAATCATAGAAGATAATAGATATCATACCCTACTTGACTCTTTTAATGGATTGCTTGTTCTGCTGCAGTTAAACTTGATGTTTATTGTATTTTATCATTTTAGCACTGTTGAAGGCTAATGATAATTTATTATGCATTATCTTAGTCATAATGTTTCTTACTACGCTAGTTGAGCTGACCCTTTTTCTTTCATTGTTCTCTTTAGGAAATGAGAATATAGTTGGGACTAGTCGGGGAATGGAGTGACGGTCTAGATGTTTACATTAGTAATCCTCACTATCTTGTGAAATAGTGTGATAATAAATGTATTGAGGACTTATTTTGAGTTTGAATACTGTCTAGAAGATAATATTTGTATTAAAACTCACAGCTCATGTTGTATATTTAAGTTTGTATTTGTATTCTATACCATGTATTTTGCGACTAAGAATCGGTGATGTATACCTATTTTGGGGGTATCACAATATACTTCATCATCATCTCCTCCATCTCCAACTTCTTCTCTTGCTAAGGTGCAGGTGGTGGATGATATTGTTGTTGCTATAAAAATCCAGGGGGATAGGGTGGTCTTGGTGCAAACTGTTGCTGAGATGGTTGTGCCTGAAATTGATGTTGTGGTTGAAACTGCTGACTTTGTTGATTGTTTTGATTATTTGACCAACTGAAATTTGGATGGTTGCGGTTGTTGGAGTTGTATGTATTTTGGAACTGACTTTGATTCTTCTGGTAGTTACTCACATGCTGTACAGACTCTAAACTGATAGCACATTGGTCAGTTGAATGCGACCCTGCACATATTTCACACACGAAAGCAACTGTCTTCGCCTTACTTTCCGTCAAAGAATCAATCTTCTTTGTCATCGATGCCATCTGAGCTGACAACTGAGTGATAGCATCCACCTCTAATAATCCTGCAACTTTAGGCTGTGGCATTCTAGCTGTAGGATTTTGAAAATCGTTAGCTGTTATAGTTTCTATAAGATTGTAGGCCTCTTCATAGCTCTTTGCCCATAAAGCTCCTCCTGCAGCTGCATCTACAATTGGTCTTGACTGCCATCCAAATCCATTATAAAATGTATTAATCACCATCCAATCTGGCATACCATGTGGTGGACATTTCTTTAGCATATCCTTGTATCTGTCCCAAGCTTCATATAGAGATTCACTTTGCTACTGCTCGAACTGGGAAATTGCTATCCTTATTTTAGCAGTCTTAGCCATTGGAAAAAATTTGGCTAAGAACTTCTATGCCAAGTCCTCCCATGTTGTAATCGATCCTGAAGGTAGAGAGTGAAGCCAACTTCTTGCCTTGTCCCGTAAAGAAAATGGAAATAGTCTGAGCCTGATTGCATCTTCTGTCACCCCATTGTATCTAAAGGTGTCACATATCTCTATAAAACTCAGTAGATGCTCGTTCGGGTAATTTGTAGTAGCACCCCAAACTGTACCGAATTCTGCACCATCTAAATAATGCCCGGCTTTATCTCAAAAGTTTTAGCTGCTATAGCTAGTCTGACGATACTTGACTATAATCCATTTATCTTTGGCATTGGATAATCTCTCAAAGCCCCGTGTTCCTCTCTTTGCTCTTCTGCTGCCATATTGGATGTTGTGGTCTCTAAAGCTGCTTGTAAATTCCTACGCGCTCTCGATTTCAAACCTCTTCCGTTAATGTTATCCTGTGGAGTTGTTAACTAAAAATTAGATGACCGCCCGCGATAAAATATATACAAGTACCTGAAACACAATCAAAAACAAAAATAGAAATAGGATAAGAATAGAATTGTCTAAGTCACAAATTAAGCTTTAAATTGATGATAGTAATACTAAAAATAAACGCCTTTCCTCGACAACGGCGCCAAAAACTTGTTACCTCCTTTCTAGTCTAACAAAAAGGACTCTAACTCATGCAAGCATACATGGGTCAACAAGTAGTACAGAGTAAGAAAAGTATCGATCCACAGAGAAAGGTTTTAAATATAAATTATTACGCATCAACTGTATCACTATTTTTATATGCTTAGACGCTCAACTAACAATTAACTTTTGATTCTAAATTAGTTCATGAAATAAAAATTAAAATAACTAAGTGATGTAATCAAATTAGAGAGTAATGGGACTCTTATTTCATTTAATATTTTATCTAAATGTAACCCTCGTGTAATGTTTAATTATTTATCACGAAAACTAGTCAAGAGCACAAAAGTGGACATGATCATTTTCCAATGAACTATGACCAATTCACATAACCTCCACATTTGATAGAAATCATGTAAGCAACACTATTACCAAAATCACTATATGTCTATGTGAAATTGCAGTAATAATGAATTTAAGTGCTGGCTATATTCATGACTACACACGGTGAAGCGGTATATGTCTATCAGATTCACAAACCACAAAACTTAACAAATCAGCCTCATGGATATATGCCATTATGATTTAATCCATACTCATATTTCATTTTATAATTCCATATAAGCACACAGTGTGAATGGTGATCAAGCATTCATTCATTAAGCTCAATCATAATGGGAATCCATTGACAAATACACAACAATACAATCAGATATACAAATTTAGACTACATATCAAAATCCATTAGAATCCCATAATGGAGTTTAGTTCATTTCTTAACTAAAAGCCATTATGGGATTGAAGCAACACATGAAAATAAATACTGCAATCAAAAGAAGTAATAGAAATGTAGTGCAAATCTGTCAATCTCTGTTGCAGAGTTAGTTCCAAGCTTGCTCCAAATGCACCACAATCTCCAGAATTGAAAACTAATAATTACTCAATAACGTAGATTAAGAGAGGTGTTAAAGTGTATCATCCAATGATCAAAACCTCTATAACGTAGTTAAAACTTAAGAACCCTAATTATCACAATAAAACTGATAAAAGACTACTAATAAAACACGTCTGGTGCCAACCATATCATTTAGTTGAGCCTAATGCGATCAAATTTAAAATTACAAAAGGTCAACAAAACTGACTGTAGAAGACTCGCGCGGCCGCGTGAGATTATAGTGTAATATTATCGGGCGCGGGCGCGGGCGCGCGATACAATTGTATGCCGAGATGTTGGCGTAGGTGCACCAAATTCCTTCACTGATGTAGCGCGGTCGCGCGATGGTGCAAATTAGACTCTGTATTCATGTAGTGCGGGTGCGTGATGTAAGGCTTGATTAGTAGCGCGGCCGCGCTGCTACTGCATTCTGTCTTCTGATGTCATGCTGCTGCTTCTTGTTCATTTTCATTTGTTCTCATTCCTTCTCTTTTGTACTGCATTCCTCTACTGCTTCAATTCCTCATCTGCTCATGTTCATCTTTCCATGCCTTTGCTAGCTTCATGCCACCATGCCAATCCATGCCATTTCTTGTTTTTCCATGCCTTTCCTTGCCATAGGAGTTCCAACTACAAGTACTGCAAAATAAACATAAAATACAACTAAAACATTGTAAAAACCACTTAAGATGAGCATAATTCTAGTAAGTTGGCACCTAATAAGAAGGTATAAAACCTACTTATCAACCCCACGATGGAAGTATTGTCGTAGTTAGAAAACGATAGAATTATCTTTTTATAAAAATAATTGCAAAAGTTTTACCGTTAAATTGTTGAACTACCCGATGGTAAAAGTACAGTTATACGCATGGTTGCATAGTAGCACACGGTATTGCTTATTGATGCTTACGTAAGAATTCACTCAGTTATACTCAATTATTTCTACAGTAATTGTTGCATAATATCTCTCATATTATTGATTCAATTATTGTCACAGTATCAATATTTTATATTTTAAATCATTAATTGAGATGACAAAGTTATTCATATTATTATTTGCAATATTGACGATGTCTAGAAAGTTCTGTCGAGGAGAGGTTTGGTCACCTAATTACGCGCCAATATGGAGGAATCCTTATCGGAAAGCCCCTCTTTCCTGTGAATGATCTGGTTGTTAAATATTGTGAGTTATATATAATGAATAATTGTTAATAGATTAAAAAATGTGTTTATTAAAGATAAATGATTTTTGGTAAGTATTTATTCAATTTTTGATATAAATATAGGGATTTGTTATGAGGCGTTTGTTGTAAGTTTGACTTAGTATTCCATGGGAAGATTTACTAATTTTATGGACCGTCGATGGTGGTTTTAATAGTAAATCAATCTGGACCGTCGATGGTGATTTTAATAGTAAATCAATCTGGACCATTGATGGTGGTTTTAATAGTAAATCAATATGGACCATCGGTGGTTTTAAAAGTAAATCAATCTGGACCATCAGTGGTGGTTTTAAAAGTAAATCAATCTGGACCATCAGTTGTGATTTTAATAGTAATAAATATCAACCGTCCGTTCTAATAGTAAATCAATCTGGACCGTTCGTGAATTAGTTACTATTTAGTCCATCTCCTATAAATAGAAGCTTAATTCTTCTTTCATTCTCACAAATTCACTAAGATTCACAAGAGACACTATAGAGAGAGAAACTATAGAGAGCAAGAAGAGGAGTATTTTGCTACTTTACTATTACAGTATCCAGTCTTCTACTAAGGTAAGGGGTATTATTTCTTTCGTATTAATAAGGAATACTATTTTTCGTATTTATCCTTTAATATGTCAAAATAACCTGTCTACGCGGATTACGTACCGTATGACAAGTGAAAATCCATTTGCAGTTTCGTATGTTATTTCTTTTCATATTCTTAAATCTAAACTTACTATGGTAAGTATTGCTTCTATAATCCTTGAAATTAGTGAAATATCCTTGAGTTTTGCGCTTCATCCAGTATTGTTTCATTAGAATATTGATATGAACTTTCTTATTAAATATCAATATTTTTACGTGCGGTACTATTCACGGGTTACTATTCACCCAGTTACTATTCACTAGAATATTGTTCACTCGTGTATTCGGGGCACTTTTCATGCTAGGGTACTATTCATGAGTTACTATTCATAGGTTACTATTTACTCAACTATTATTCACTCTAGTATTCGGGGCACTTTTCATGTCGGGGTACTATTCACGGGGAACTATTCCAAAAATACTATTCACATGGTACTATTCATGGGGTATTATTCACTAAAAAATTTATTTCTTTTTTGTCCAAATTATTTTTGATACATGGATATTATTCTTGAATTTTACTCCACAAAACAGTATCATGTTGACAATTTGGACATTATTGAATTCTAGATAAATTAAATTATAAATCTTTAAAAATTTGTCCTTTGCTTTCTTTTAATTGAATTCTTATATCATTGTCATCATCGTCATGCCTATATTATGATGAAAGTCATCTTTGGTTTATGTGCATAGATGGACTGTTGATTTGTATGATTATGACGAGGGATAATTCGGTATAATCATGACCCGTAATGTTACAAATGATGTGGTAAAAGTCCCCATTGGCCTGTAGTGCATTGATGTATAGTTGTTGGTATGATTATGACCAGGGATTATTCGGTATAATCATGACCATTGATGATTACATGAATATCCTTGTCCTGTAGAGCAGGGATGATTCGATGATGTGGTTTATTTATTAAGTTGTGTCTCAGCGATAAAGTTAATGATAAACTTTTTAAATCATAGAAGATAGTAGATATCATGCTCTACTTGACTCTTCTAATGGATTGCTTGTTCCGCTGGAGTTAAACTTGTTGTCTATTATATTCTATCAGTTTAACACTGTTGAATGCTAATGATAATTTATTCTACATTATCTTAGTCATAATATTTCTTTTTGGGCTAGTTGAGCTCACCCATTTACTTTCATTATTCTCTTCAGGAATGAGAACGTAGCCGGAACTAGTCGGGGAACGGAGTGATGGTCCGAGATGGTGTTATAGTAGTCCTCACTATTATATAAAATAGCGTGACAATAAATGTAATGAGGACTCCATTTGAGTTTGGATATTGTCTAGAAGACAATATTCGTGTAAAAACTCTCAGCTCATGTTGTATAATTAAGTTTGTATTTGTATTCAGTACCATGTATTTGGCGACCCAAGATGGGTGATGTATACCTATTTTGGGGGCGTCACACTGAATCATCTCTTTTATTATCTCCCTAAGCTTCTTTGTTAGTTCAGAACTTAGGTTGCTTTGGAGAGTATTGGCAGCATCAATCAAATTAGTCAGTGTCATATAAACTAGTTCGAAGTGAACTTTAAGATCTTTTTGTATGTCCTTGGTCACTTTCTTAGTTACTTCTAACAACTCTGTTTTGGTAGGGAGATCAGATATAAGCTCAAGGAGTTGCGAATTTTTTGGAGGAGAGGCTATTGAATATTGACCTTGCATTTGGTAGAGAGAAAGATCAAGACTGAAATAGTCGTTGGTTGAGGAAGATGGAATGTCTAATGGAGGGGTAGGTGTGTGAGGTTGAGCTTCAAAATGGATTGAGTCTACGATCTTAACAGGTGACTCTACGATTGGATGTGGCTTAATAATCATAGAGGGAAAGATGATAAGAGATTGGATCAACACAAAGTTTAGCACATTTGGTTCGTCAGTTACCGAATGTTGGGATTCTATAACTGAAAATTGATTGAGTGGATGAAGTATCACTTCCAACCACCTTGGTGATTCATAGAATTGATTGAAAAATGATGGTGGACAATGATTTACCCTAAATGAGATAGGAATAGTTTGTACCTCATGCCCATATTCTGAAGAAGGGCTGTTGATGATCAGTTTTCGGGCAAAGTTGATTTTACCTAGGAATCCATGAGCTAGCACCGAAATTGCTGGATAGGCTTTGAAGGTCCAGAACATGTGATCCCAGGAGTTGAGGATTTGGGCCCTTTGAAATGGCTTCATAGGTAGATAGGAGAACAGTTGATTGTAGTTAGCTCTCCTATGTCCATCACAGCCCACAACAATGATTTCAACTTTGTCATCCTCTTTTTCTTCTCTGTCTTCATTTAAAATTTCCACCACATCAATTATCTCCACTTGATTTCTTTGCTCTTCTGCTCTTTCATCCTCCATAGCTTTAACCCTTTCTATTTCTACAATTTCTGAAACTGGAATCTCTTGAGGGACTGAGGAAGAGTCATGATGATCTCTTGGCAATTCCTCCTCAGCTGTAGCTTTATCTGACATAAGGACTTCGTGAGGTTCCTTCTCAACTTGATCATCCATTTGAATTTCAAGTAGTTCCCCCTCAGTTGGAGCATTCTCTTAGTGTAAGAACTTCAGGAAGCTCCCCCTCAACTTGAGCTGTATTCTCCTTACTAGCTTCGAGTAGTCCTTTCTCAGCAGCTATCCTTTTATCTTCCTCCTTTAACACTTTTTCATTGACAAGAATGTATTTCTTAACAAGTTTTCTTTTTGACTTCCTAGGTTGAGCCACATCCTTAGCATTGTCTTCAGCTTCAGCTCTGAAAGGTTGATCAGGCTGAGAATCTGTTGCAGCATCCTCTTCGAGAGTGATGTTTAATCTGGATTCTAAGATCGGTAGAGACTCTACGATTGAAGAGAAAGAGGTCTTCTTAGACTTGTGACTCCGCTTTCCTTTCTTGAGCAACTGAGAAATGGTAGCTCTGTCTTCTTCTTCCTTAAACTGTTGTTCTTTTCTTTTCAATCTCTTTAGAGTTTCAGTGCCTGAACTCTCTTGAGGTGCCTCAGTAGTCGAGCCTTGAGGCTCCTCTGCCATTTGAGCCTTCATTTTTCTTTTACCCTTGCTTTTTCTGATTAAAGTTATGGGTTATTCCTTGTTAATTTCTTCTTCTTCTTCAGTCTCCTTTACAACGGACATATTTCCTAGTATTTTAGTCTCCTTTGCATCACTAATTCTTCCACTAGACTCAGATACCATTCTGGCATTTTCAGTTAGATTTCTTTTCCAATTTTGAAACAGCTAGTGGGTCATCCTCATGTTGGGATTAATGGATTCTCCTTCATTATCTCCAATTTTGTCACCCAGTGCTGATTGCAGGATGATGCTTATAAACCGCCCATAGAGCATCTTACTAGAGCTCTTCGATTTCTTTGAATTGAGAATCCACTTCCCAATACAATTGATGAGTAGGGCTCCAAAGTTGAGTTGGATCCCATAGCAAATTCCTGTCATGATCTTCAGTTATACTTCATTCACGGAGTCGTGGCCAGAGCTTTTGCAACATATGCACTTTCCAATAATGTCAGCCAAAAACTCATATTTTTGGGGAAATTTCTTCTTCTTGTACCCGTTGACAGTCTCATTCTTTTTGTGATGCATCCTCTTCAGTCCTTCATGGAAGTCGATGCCCTCTATCAATAGGAGTCCCTTTGACTTGAAACCTAGGGCCAAATTTATGTCTTTAGCCTTCAGTTTGATTTGTACTTCCCTGACTTTTATGATGATGGTGTCTTTCTCAAAAACTCCATTGCTGTAAAAAAACATTTATTAGCTTTGGGTAGATCCATGTGCTGGTGCCCAGACCTTCTTCAAGACTAGCTCTCTTTACCAAAGATAAAATTTTGTGAAATTTGGGGTCAGCTGTCTTGAACTCGTCGAAGCAGAGTTGGTAACCAGTGATGACATTTGAAGCCGCCATTGATTTCTTTGCACTGAGGATGGTTGAGCGATTTTGAAAGCTAGGGTTTTGCTGGTAGAGAGAGAGGAATAAGCTTTTTGAAATTCTGATTTCAAAAAGATATTTTCAAATTGTACTTGTAGCTTCCCTCCTCTCAATTTGCTTAGTGGGGCATGTGTCAAGTTCTGCTTGGCTCCGCGATTTTAACTTAGGTGTAAAATACTGATTTGCCCTTGGCTCCTTCTGAGCTAGCGTATTCTTTGAGAGAACTACGATCGTCGAGGTAACACTACGATCGTTGAGTTCACTTTTTAATCTGTTTTACGAATGTTTTCTGCCCTGGTTCTTGTGATGAACTTTTGACTTGGCATATCTCTCGAGTTAAGGTAGCTCAGGAAGGGCTAACCTCTTAGAATGAAGTAAGGGTTATGTTTGTTCCTGAGGCGCTTTACAAAGAGATTTCTTTGATTAGTTGGCACTTTGTCATCACAGGATGATTCTTTGTTCTGTTGATGGAGCTCTACGATCGTGGACTTTCTTTGATCATGTATATAATTTCGACCATAACCTTTATATCTGCATGGTTAGAACAAACTAGAGCATTGATTTTATGGTTGTAAATTTAGCATGCCTAGCTCACATATTAATTTATTAAATCTGGATTCAGCTAGAGGCTTTGTAAAGACATCAACAAGTTAATTTTCAGTAGGGATGTATTGTAATGATATGGTTCCATTTTGAACATGACCCCTAATAAAATAATATCTTATTTCTATATTTTTATTCCTAGACTGCATGACAGGATTGTGTGTTATCGCTATGGCACTTGTGTTATCACAATGAATAGGTATAGATTTGAAATCAAACCCATAATCCGCTAGCTATTTTTTCATCCATAAGATTTGAGCACAACAGCTGTCAGTAGCAATGTATTCAGCTTCTGCTGTTGATGTAGATACTGAGTTTTTCTTCTTGCTAAACCAAGACACAAGTCTATTTCCTAACAGTTGACAGGTACCACTAGTACTTTTTCTATCTATTTTACAGCCTGCAAAATCAACATTTGTATATCCTGTTAGTTCAAAAGAGGACTGCTTGGGATACCAAAGCCCCAAAGTGAGGTGTGCCTTTTAGGTACCTGAAAATCCTTTTTACAGCAGTTAAGTGTGATTCCTTAGGATTAGCTTGAAATCTAGCACATATGCATGTTGCAAAAATTATGTCTGGTCTTCTAGTAGTTAGATATAGAAGAGATCCTATCATACCTATGTATTGAGTTATATTAATACTTTTACCTTTTTCATCTTTTTCAAGCTTGGTTGTTGGAGAAATTGGGATTTTCATGGGAGAGGCTGATTCCATGCCATAATTTTTAAGTAAGTCTTTTATGTACTTGGCTTGGTTTATGAAGATTCCTTCATCAGTTTGTTTTACTTGTAATCCAAGAAAGAAGTTCAGCTCACCCATTTCGAACTTCCTCTGCATAAGCATGGCAAATCTCTTACACAATTTTTCATCAATAGAGCTAAAGATAATGTCATCAACATATATTTGAACTAATAAGACTTTGTCTTTATGCTTTCTAAGGAATAATATGGTATTTACTCTACCTCTAGTGAATCCATTTTCAATAAGAAAGTTAGTTAGTGTTTCATACCATGCTCTAGGAGCTTGCTTAAGACCATTTAAGGCTTTGTCTAATCTATAGACATAATTAGAGAGAGTTGGATTGATGAAACCTGGAGGTTGTTCCACATATACTTCTTCTTGAAGCTCACCATTCAGGAATACACTTTTGACATCCATTTGAAAGACTGTGAATTTCATGTGAGTAGCAAAGGCAAGAAATATTCTGATGGCTTCTAATCTGGCAACAGGTGCAAAGGTCTCATCGTAGTCAATGCCTTCTTCTTGAGAGTAGTCTTTGGCCACTAGTCTTGCCTAATTTCTAGTTATTACTCCATCTTCATCCATCTTGTTTCTGAAGACCCACTTGGTGCCAATGACTGCATGGTTTCTTGGTCTTGGAACTAATCTCCACACTTTACATCTTTTAAATTGATTCAATTCTTCTTGAATGGCTTCTATCCAATTGGAGCCTTCCATTATTTCTTCTATTTTCTTTGGTTCCATTTGTGACAGAAAGCTTAGATAGAAACACTTGTTTTGAGTGGTCTCTCTTATTTTGACCCTTGCATTTGGCTCTCCAATGATTAAGTCTTGAGTGTGATCTTTTGCCCATATATTTCCTATTGGAACATCTGTCTTGATGCCTTATTGTTTGAGACCTTCAAGATCAAATTCTGCTTCTTGATGTGGAGGTTCATGTCTTGTATAGTTCTCTCTATGGCCTCCTCTTCTTGCTCGAAGATTTAATTTCTGGGACTACGATTGTGGTGTTGACGACCTCGTCTGAATTATCGTTTGTAGTGTCTTGAGACACTATTTTGTCCAAGTCTGTTTCATCGAAGATGATGTGGATCGAGACTTCAACACTCAACATTTTCTTATTGAACACTCTATAAGCCTTACTGTCTGTGGCATATCCGAGAAAGATTCCTTCGTCAGACTTAGGTTGAAACTTTGTCAGATACTGCTTCCCATTGTTGAGAATGTAGCACACACAGCCGAATACATGGAAGTAGCTGACATTTGGCTTTCTTCCTTTCCACAGTTCGTAGGGAGTTTTCTTTATCGTAGAGTGTACTAACTATCTGTTCTGAGTATAACATGCAGTGTTGACAACTTCTACCCAGAAGTATTCAGGAAGATGGCTGCTGCTAGTAGAGTTCTTCCAGCCTCTATCAATGTTCTATTCTTTCTCTCAGCTACTCCATTTTGTTGAGGAGTTCGTGGAGCTGAGAAGTTATGACTGATGTTATTGTCTGTGTAGAACTAGTCCATCTCATAGAAGTCAAATTCTCTGCCATGATCACTCCTTATAGCTTTGATTTTCTCCCCTTTCTCGTTCATCACGAGTCTGAACATCTTGATAAGTTGGGAGCTCGTTTTATCTTTTGAGTTTAGAAAGAACACCCATGTGAATCTGGTGTAGTCATCCACTATGACCAATGAGTATCTCTTCCCTCCAAGGCTTGTTGTTGGAATTGGCCCATATAGATCCATGTGAAGCAGCTATAGGGGTTTGTCAATTAAGTTGATAGTTTTTCTCTTAAATGAGCTTCTGGTCTGCTTTCTAAGCTGATAGGCATTGTATGGCCTTTCATTGACGAAGCTGAACTTGGGTAAGCCTTCTACTAGATCCTTGAAGACCAGTTTAGACATGCTTTTGAAGTTGAGATGAGATAGTCTTTTATGCCATAACCAGCTCATTTCTTCAGATGCTTTAGCCAAAAAGCATATTGTCTCATCCGAGCTTAGTTGATCAAGATTGACAGTATAGACATTTCCTTCTCTTGTTCTAGTTAGCTTTATAGAGGATGTCCTCAGGTCTCTAACTTGACATTGATTATTGAGAATAGTATCTTGATGACCCTTGTCGCAGAGTTGGCTTATGCTCAGAAGATTGTGTTGTAATCCTTCCATATAGGCTACTTTACTGAAAGATACTGCACCATTCCCAGCTGAGCCATATCCTCTTGTCTTGCCAAAGCTATTGTCTCCAAAGATGACTGACGGACCTTCCTTCTCTATATAATTAGATAGAAAGGTTTTGTTCCCTGTCATATGCCTTAACCATCCACTGTCCAAATACCAGGTTGTGATCATAGAGCTTGGTTCAGATGGTAAGATAAAACTCTCATTTTGATACCCATATTTGCATAGGTCCTATTTTGTTAGTACCCTTGGGGACTCAAATTTCCTTAGTTCTGGGTCTCACATGCATAGGATTATGGTATCATATTGCAGCCTTATGACCAGTCTTATTACATACAAAACATCTAATATAATGTATGCTTGTGTGTGTGTGTGGATTCTTCCTCCATTTGGACTTATGTGGATTTTTAGAAATTCTTCCTTTATACTTATTCTCCTTTTTCCATGTGTCCTTGTGTTTCATGATATGTGAAGAGTGAAGCTTAACTCAACTGTTCCTTCCTAGTTGGTTTGTGGAGTCGATTTTACTCGACTCTACAACCCTTCGAGGTTGGAGAGTAGAGACTAAGTTACTCTTCTCTCTTCTGAAACCTAGGCCAACATAAGATCCTTTATTCCTTAGAACATAGTTTGGATCTGAAGAGGAGGGTTGGACTAGTTCTTCGTTCTCTGAGGATTTCACAAATGTAATGCTTCTACTAAAACTTGAAACATTACTAGATCTAGTTTCCTTTGCCTTTTCCACATATGGTTCTGAGGTGGGTTCCCCAAAACCTAAACATGTTCTGTCAGATGTACTTCTCTGACTGGAGATCAGGGAGTCCATGGAAGAAAATGATTTATTCTATGTAGAGATTGTCCTTTCTAGTTCCTCAATTTTAGAGGTTAGACTTGACTCTCTTTGTGCATTAAGTTCATTGGTCTGTTTTAAGAACTTATTCTCAACTTCAAGTTTGGAGAGAGAGTTAGTACTTAGAAGAGTTGTTTCCAGTTCTTCCGGAACTTTCTCTTTCTCTTTTTGAAGAAGAGAATAATCTTTGGACAGAACTCTGAACCATTTCATGTATTGATATAGATCAGATGTTATGCCATGTAGAGCAGTTCTTAAGTCATCAATGTCTACATCAGGAGAGTTAAAGTCAAATACCTCATCTATACTTACTTCATGTATGTCAGATTTCTTCTTGTCCTTTGTATGTTTGGCCATCAGACAAAAATTTCCCACTTGAGGATCTTCATCATCTCCAGATTCGGGAGTTGAGTTGTTGTCTAAGTCACTCCACGATCCTCCGGCCACAAGACATTTATCTTTCTTTTGGAGCTTCTTGTTGCCTTTAAATTCTTTCTTTGAATTTGATCGTTTCTTGAGTTCTTCTCTAAGAGGCGTGTTGCAGTTTGCAATAAAATGACCAGGCTTTTTGTAGTTCTAGCATAAGTCATTTATTTGCTCCTAACTGTTGTAGTTGTTGATTTTCTTAGGTTTGCTAATTCTGCCTTGACGCATGAACCTTCGAAGTCTCCTTACCAGCATAGCAAAGTCCTCATCATTATCTTCATCATAGTTAGAGTCATTTTCATTGTTGGCTTTGGAGATGTTATCTGTTTCTTTAAGAGCAACCCCTTTGTCCTTCTTTCTTCCTTCAGATAGAGTTTCTGCTTGTTGAGTCAGCTCCAGTTCATACGTGAGAAGGTTGCTATATAACTGTTGAACAGTCATTTCATGGAGATTCTTTGACTCTCTGATGGCAGTGGTTTTGGAATCCCACTTGCTAGGTAAAGCTCTCATGAACTTTATGATTAGATCTTTATTTGGATAGATCTTTCCATAGGCTCGGAGAGAGTTGAGTAGTACATTGAATCTTTCGTAGGTGGAAGTAACATTTTCTCCTTGAACGTGCGCAAACATTTCATATTGCTGAGTCAAGAGAGATTGCTTATTTTCTCTTACTTCTTTTATTCCTTCATGCATGATGAGCAATGCTTCCCATACTTCCTTTGCTGTTTTGCTATTGACCACATTCTCAAATAGGTCATCTTCTAAAGATTGGAACAAAATGTTCTTGGCCTTTTTGTCAAGTTAAACAGCTTTCTTTTCGTTGTCAGTCCATTCTTCTTTGACCTTGATCTGAATTCTATTTGGGTCGTCTGTAATAGGAGCAAGCTTGGTAAGAATGTAGGGCCCATTTTGAACAGTTTCAAATAGATCTTCATCTATTTAATCTATGTAGGCTTGCATACGAACTTTCTAGTTGGCAAATTTATCTTTGTTACACATACCATGTATGTACCCTAATTTCGAGGACGAAATTTTATTAGAAGGGGGGATGTAAGACCCCAACTTTTATGAATAAAGATTAATTTTTCTCTAAATATTATTTTTGAATATTATGGTGTGGATTTGGTATAATGTTATAGTTGTGGGTAATATTTACAAATTTTGCAAAGTAAGCAAGTTGACATAAAATATTCGATTGGTCGGGGAATATTCGTTTTATCAGGGAATATTCGTACGACGACACAATCATTGGTGGACCCCACAACGGAATTATTGTTGGAGTTAGAAAACGACAGAAATATCTTTTTATAAATATAACGGCGAAAGTTTTACCGTTAACTGTTAAAATACCCGTTGATAAAAGTACAGTAATACGCGTGGTTGCATAGTAGCACACGGTATTGTACAATATCTTTGATTATTGATGCTTACGTGAGAAGTCACCCAGTTTTATTCAATAATTGTCACAGTAATTATTGCATAATTTGTTATATTATTGATTCAATTATTGTCACAGTTTTATCTGCACAATATTTTATATTATTAAATCAATAATTGACGCGACACAATTATTTATATTATTAGTTAGCATTATTCACAATGTCTAGAAAATTCTGTCAAGGAAAGGGGTTTGGTCATCTAATTGCGCGCCAATAAGGATAAATCCTTATCAGAAAGCCCCCTCTTTCCTGGAAATGATCTGGTTGTTGATATTGTGAGCTTATAATATTAATTATTATGTGGTGGATATTAGTTCAAATTTTTATATAAATGAAGAAATTCAGCATTAAAAATTTGTTGAAAGTTTGGCATATTTTTCTATGGAGTTACAATTATCTTCTCCGATAAAATATTTATTTAAATATCTTATAATTGTTTAAATAATAATAATAATAATAATAATAATAATATATATATATATATATACACACACATATGGATATGTGAATGCTTTGTATATTTTTGGTGGCTTGAATAAATGTTAGCAAAGTAGTGTTGCCTAACTTTTGTGGGCCCATAAAGATGGGAAATAAAGAATTTGGCAGAGAAGAAATGGGAAGAGTTAGGCAAGGAAAGATTTCTTTGTTTTCAAATAATTGGTGGGCCCTCATCCAATCAAAACAAAGGAAGAGTTAGGCATGCATGTGCAGTAGGTTAGGCGGAGGAAATTTTTTTTGGCAGAGTTAAGTTGATTCAGTTGGTTTTCTCCTCCGTGCTGCACTATAAATAGGGGGTAACCCCTCCTTCCTAAAACACACCATTCCAATATCATAAATTCTTATTCTATAGTATTGTGAGTATTTTTCTTAAGTATAAGGATACTTTGAGTTTAGTTTTTTTTCTGCAAGATTTTCTCAGAATAATATCCGATATTCCTATCAAATCCTTTTTCTACTAAGGTAAAGGATATTATTTTATTTTAATACTCGTAAGAAATATTATTTTCTTTCATACTCCATAGTATGGAAGGGGTATTATTTCATTTCATATTCCTAAATTTAAACTTACTAGGTAAGTATTGCTTCATCCAGTATTTTTTCATGAAATATTATTCTGAGCATTCTTGATAAGTTTTAACCTTTTCATGTCAGAGTACTATTCACGAGGTACTATTTCCAAAGTACTATTTATGGGGTACTATTCACTCAGGTACTATTCACCCGGGATACTATTCATGACAAAAATTAATTTCTTTTCGGTCTAAATCATTTTTGATACAATATTATTCTTGAATTTTACTCCACAAAGCAGTATCATGTTGACAATTTGGACATTATTTAATTCTTGATAAATTAAATTATAAATCTTTAGAATTTATCTTTTGCTTTCATTTAATTGAATTCTTATATCATTGTCATCATCCTCATGTTTATATTGTTATGAAAGTAATCTTTGGCCCGTAGTGCATAGATGGACTATGGATTGGTATGATTATGACCAGGAATCATTCGGTATAATCATGACCCGTAATGTTACAAATGATGTGGTAAAAGTCCTCATTGGCCCATAGTGCATTGATGGACAGTTGTTGGCACGATCATGACCATTGGTGATAATAATGAATATCATTGGCTCGTAGTGCCTAGATAATCCAGTGATGTGGATTATTTATTGAGCTGAGTCTCAGCGATAAAATTGATGATAAACTTTTAAATCATAGAAGATAGTAGATATCATGCTCTACTTGACTCTTCTAATGGATTGTTTGTTCCGCTGTAGTTAAACTGGTTGTCTATTATATTCTATCAATTTAACACTGTTGATGTGACGACCCCAAATCCAGGTACTTGAAACCCGAACTCGGTTCTCCACGATACCATTTCTTTAAGCTGAATAATACTAAAATAATAATACATTCGAACTTAATTTACATACATCAAAGTTTACTTCCCAGTGCACGCGACCTTCAAATACATTCCTTATAATACTTGAATAGATACCAATACAACTATAACCATTAACTCATGATACACACTTATTCGATCGACTTTCCTTTTCCTTTGTTCGTGTTCGAGCCTTGGTTGCTCATACATAATCGAAAACATTTAATTTAAGCAAGGATGAGCATTTGAGTGCCCAAAGAAGTAATAGCAATTATATATATATATAATTCGAAAGAATATAAGTATTCTCTTTACATAACACTTCTACAACGAATAGAAATTTGTGAAGTATTACATCTCGATAAAAATTCACATAACAAATCTCTTCCAAATTATTTAAATTTGGCTCGCTCTACCCATGAATAGGGTTTAAGAATCATACTATGAACATTCTTTTCATTTTCAAAAGGTTTGGCGAAATCCATCCATGAAACGCTTCAGCTTACGAGCACGGAGGGTGATCAGCCTCATTGTACCCTGTATTGATCAATACTACATAACTTGAACGAAATTCATCGCTCACTCTATCCGCCTTGGGCGCAAAAATCTTCCCATATAGGGATGTTCATACATGCATGGTTCCAAACCCGAAGGTTTTTAATCTTGCTCAACAATAATATGTAATTCAACATATATGTATCACGGGTAATTAATGAGAGGGTATATCAACATGTGAATAAATGCCATGGTTATCCAAGTGGGGACACTTGTATAACCATTTAGAAATCAACTTAACGTAATATATATCGAGCTAACATGTTGATAATCAAAGCGTATAATGCATGCAGAATAGAATAATTCAAACTTCTTACTCATGTCCATTGCATAAAGAAAATGCAAAGGTAGGATACTTGCTGATTCAACATTACAAATCTCAACTTAGGTTTTATCTCTTTATCACAACCTATCAATAATCGGATCATTCGTTCGATTAGAACAATATATCTTAACACATAAGTATCATCTATTACGATTGACATAGTCTAATCACATAATCACAAAGATCATACTTTTAGTTCCTATTCTATACTTGAAATATTTTTATACATTTTCAAATATCTCATCCATGCTCTTCTGAGTAGCCTTTTCTTTCTATTATAGGTCTCGACATTTGTCAACAGTCTGACAACTTTTTATCGGGTAAATCTTGAGTCTAAGACTCTTATTTTATACCTCAACATCTCAGAAATATCGGACATCTTAATTTTTAATCATTTTCAAATTTCGAAAATTGAAAAATTTAAAATAATTCAAATCATTACTAAAGGGCCTATAGTGATATAAGCTGTTACTATAGGTGTTCTTCTTCAAATTTAGAACTTCATAATCTGGTTCTCAAGTCACTAGTTTGGTAATTATAACTTTCAATTATCGAATCATAATTAAATGATTTAAACATTAAACAATTCCATTATCATTAATAGTTTAATTAATACTAAACTATTAATGAAACCATTGCTAAAATATAAAAGTTATTTATAATAACTCAAACTATTTTTAAAACATTTATATTACCCTTAAATGATTTTTAAAACAATAAAATCATTTTTAAATAATTACCATTAATATTTAAATATTAATGTACTCTTTATCCAAATATTAAAAGTCATTAATTATACCTTAAAATATTTTTAAATCCTTAATATCCTCTTTAAATGGTTTTTAAATAAGTAAAACCATTTTTAAACTATTTATTTAATAATAATTATTAAATAAACTAAATATCATTAATATTATCTTAATATCATTAATATTTAATTATTAATGAAATTATCATTTAAATATTAAAAGTTATATTTTATAACTTAAAATATTTTTAAATACCTTATTTTCATTTAAAATGATTTTTATAATATTAAAATCATTTTTAAACTAAATTATTTAATATAATTATTAAATAACTTTAATATCATTAATAATAATTAATTAATGAAATTCATCACAAAATATTAAAAGTCATCACAAATAACTCATTTACATAACTAATTCTAAGCCAAAATAAACATAGTAAACTAACTAGTTTATTAACAACACTAACTAAACTTCAAAAATTCAAACTTTAACTAACAATTAAAAATAATAACATTACAAAAATTAAATAAGAAACATACCCTAAATACTAAATTCCACAGACCAATATGCACTTCCACGCCAAAATTTAACTAAGGAGATCTTTATAAAAAGTTCTCCCACAACAAAGCCTTTCTCAAAAAAATCTCGAGTTATTACATTCACCCTCCCTTATAAGGATTCCGTCCCCTGAATCACCGCTTTAAAAACTCATATGCAGAAGGGTACATAGCATATAATCATTGTACGTAGATCTCGATCATACTTGATCAAACTGATCTTTAATCATTACACTTGTCTATCCGATTAAGCAGAAATATAAGATATTAAAGTTATTCAAATAGCACCTAGAGTTCTGTTTCCAGCTGCCACCGTATCCTAGACCGTCATGTTGTAAACCCTCGGAGTTGCTTTACGTTGGAGTTCTTGGTTGAGTTTGGTCCCGAATTGCTAACGTCCCCACCGCTTCTCCTCGTGGTTCGTTCCTGCCTCCATTCCCTCTCGTGGATAGTTCTCACCTTATGCTCAATCGATCCACATATGAAGCATCCATCGATCATCCTTGAGTTTGGGCGGTTGGGAGAGATATGACCCTCTTGCCCTTACTTATAGCATACAAACTTGCCCTTCGACACTCGCCCAGAGTGATTCTTCCATGATTCTTGCCTTTGCACTACCTGCTTCTTTATACCTTCCTGCTTTACTTGCATTTTCTCAGAAAAATTCCTCATTCTTTTCTCACCCCTATTCCCACTACTACTTTCTATCTTTATTGTTCCTTCTGACTTGCTTTTATTCTTCTTCTCCTTATGGTAGAGGCTCATGGCCTCACTTCCCTGTTCAGCAATGATAGCCTTCTCCATGAGTGCTGCAAAAGTATTGATTTGCAATCTCGACACCTTATTATAGAGCCCGGGGTTTTAAGCCCACTCAAATCTCCTTGCCTTCCTAGCCTCAGTATCCACTTGATGTGGAGCAAACCTAGCTAACTCATTAAATTTTGCGGCATACTCACTAAATGATCATGTTCTCTGTTTTAACTCCGAGAATTTCAACTCCATTCTAGATCGCATACTAACAGAGAGATAGTTTTCAAAAAAATACATTTTAAACATATCCCAAGTAATTTCTTCTTCTCCCTTTGAGTTTTATTTGCCTCCCACCAAAAGTTAGCCTCCCTTTCAACATATAAGTGGCAAAAGCAGCTCTTTTGCCCTCATCTATTCTAGCAATTACTGAACGCCTTTTCTATCTCGTTAACCCATGTCCGGGCTTCTATAGGGTCACCGATCCTCTCAATTACGTGGTCCTACTGGCTTTAAAGTCTTTGAAATTTGCTGCGATTGTCTGGTTTGGTTCCTCAGAGTGGTATTCCACGATGCATAGCCTTTGAGCTACCATGTTTGCAAAGTTTTGCATCGATTCACGGCCGTCGTTCTCCAAAGATTAGTAGATTCTTCTACCCTTTGGTTTCGAGTTTGACGTCTTGGTGGCATTATCTCGTTAAAGAAAACCATAAATTATACTCTTGCATTTTAAACCTTATTGCATAAGATTAATGTATTAATCTCGCTTTCATTTCTCAAACTTAGATTCATATTCATTTATCGAATATTTACACAAAGACATCCTCGCATTAATCAACAACTATCCTTTGTGACTAAGAAAGTCGGATTTAAAATCTTAACCAACATAAAAGTTAAAAATAGTTCATTACTTATCACACATATTACATACATAACCCATACTACTTATTTACCAAGCCTTTTTATCGGACATTCATTCGCTTCGATGTCCTTCCATCCCACAATTAAAACATCCACCTTTCTTATAGTGGGGTCAACGAGGAGAGGTGTGTCCTTCACGGGATGTGTCGCTGAGGCTCCATCCGGTCAATTTGGATTTTGAGCTTATCCTGCTCTTCCATTGTTTCCATTAACGCTGACGCATCAACTTTTCTATCTCCCACAACCTTTCCAATGAAGAAACCTTGTTCTCCAAATCCACGCACCTCCGCTGATGCTTGAGCGGCTTCAACTTTAGTGTCTCGAATCATTATCTCAAAATCCAACATTTCGGATCGATGCTACGTTTTTTCCACGATAGCCACCTCGTCCGATTTGGGTTCCTAGTGAGCTTCTATTTCATCTGTTGGCCTCGATATTAGCTCGGGGTGTGAATATGATCCTTCTTATTCCACATATCTTTCTCACCGAACATCTACATACATAAGTTACCCCGATTAACATATAGTATATATACACAAAGAATCAAGAGTTCTATATACGCGTTGTCTCTTATTTTGATTGACGATAAATTTATTCAATTCTCATCAACGCCTATCTCTCGCCGAAAGGCAGCCCATCCACTCTCGCATCGAATCGCATGAAGGTGATGACTAAAGTCCGTCCAAGGTATATATCCGGTGTCTTTGGCTTCTATTTCAACCTTCAACCGTCTTATCTGAATATCTCCCTCTGCTCCAACCTCCCTCATAACTCTCGGCTTAACTCTATCTCAGTACTTACAACATTCACACATATCATCACATGCTACCCAATACACCTCTCACAAGAGTAAAGTTTTCAAATTGTCTTTGAGGGGTCATATAGACCATGAACACATAGTTTTAACGGTATTCATACCACAAAACAAAACATTACTCGTATGTTTACAATCACAAAGAAGGTAAACTACCATTAATAGTACTTTAGGTGATTAGTCTATTGTACCCCTACATCATGCATAACATATTAATCATACCTAGCGAATATTTACGCCATTAGATTGGATCATTTATCCAAATAACATTGTTCACCTCGGCCTTATCATAGGATTCCGCACCAAACAATTTGGTTCGGAAATTTCTTCAATGAACACTTAGAGTTTTCATAAACATTAGTCTAGGCGATTCAAATAGCATAGACTCATATCAATAATTCAATTCAATCAATTATTTAGATGTAGCCAAACCCCATTGGCAAATTAAACTTTTGAAAACATTTTTGAGAATGACGCCATGATGCCGTCTCAGTATTAACAATCCGTTGAGGATGCCGTCATTGTATGACTTTGTCATAACACACATCATACAATAGTGGAACAACGACTTGAGTCAAATTCACACTAAGTATTCCTCAGTATTTACAACACCATCACATTTTTATCATCTCGCACTTGAGTTACATGGTACATGAGTGATAATTAAAAACAAATTTTGATATTTTAAATCATTTATGTCTCAGCCAAAAATAAGTAGCATAGATCATTTTTTAAACCGTTTCAAAAATGATTACTGAGTCTACATTTTTGTTTTCAAAAAGCACATAGTGAGTGCGTATTTAGCTTGATGTCAAAAATTTTGAAGTTTAGCATAGCTAGGAGTTTAGGAAAACCTAACACCTTCACTAAAAAATCATTTACTTAACAATCTATCTGCTCTCGTAATCCATAACACTCCATTCACACAAAACTATACCCAGTTCATCAAACCACACTTATGAGTTCATTAATTGCCACAATCATATGAGTTTAAGAACTTATCCTAGTCGGACCTTTGGCGTCCATTCACGAGAGGGTTCATAAACATTTCATATAATTATGAGTCAAGAATGTCTCATAGGTATGAGTTTTAAGAACTCGAACTTAATCTTATATTCTCTATCTATGACCTATCTACATTATACACACGAGAATGGAGTCATCCTCTTAATGTGCATATAACAAATAGCGCGACACGACATTTCAATGATTATCGCGCTGAAACTAAGTGGTTTTACACCAAGTACAATTCAAATCCCATACGAAAGAATCATACAACTCAATTTGCGACATGAGTCCTCAATTGAATCCCCATCTAACACTAACCCCATTCTCCATAATGAATTTATTCGTATTTATAATTCTCTTACGGATCTGTACTCAATTGATAGTACAATTCATACACGAGAATCTTGTTGTAAACTTTCCAATCATCGATTGATTCCTTCGGTCATTATAGCCTTATCGGATCACGGGGTGATCTCATCGTATATATTACGATTTAGTTCTATATCTTGATCGTTTTATTTTACGATCTCTCATAATCGCACTTTCGATCTTTTAGACTCAATCTATTCCCCACTATTGTTTAACTTTATAATCGAGTTAGGGAACTCTATGTCTTTACACTCGTAGAGATTCATCTTTGAATCTTATCGACCAACTAACTCTCTATGAGTTAATATTTATCCTAATCATTGCGGTTATTAGTCTCGTATTCCTACCTAAGCATCATAACCAACAAATTTTGATACCAACCTGTGATTTACCCCAAATCCGTGTACTTGAAACCCGAACTCCTGTTCTCCACGATACCATTTCTTTAAGTCAATAATAATACTAAAATAATAATACATTCAAACTTAATTTACATACATCAAAGTTTACTTCCCCAGGTACGTGACCTTCAAATACATTCCCTATAATACTTGAATAGATACCAATACAACTATAACCATTAACTCATGATACACACTTATTCGATCAGCTTTCCTTTTCCTTTGTTCGTGCCTGAGCCTTCAAGTTGCTCATACATAACTGAAAACATTTAATTTAAGCAAGGATGAGCATTTGAGTGCCCAAAGAAGTAATAACAATTATATATATAAGTTGAAAGAATATAAGTATTCTCTTTACATAACACTTCTACAACGAATAATAGAAAGTTGTGAAGTAATCATCTTGATAAAAAATTCACATAACAAATCTCTTCCAAATTATTTAAATTTGGCTCGCTCTACCCATGAATAGGGTTTAAGAATCATACTATGAACATTCTTTTCATTTTCGAAAAGGTTTGGCGTAAATCCATCCGCAAAACCGCTTTAGCTTACTTACGACACGGAGGGTGATCACCAGTTTGTACCTACCTATTGATCAATACTACATAACTTGAATGAAATTCATCGCTCACTCTATCCGCCTTGGGCAAAAAAAATCTTCCCATATAGGGATGTTCATACATGCAGGTTCCAAACTCAAGGTTTTAATCTTGCTCAACAATAATATGTAATTCAACATATATGTATACGGGTAATTAATGAGGTATATCAACATGTGAATAAATGCCATGGTTATCCAAGTGGGGACACTTGTATAACCATTTAGAAATCAACTTAATGTAATATATATCGAGCTAACATGTTGATAATCAAAGCGTATATAATCTGCGAGGAATAGAATAATTAAAACTTCTTACTCATGTCCATTGCATAAAGAAAATGCAAAGGTAGGATACTTGCCGATTCACGATTACAAATCTCAACTTAGGTTTTATCTCTTTATCACAACCTATCAATAATCGGATCATTCGCTTCGATTAGAACAATATATCTTAACACATAAGTCTTTATCTATACGATTAAAGACATAGTCTAATCACATAATCACGGTGATCATACTTTTAGTTCCTATTCTATACTTGAAATATTTTTATACATTTTTCAAATATCTCATCCATGCTCTTACAATGAGCCTTTTCTTTTCTATTATAGGGTCCGACATTTGTCGTCAGTCTCGAACAACTTTATCGGGTAAATACTTTAGTCTAAGACTCTTATTTTATACCTCAACATCTCAAATATCGGACATCTTAATTTTTAATCATTTTCAAATTTCCGTAAATTGAAAAATTTAAAATAATTCAAATCATCACTAAAGGGCCTATAGTGATATAACTCATTACTATAGGTGTTCTTCTTCAAATTTAGAACTTCATAATCGGTTCTCAAGTCGACTAGTTTGGTAATTATAACTTTCAATTATCTAAATCATAATTAAATGATTTAAACATTAAACAATTCCATTATCATTAATAGTTTAATTAATACTAAACTATTAATGAAACCATTGCTAAAATATAAAAGTTATTTATAATAACTCAAACTATTTTTAAAACATTTATATTACCCTTAAATGATTTTTAAAACAATAAAAATCATTTTTAAATAATTACCATTAATATTTAAATATTAATGTACTATTTATCCAAATATTAAAAGTCATTAATTATACCTTAAAATATTTTTAAATCCATAATATCCTCTTTAAATGGTTTTAAATAAGTAAAACCATTTTTAAACTATTTATTTAATAATAATTATTAAATAAACTAAATATCATTAATATTATCTTAATATCATTAATATTTAATTATTAATGAAATTATCATTTAAATATTAAAAGTTATATTTTATAACTTAAAATATTTTTAAATACCTTATTTTCATTTAAAATGATTTTTATAATATTAAAATCATTTTTAAACTAAATTATTTAATATAATTATTAAATAACTTTAATATCACTAATAATAATTAATTAATGAAATTCATCACAAAATATTAAAAGTCATCACAAATAACTCATTTACATAACCAATTCTAAGCCAAAATAAACATAGTAAACTAACTAGTTTATTAACAACACTAACTAAACTTCAAAAATTTAAACTTTAACTAACAATTAAAAATAATAACATTACAAAAATTAAATAAGAAACATATACCCGAAAATACAGAATTCCACAGATAATAATGCACTTCCACGCCAAAAATTTAACTAAGGAGATCTTTATAAAAGTTCTCCCACAACAAAGCCTTTCTTAAAAAAAATTGGAGGCCTTATTGTTGGTGAATGAAACAAAGGCCAAGCCCTTCTATTTATAGGTTTAGAAAATGGTGAAGTTCTCAACTTAGTCGATGTGGGACTTGGTTTATACTAATTTTTCAATAGCTCACTTTGCGATTTTCTAACGCATTGCTCATAACTCCGATTAATCTGATTTTTGGATATGTTATACATGGTATGTAAGACTATTTTTAAAAATACGAATTACCCAATTCGGGTTCATTAGGTAGCCCAAACAAAAGGCGTCAAAAGTGGACGTTCATAATAGTTTTCAATCTCGCTTCAGCTTTACCCTCTTCCGCTAAAAACAGTCATAACTCTTTCATTTTAAAACATTTTTGAGAGATTCTTGAGCCCACGCTGAAGCTAACTTCTGGGGCTACAACTTTTATTCTTTGACCATTTCCAAATTCCGAACACATCAGCCCGAAATTCCGTTCAAATGGACTGCACCGCACTTGTTGGGAAGTTTTGACACTACTACTTTGAAATGTCATAACTCTCTCCTCCGATATCGGATTTAGTCCGCTTTTGAGTCTATGGAAAGCTTATTCGGTGTACTATAACATACCAAAAGTCCAGAAGGTTTTGAAAACATTAACTGATTGAAACAGTGTCCCAAATAGCACATCCCGTCTGCCGACTTTCGGTTTGACACATTTCCTTCCAATCACCGTAATTCCCTCATCCAGGTCGAAATGAGGTCATTCCAAAGCATATGGCTTCCTAACTCAGTGTACTACAACATATCAAAATTCCAGACCTTTTAAAGCACAAAAAGTGGACGAGAATTCCCCATTACAGATCGCCCAAAAATAGTTTATCATGATCTCCATTGACCATGTTTGACCATCTATAACTTCTAATCTATACATGATATGGACTTGATTCTTTTTGCAGATTAAAGACCACATATCGGGCTACACATAACAACTTTTTAAGAACAAAACTCATGATCGAGCAAAGAGTTATGGCCTCGACATTTGGTGAAAAATAATGAAATTCGGTTTTTCCAACTTGCTTAAATCTTCAAATTTGTGCACTTTGATGTTATGGGTCTTTGATTTATCAACCCATATCATCAATTAACATTCTATTACACAACTTTAAACAATCAATTGTATCAAATAACATCGAATCAAAGGATTTCTAGGTTTAGTGTTCTTATACCCTTTTTGCCAAAAATTCTTGATTCTTGCTTCTGATTTGTTATGGGTGATGGTTGGGCTTTGTTTAAGAGTGTATGGGCAATCTTGTACAAGGCAATTAAATGTAATATTTAATCACTAGATTTAATTCTTATAATTTACCAATTAACTTCTATCCTTTGGTAAATTAAAACACTCATATAATAACATCGAAATTAAACCCGGTAATTAAAATTAGGGTTTCTCAACGTAATCAATTAGGGTTTCTAATTGACCATTAGTGGTTCTTTAATTATCTATGTATGTTAGTAACACAGTCGTTACGGTTTCTAATTTCAACCGGTTAGGGTTATAATAATTAGGGTTTATCCTAATTATCGATGTACAATAGTAATTAGGGTTTCTTCTAATTACTGATATTCTTATTCATAGTAACTTCATATACAGAGTCACTACTCAGAAATATCCCATAACTGAGTTTAATAATTAGGGTTTCACAGCATGATAATATGCTATGACCTAATTGACCGTCATTGCTCAATATTATCTGTCTGCACATACCCAGTACATAATTATGGTACTGTAAAATAATATAACATTATTATTCTCATCTCTTGATCATAATCCCAATCTAGGGTTTGGATCTCATGTCTGACTTATTCTTCGTACACATCATCAATAATCAAGTTAAAATAATTAACTTGAATATTCTGAACAATTCATATAATAAAATATTTATTATATAAATCTAATTATCACATCATATATTATTTCCAATCATGTTTTCATGGGAAATAATTAATAAAAACATTTCGGCTTATAGAAATTTATTACCATATAATTTGTGGTAATTAATAATTCCAAAATTATTTCTAATTTTTCAAGTAATAAATGTATTCGCATTTATCGTTCACTTTACTTGACACTTAGTCACGTCATTAAATAAAAAAAAATTTATACGCAAAATTTCTTATTTATTTTATATAGAAAATCTCGAGTTATTACAGTTGAAGGCTAAAGATAATTTATTCTGCATTATCTTAGTTATAATATTCTTACTTGGCTAGTTGAGCTCAACCCTTGCTTTCATTGTTCTCTTCAGGAAATGAGAATATAGCTGGGACTAGTCGGGGAACGAAGTGACTGTCCAGATGGTTGTTTTAGTAGTCCTCACTATTTTATGAAATAGTGTACTAATAATTGTATTAAGATTGAATTTGAGTTTGTATATTGTCTAAAAGACAATATTCGTGTTTAAACTCTCAGCATATGTTTTGTCGTATTACACGACAGTTGTATTAATTAAGTTATATTTAAATTTTGTACCATGTATTTGGCGACTCAGAATGGGTGATGTATACCTATTTTGGGGGCATCACAGTTGGTATCAAAGCTTAGGGATATGATCCCTGGTTCAGATGTGAGACTAGAATTAGGAGGGGAGAGGCGGGTAATTCTTTCGTTAGTGTGACCTCCTTAAGTTTATTTGATATTTAATTGGTCGGTCAGAATATAGAGATAATATGTGGCATGTCAATTAACCCTAGTTTTGTGGCAGTGCTTGAAAATGGCATCTAAAAATGTCGAGATCAGCAATGAAGCACATGAGATCGTTAAGTCACCAACGATTAATACCCAAGATAATGTGTAACAAGAAGACAATAATCCTCAGGTAAACAACAACACCGATCAAATGATGAACGATGGGATGTTCAGAGGCTTCATGCAACATCAGGCGAGAGCGGCTCCTATCTAAAATGCAGGTGGAAACACTGGCAACTCACAGATGGTCACCACTAAGCGATTCAAGGAGCTGGGACCATCGGAGTTTTGGGGAAAGCCAGAACCTCTTAAGTCGGAGACGTGGAGAAAACAGGTCACCAAGATATTTGAAGTCTTGGGATGCTCCTAGGAGCAAAAGGTTACCTTTGCCACCTTCATGTTACGAGGAGAGGCAGATTACTGGTGGGAATCTATAAAGCGTACTCAACCTACCACGCTGAAGATGTCTTGGGAAAAGTTCCAAGAACTGTTCAACGACAAGTACTTTCCCGAAAGTATTCGTCACATGAAGGAGGTAGAGTTCATCAAGCTGAAGCAAAAAAATATGATCGTGTCGTAGTACGAAGCTAAGTTTTTTGAGTTGTCCTGGTTTGCATCCCATTTAGTTGATAACGAGGAGAGAATGAAGCGGATGTTTCTAAGAGATTTGAAACCCGAGATACGTTAATACCTTATCTCTCACAAATTGTGTTTGTATTCAGATGTTGTAAATAGGGCTCAATTATTGGAGCATGATAATGAGTCAACCTAACCAAGAGAGAGCAGCTGATAAGTCAATATACCAGTGGTAGCAATCATCGAAGCGGTGATAACAAACATGGAGGGAATCAATATGCCAGAAATGTTAACTACTTCGGTGGTAATTCTGGCCAAGATAATAGAATTGGAATTTCAAAAAGATGAGATTTAATAATGATGGAAAGACATCAGCACCAGCACCTGTATTTAAGGAAGGAGAACGACCACCTTTCGTATGCTACAAATGCGGAGGGGAGGGACACATCAATCCAAACTGTATGCAGGAACCTAAAGCGTGTTACAATTACAAACGAGATGGTCACCTAGCCCGATTTTGTCGTGTATTGAAGTCAAGTCCAGCTGGGAGGGAGGCACCAAAGGCCGTCCCAGACAAGTCAAAACCAGTAGTTTAAGGGAGAACATTTGTCGTGACCTCCCAAAAAGTGAGGAACCCGAATGAAGTTATCATAGATAAGCTAATCATAAACTCTTGTGAAGTTTATACCTTATTTGATACCGGTTCTACCCATTCTTTTATTTCTCCTACTTGCGCTCAACGTTTAAATTTAACTCCAGAGAAATTAGACTTTAACTTATTTGTTGAAACTCCGTTGGGAGAATTCTTCATTACCTGTCGATCTTATTTCCTTAAAAATACTTGCATTTGAGGTGATTCTAGGGATTGATTGGTTAACTATTAATCATGCTAAAATTGATTATTTTCATAAGGTTGTTAGCTTTCATATTCCTAACCAACCTATTATGCGAATTCAAGCGACCAAACCACTGAAGTCAATCACTGTCATATCAAGCCATAAACTATTCGTTTATTAAAAAATGGATGTCAATCTTTCTTAGCCCATGTCACGACAAAAATACGTCAAATTTGAATGATATTTCTATTTTTAATAAATTTCCTGACGTATTCCCTGAAGAACTTCCTGGCCTACCCCCGGAGCGTGAAATTGAATTTTGTATCGACCTTGAACTCGGTACAAAACACATTTCCAAAGCCCCATATCGAATGGCTCCTATTGAACTTCAGGAGTTAAAAACCCAACTGTAGGAGTTGTTATACATTGGTTTCATTCGACCTAGTACGTCTCCTTGGGGTGCTCCTGTTCTATTCGTAAAGAAGAAAGATGGGAGTATGCAACCTTGCATTAACTATCGGGAGTTGAATCATATCACCATCAAAAATAGGTACCTGTTACCTCGTATTGATCACCTGTTTGACCAGTTGCAAGGTGCCAAAAAATTTCAAATTTCCGTATATATTAAATATTTATCAATAATATAAATATTTATTTGAATGTGTTTCAAATTATTATTGAATATTTATGAAATAAATATATTTATTTGATGTGTCTATTGGTTGAATTGATGAAATAAATACTTTATTGAATCTAAATTTATTCTAAATTTATTAGATAATATTCTAAATTAAATTAATTTATAATTTAGAGAATTGTAGTATAACATGAGATATTTATATTGTTGTTTTGATTTAATAATTTAGATGGTATATTAGATTATTAAATAAAGTTATAATGAAAATTATAATTTTGTGATATTTGCTAAAATGCTATATTTAATTAAAATATAGTATGTGATTAATTTAATGGGTTAATGTTGGATATGGAAATCTAAATAAATAATATGTGATTATAAATTATAAACTAAAGTGTTTATTAAAATAAATTAAAAAGGGTTTAATTTAGTTTTTTGCCAAACAAGGCTTAATATATTAATTCTTTAAAATTAAAGGGTTTTGCCAAACAAACCTTATAGCTTTTGAATTTCTAATTTTTGAATTTAAATAAAATAAATTAAATAATAAATATAATATATATTTATAATATATACGTTATAATTATAACCTCGATAATACAATTAGTAGTAGTATTAAGGTTATATCTTTTTTTTTTACTATGCATATCACTTGGTTTTACGCCATTTATTTGCTAAGTTTGAGAGTTCAGAGAGAATCGAGAGAATCGAGAGAAGTTCGAGTTCAGAAATTGGGAGAATCTTAAGAATTTTTAAGAAGAAATTCAAGTTAGTTTAAGCAAGAATTATCCTAGCAAATTGAAGGTATGTTCATAACCTTATATATATATATATATATATATATATATATATATATATATTTTACTTACTAAAAATTTTATTCTCGTGAATTTCATCTCTTTGAATTTTAATTATGTAAATTGAATAATTGTGATGATATGTGTTATGATGCTAGAGTTTATGTTTAAACAAGAGATTGCATGCTAATGTAACTGTTTATAAAGAGAAAAAATTTTGACAGTTTATATATTTTCCATGTGGCTTATGTAAGTACCAATTTTGATGGTCAATTCGTATGTTAAATTGTAATTTGAGTCTTGTATATGTTAGATTATTAAGAAACGAGCATAACGTAATTTGAATGGAGTGATTTGGCCAAGTATTGATTTCACAGTGATGATTTTTGGGATGAATATCAAAAAATGAGTTTTATATGAAAAACATGGAATTTGAGAAATTAACCTAGCTTAAATTGTTGTTAAATTATTTTAATTGGTGGAATATGTTCACAAATATGTTTGTGATAGTTCTATACCATTTTTACATCTTATTATCACTGTTTGGTGGGTGAAATTTGTGTTAGTTGGCTTAAGAAAAGTGTCGAACTCGTTCTCACTACAAAAATCGAATCATAAAAGCACTAGAATCAGCTGGCATGCATGCAAGCTGCAGTTGCCAAGCAAATCAAAGATAAAATCTAGCGCGCCGCACAAAAGACTTCTCGTCATGAGATAGTGAAGTCTACTAATTAAACAAACTTTGGGCGTTCAATTTAACTTAGCTTAATGTTAGGTTGGGAGAATCATGTAACAACAAAGTTAAATAGAGTCATGTTATGTTGAGTATAAATTCAAAGTTGTAAAAGTGATTAGTAGGTTACGAACGTATTATGTGATAACATAGTTTATACAATGAACGTTAGATAAGTGTTGTGATGTGAATACTTGGGGATTCTAAAATATGTATGGTAGCATGGGACTTGTCTTAAAAGAACAAGTTTAGCTAGTAATGCGTTTTATTTTGAAAAGTGAATATTAGTATGTCTAATAGATGTTGTGATTTTAATACTGTGTATAGGTGAATGCGAGTTTTAATATTATAGATTACACTTGAGGCATGTTTTCTAACTACACTTTCGTTGAGTTAGTTCTATTATTACATTGTGTAACTTCATTCTTTTGATTAAGCAAGTTTTCTAAACTTCTATTTTTACATTAAGCAAGACTTTTAACTCTACATTTATCTTGAGCAAGTTCTTACTTTAAAGTTTCATTAATCTTAACTCTTGTATTCTTAATCATTATTTGAACAAGCTAGCTATAACTTTTAACTTTATTCGAACAAGTTTTGAATTCCAATATTTATTGATGTATTCTAACTTGTTTATTGTTAGACAAGTTTCTTTATTGTCCTTCATGTACATGAATGCAATTTTCTTGAATTCTAATTTCTAATGTTGAATTATCTTAGTTCATTTATTTGACACAAGTATTCTCATAATGAGCAAGCTTTATTTTTTCAAATTGCTATTACTTAATGTATATTCAATAATTCATAGTCCTAGCTTAATTTTATTCAAGCAAGGTTTATTGTCATTCAATACTTATGCTTTGTAGTTGTTTCTAAGCATGAGTTCAAGATATATAGTTAGTTCACTTACACTTATTCATTGTTCCATATTATGTTATTATTGATCAACCATTGTGTTATCAAACACTATTGATTCAACTAGTCCTCTAGTTGATGTTCGTTAAACTTCAAATTACCCTTGAAAGCTTATCCAAACCAAACTTTCTTTGGTGCGACTTGTACTCTAAATACCGAGATGAACAACCCTATTATTATTAGGGGATAATTTACGCTTAGCGTTGAAATGTTTGTGCACAATACATTGTACGAAGGGTTGATCCCCCTAAGTACGAGGAGTCCTTATAGTCTTATGACTCATTAAAGTTGAGTTGAAAGATTACTCGCAAATCGTGGATATAGTTCATGGTCTTATGACCCTCGCTTAGATATATTCCATATTTTGATTCCAGCTTTTTGATTATCATCATTAGAGTACTATTCATTTTGATGAGCCTATTGTCATGCTTATTATTATTATTCTTCTATTGATTCATTGTTATATCCAAAGTGAGCAATTGTTTTGCTCACTTTTATTTATATACTCATTGCAGCCTAAAGTTGAGAAGGTAGATGAGCCTTCAACTAGTTAAAGGAAAGGAAAAATGTACAAGTGATGCAAACTTGTAATTTTATTTATTGTGATGGTCATAGACTTTTAAATAATGATGTAATGTAATAATTTTATTTCCGCACTTGAATGATGTTTAAAGGTTAGACAACCCGGATGATTTTTTGAATTTAATGATGTAACCCTATTTAAAGGGAGGATTATGGTTTAAATATTATTTTATTTGGGTAGATAGTATGAATGTATGGATAAAGAGCACCAAATCTTGTGGGAATGAAGTACCTAGATTTGGGGGTGTCACAAAGTTGGTATCAAAGCTTTAGGTTATGAACCTTAGGTGGGGAAAAGCCTTAGAAAGTAACCTTTGAAAAGATAGTGATGATAAACTCTTATCGAAGTTTTTAGGAAAGAAAAGTAATAAAACACTTATGTGCTTATGTGATTATAACTTATGTGCTCGTGAGTGTCGAGTAGTAATGATTAGTAATTAAAACTTAAAATTTTCTCGATCAGATGGCTAATGTAGGAGGATCCAACAAAGCAGGGAGGAAGGATCCTAGATGCCTTGAGAGAGGAGCCTCAGATATTCAGTGATTTGGGAACAACTATCGCCACGGAAATAGTTCTGGTCACAAGAGTCGAGCAGCAGAGAGAGTACCTGATGAGGAGGATGAGATAGAGACGGATGAGGAGGACCTCGCTGAGCCGCCACAATGGGGATGAGGAGGACGAGGAGGAAGAGATTCCACTTAATTCGATAGATGCCTGCGTGTGTACGACGAGGTGGTGTATGATCGCAATGTGGAACTTCAAGATACCGCCGAGGAGTTACAGAGATAGTAGTCAACAATGCACTCGATGGCATGTAAAGACGACGAGATCCAGATCGAGAGGAACGCCCAAATAACGTTGAAGAGAAGTCGGTTCACACCGGCGGAGAGAACGAGCGATGATGATAGCAGAGATTGCAGAGTTGAAGAACAAGTTAAAAGAGGAATCTACTAAGAGGGCAAGAGCCAAGACGCGCATAATGAAGCTTATCAACGAGCCGAGAATGGCAGAGAGAGACGACAAGCAAAGAGGATGAAGATGGAAGAAATGAATAACGATTCAACACCGTGATCAATCGAGCTCAGGATCGGGTCATGTGTTATCCAATTCAGCCGAGACGCTACCATCATACATATTAGATCGCCAACAATGTTCAAATTATGGAGGAAGAGCGTCGTAAGGCTACGCAAAGATCTTAGTAGACACATCGTAGTGATATGTAATTATTATGTGATTAGAAAATAAATAAGATGTAAATCCTGCATGATATAAACCAATGGGATAGATGATGATGATGTTGTCCTCAAAATCATATAGTTCAGAAAGTAATGTAAATAACAAAGTGATGCTATTGTTTTGATGTTTTTAAAAGATTATGAATGAATAAAAGTTATTGTTTTATTCAAAGTGTTAAGTGTTATGTGATAAACTTTTATGATGTGCAACTTAAGTATATAATACTTAAAAGGTTGAATAAAAGCTAATGGATGTATTTTAATTAACAGAAAATGCCTCCAAGACGTCAACCACCACGACAGAGAACCACTGAGGAAAACAACAACAACAATGGGGAAGGTAACCCGCTCAAAGAGCCTAGTGACGCATCGACGGGTGCTTTGCGAATCAACCTCGTAATCAAGGTACAACGTTTAAGGATTTCAAGGCGGTTGGACCACCGTAATTTCAGGGTCCATGAACCCAATTGAGGCACGCACTGGATCATGGAAATAGAGAAAGTGTTCGATGTTGCGAGAGTAGGGGAGGATCAGAAGACTACTTTTGCAACATTTATGTTGAAAGCAGAGGCTAGTTATTGGTGGCAGGCCAATAAAACCCGAGGAGGTCAAGGGATTATGTCTTGGGAAAGGTTTAAGGAGATGTTCTTTGAGACCTATTTTCCAGAAAGTTCAAAGAGTCAGCTAGAAGTGCGCTTTTGGAATCAAAGTAGGAACGATGTTTGTGTTCTAAGTATGCCGCAAGATTCAACGAAGTTAGCGAGGTTTGCGCCATATCAAGTCAAGATGCATTTAACGCAAGGCGAAGAGGTTTGAACAAGGACCGAAGCCCCGTTGTACAAAGAGGTCTCCTTGTTCCAACTAAAGACGCTTGCAAAGCAGTAATGGAGAAGGCAATTCTCACGAGAAGGGAGGCGAGGTCAGAAAAAACACAACCAAGAGCAGAGAAAGAAGAAGAAGAAGAGTGAAGGTGAAGCTAAGAATGGTGGTGGTGGTAATAACGGTGGAAATGGCAACAACAATATGAAGAGGAAGTGGAATGCAAATGTGGGAGCCGGAAATCAAGAAGAAAACCAAAGAAAAGAAGAAGTTCAAGCACGTGTTACATGCGGAAAATTTCACAAGGGTGTGTGCTTGATGGGGAAACGAGTATGCTTCAATCTAGGGCCGGAGAGGGTCACATCGCCCCAAATTGCACTCAACCTAAGAAGAACGCTTGCTTCACGTATGGGTCCAAGGATCACTTTGCTCGTGAATGCCCTAAGAAGAGATCCGTGAGGCAAATGGAAGCAAGGGAAATGCTAGTGGAGGTGCTCTGACTATTGCAGGACCAACATCAACAAATAAGCCCACAGCCAGAACCTTCAATATGACGGCAGCAGGACGCGGCAATCAAAAGATGTCATGTCAGGTATTATCCCAATCAATGATATAAATGCATATGTATTATTTGATTCGGGTGCTACTTGCTCGCTTATATCTCGATGAATTTGCTAAGAGGTTAGAAATACCTAGTGAAGAGTTGAATTTCCTTTAAACATAGAAATTATGAATAGGGAAGTGATTCCTCATTAGGTTCAGATACAAGAACCGTAGGGTGAACATTAAGGGGAATGTTATGAAAGTAGATTTAATCCCGATAAAACTCTGAGAGTTCGATGTTATTTTGGGAATGGATTGGCTATTCAATTATGGAGCGATAATCGATTGCCAAAAGAAGTGTGTAAACCTTATGACTCATCAAAGGTAGTTTTTCATGGTAGCAAATCGCCTAGACAAATGAAATGTCCGACGATGATGCAAAGCCAAGAAGTTATTGAGTCGTATTGTGTAGGTATTTAGCTTACATAGTCGATACTCAAAAGGAGAAGGGTGTGAAATTGAGGAAATACCAAAGGTTAGGGAGTTCGTGGACGTGTTTCGAGGATTTGCCAGACTTCACCGACCGAGAAAAATCGAGTTCGTGATCGACTTAGCGCCAGAACCGCCTCCTATATCGAAGGCCCCAGATAGAATGGCTCCGTGAGAGATGAAAGAACTAATGGTGCAACCGCAAGAACTGCTAGATAAGAAGTACATTCAAATGAAAGTGTGTCACCGTGGGGAGCACCGGTGTTGTTCGTGAAGAAGAAGGATGGGTCAATGCGCTTTGCATTGATTATAGGAATTAAACAAAGTCACTATTAAGAACAAATATCCATTGCCAAGAATAGATGACTTGTTTGATCAATTGAAGGGTGCTAGATATTTCTCAAAATAGATTTGAGAAGTGGGTATCACCAACCGAAAAGTAAGGAAGGAGGATGTACCAAGACGCGCATTCCAAACTCGCTATGGACATTACAAATTTTTAGTGATGTCTTTTGGTTTGACAAACGCCTCTGCAGCGTTCATGGATTTGATGAATAGGGTATTTAAATAATTTTTAGACAAGTTTGTGGTGGTTTTTATCGATGATATTCTGGTGTACTCTAAAACTCAAGAGGAACACGTGGAACACTTACGCCCCGACGCCGAGACGCTTAAGAAAAGAAAAGTTGTACGCAAAATTTCTCTAAATGTGAATTTTGGCTGAACGTACAATTTCTTGGGCATGTAATCGATAAGGATGGGATTTCAAAGTGATCCATCAAAAGTCAAAGCCGTGATAAATTGGGAACAACCAAGAACTCCATCGTAAGTGAGAAGTTTCTTGGGATCGGTGATATTATAGATTTATTTATTCAAGATTTTTCCAAGATTGCTATTCGCTGACAAATTTGACGAGAAAATCAGAAAAATTGTTTGACGAAAAAAGTGAGGAAAGTTTTCAAGAACTGAAAAAGAAGTTAAGTGTGGCACCTGTGTTGTCGTTACCAGATAATACAGGAAACTTTGTGGTGTATAGTGATGCTTCACACAAAGGATTGGGTTGTGTCCTTATGCAGAACGACAAGGTTATTGCGTATGCATCAAGGCAACTAAAAGACTACGAGAAAGGGTATCCGACTCATGATTTAGAGTTGGCGGCAGTTGTGTTTGCACCGAAGATATGGAGACACTATCTCTACGGAGAGAAATGTGAGATCTACACAGACCATAAAAGTCTGAAGTATATTTTCACACAGAAAGACCTGAACATGCGGCAAAGGAGATGGATGGAATTGATAAAGGATTACGATTGTGAGATCTTTTATCATCCGGGCAAAGCTAATGTGGTTGCAGATGCCTTTAGTAGGAAAGGCAGAGAAAAGTTGATGTTGTTAACAGATAAGGAGGAGCTTATTACAAAAATGGCAAGGTTAGAGCTGGAAATCAAATTTCTAGAAGAATCCGATGAAAAATTGTTCCAGATAGAAGCTAGTCCAACTTTGGTGGACAAAGTGAAGAACGCACAACTACAGGATGAAGAATGCAGAAAAATAAAGGAAAGTGTGGTCGAGGGTAAAGAAGTGAAGTACAAGGTCGATACTGAGGGAATGCTAAGATTCGAGGGACGAATTTGGGTTCCAGCAGTACAGGATATTAAAGAAGAAATCTTGACGGAAGCTCATAGCTCAAGATATTCGATTCATCCGGAAGTACAAATGTATCAAGATTTATGCGCGCATTTCCGGTGGTCAATATGAAAAGAGATGTTGCGTAGAATGCGCTGCAAAGTGCTTGACATGTCGTAAAGTGAAGGCCGAGCATCAACGACCAAGCGATTACTTCAACCGCTGGAGATACCGGAATGGAAATGGAGCATATCACAATGGATTTTGTGGTAGGTCTTCCAACGACTCGTAAAGGATACGATGCGATATGGGTGATAGTGGATGATTGACAAAATCAGACACTTTTTTGCCAATAAAGATTAGATTTAATCTTGATCACCGGCAAAGCTTATACGTTAAAGAGATCGCCTCAAGACATGGAGTTCCAAAGGTCAATTGTATCGAAAATGTAGAGATCCGAGGTTCACATCAAATTTCTGGAAGAAACTTCAAGAATGCATAGGAACGCAACTAAAGATATGCATAACATATCATCCGTAAACCGATGGGCAAAGAGAACGAATGATCCAGACATTAGAAGATATGCTTAGAGTGTGCATCATGGATTTCAAAGGAAATTTGGATGATCATCTACCGTTGATAGAATTTGCATACAACAACAATTACCACGCAAGTATTGGTATGCCACCGTATTAGGTGTTATACGGCAGAAAGTGCAAAACTCTACTATGCTGGGATGAAGTTGGAGAACGTCAACTGTTAGGCCCCAGAATCGGTTACAAGAGATCACCAAGTTGTCAAACTCATCGTAGCAAGACCGTAGCCGCCAAGATCGACAGAAAAAGTATGTTAATCAACACAGGCAGAGTCGTGAATTTGAAGCAGGAAGTTTTGTGTTCTTGAAAGTTTCTCCTTGAAGGGGAAAATTCATTTTGGCAAGAAAGGAAAGCTCACCAAGGTTTATCGGACCTTTCAAAATATTACGAAGAGTGGGAGAGGTGGCTTACGAGGTAGCTTTACCTCCGCAATTAGAACATGTGCACAATGTTTTTCATGTGTGTTGATGTTATGACCATATATAAACCCGATTACAAACATGTGATCGAGTATGAACCGCTGCGCTTCAAGAAAGATTTATCTTACGAAGAGATTCCTATCCAGATAGTCGACAGTGAAAGAACAAGTGCTCAGAATAAAGTGATACCTTCCGTGAAGGTGATATGGAGGAACCAAATGTCAAGAGGCTACGGGGAACTCGGGTCGAAATGATGAAGAATTACCCCGAAGTTATTTGTTTAGTCTGTGTCTTCGATTTTGGGGACAGAATCTTTGTAAGTAGGAGAGAATATGAAGAATGGATTATTTAAATTGTGATTCTGGGGACAGAATCCTTGTAAGGAGGGAAGGATGTAACGATCCAAAATTTCAAATTGTAATATTAAATATTTATCGAATAAAATAAATATTTATTTGATGTGTCTATTGTTGAATTGATGAAATAAATACTTTATTGATGTGATGGTTGTTAATAAATATTTATAAATCTAAATTTATTAGATAATATTCTAAATTAAATTAATTTATAATTTAGAGAATTGTAGTATAACATGAGATGTTATATTGTTGTTTTGATTTAATAATTTAGATGGTATATTAGATTATTAAATAAAGTTATAATGAAAATTATAATTTTGTGATATTTGCTAAAATGCTATATTTAATTAAAATATAGTATGTGATTAATTTAATGGGTTAATGTTGGACATGGAAATCCAAATAAATAATATGTGATTATAAATTATTAACTAAAGTGTTTATTAAAATAAATTAAAAAGGGTTTAATTTAGTTTTTTTACCAAACAAGGCTTAATATATTAATTCTTTAAAAATTAAAGGGTTTTGCCAAACAAAGCCTTATGGCTTTTGAATTTCTAATTTTTGAATTTAAATAAAATAAATAATATAAATAAAATAAATTAAATAATAAATATAATATATATATATATATATATTTTATAATCGATAATACAATTAGTAGTAGTATTATCAGGTTATATCAGTTTTTTTTTACGCTGTTATCACTTGGTTTTTTTTCATTTGCTAAGTCTTGAGAGTTCAAGAGAATTGAGAGAAAAGCTATGAGAGAATTGGAGAATCTTAAGAATTTTTGCAAAATTCATCTGAAGTTTAGCAAGAATTATCTTAGCAAATTTGAAGGTATGTTCCTAACCTTAACCTATTATATATATATATATATATATATATATATATATATATATATATATATATATATATATATATATATAATTTCTGTGAAATTTCATTTCATGTTCAGAAATTTCATTTCTTGAATTATTGCTAGATAATTGAATAATTGTGATGATACATGTTTATGATGCTAGAGTTTATGTTTAAACAAGAGATTGCATGCTAATTTTTTGTTCTAACAAAGAAAAAATTTTGATAGATTTATATATTTTATCCATGTAGGCTTATGTAGTACCAATTTTAGATGGTCAATTAGTATGTTAAATTGTAATTTGAGTCTTGTATATGTTAGATTATTAAGAAACGATCATAGCGTAATTTGAATGGAGTGATTTGTCCAAGTATTGAATTCACAGTGATGATTTTTGGGATGAATATCAAAAAAATGAGTTTTATATGAAAAACATGGAATTTAAAAAATTAACATAGCTTAAATTGTTGTTAAATTGTTTTAATGGGTGGAATATGTTCACAAATATGTTTGTTATAGTTCTATACCATTTTTACATGTTATTATCACTATTTGGTGGGTGAAATTCGTGTTAGTTGGCTTAAGAAAAGTATCGTAAGTTCGTTCTCGCAAAAATTGAATTTATGTGCGCAATAGCGCAGCCTTCTAAGCTAAAGCAGAATGCCAGCGCCAAGACGCCAAGTCAAAGATAAAATCGGCGCTACACCACCAAAGACCTCATCATTAGATAAGTAAAGTCTGCTAATTAAGCAGACTTTGGGCGTTCAATTTAACTTAGCTTAATGTTAGGTTAATGGGAGAATCATGTAACAACAAGGTTAAACAGAGTCATGTTATGTTGAGAGTATAAATTCAAAGTTGTAAAAGTGATTAGTAGGTTACGAACGCATTATGTGATAACATAGTTTATACAATGAATGTTAGATAAGTGTTGTGATGTTAACACTTGGGAATTCTGAAATATGTATGGTAGCATGGGACTTGTGTTAAAAGAACAAGTTTAGCTAGTAATGTGTTTTATTTTGAAAAGTGAATATTAGTATGTCTAATAGATGTTATGGTTTTAATACTATGTATAGGTGAACGTGAGTTTTAATATTATAGCTTACGCCGAGGCAAGTTTTCTAACTCTACACTTTCGTTGAAGTTAGTTCTATTATTACATCAGGTAACTTCATTCTTTTGATTGAGCAAGTTTTCTAAACTTCTTTTTTTACATTAAGCAAACTCTACATTTATGTTGAGCAAGTTCTTACTTTAAAGTTTCATTAAGTGAACTTTTGTATTCTTAATCATTATTTGAATAAGCTAGCTATGACTTTAACTTTATTCGAACAAGTTTGAATTCAAATATTTATTGATGTATTCTAACTTGTTTATTGTTAGACAAGTTTTCTTTATTGTCATTCATGTATTATGAATGCAATTTTCTTGAATTCTAATTTCTAATGTTGAATTATCTTAGTTCATTTACTTAACACAAGTCATTCTCATAATGAGCATGCTTTATTTTCATCTTGCTATTACTTAATGTATATTCAATAATTCATAGTCCTAGCTTAATTTTATTCAAGCAAGGTTTATTGTCATTCAATACTTATGCTTTGTAGTTGTTTCTAAGCATGAGTTCAAGATATAGTTAGTTCGCTTACACTTATTCATTGTTCCATATTATGTTATTACTGATCAAACTGTTATGTTATTTCACACTATTGATTCAACTAGTCCTCTAGTTGATGTTCGTTAAACTTCAAATTACCCTTGAAAGCTTATCCAAACCAAACTTTCTTTGGTGCGGACTTGTACTCTAAATACTGAGATGAACAACCCTATTATTATTAGGGGATAATTTACGCTTAGCGTTGAAATGTTTGTGCACAATACATTGTACGAAGGGCTGATCCCCCTAAGTACGAGGAGTCCTTATAGTCTTATGATTGTTAAAGTTGGAGTTGAAAGATTACTCAACTGTGGACATAGTTCATGGTCTTATGACCCTCGCTTTATATATATTCCATATTTTGGATTCCAGCTTTACGATTATCATCGTTAGAGTACTATTCAGTTTGATGAGCTATTTGTTGGCAGTTATTATTATTATTCTTCTATTGATTCATTGTTATATCCAGTGATCAATTGTTTTGCTCACTCTTGCATTTTTATATACTCATTGCAGCTAAAGTTGAGAAGGTAGATGAGCCTTCAACTAGCAAAGGAAAGGATAAAATGTACAAGTGATGCAAACTTGTAATTTTATTTATTGTGATGGTCATAGACTTTTTAATAATGATGTAATGTAATTATTTTATTTCCGCACTTGAATGATGTTTAAAGTTAAACAACCAGGGATGTTTTTGAATTTAATGATGTAACCCTATTTAAAAGGGAGGATTATGGTTTAAATATTATTTATTTGGGTAGACAGTATGAATGTATGGATAGTGAGCACCAAATCTTGTGGGAATGAAGTACCTAGATTTGGGGGTGTCATAATTACGAAATTCTAGTCATGTCTTTTGGATTGATACAGCCTTCATGAACATAATGTACCGAATATTCAAGGAATATTTGGATCATTTTATGGTTGTCTTTATTGATGACATCCTCATACACTCCAAAAGCCATGAAGATCATGAGCATCACTTGAAGATGATACTCCAAAAGCTTCGTGAAAATAAACTATATGCCAAGTTAAAGAAATGCGAGTTCTGTCTTGACGAAGTAGCATTCCTTGGCCATGTGATATCAAATCATGGAATATTTGTTGACCCGACAAAGATTGAAGCAATTCAAAGCTGGGAGCAACCTAAGTCAGTAACCGAAGTACGTAGCTTTTTAGGCTTAGCTGGTTATTATCGAAGACTCATGGAAGAATTTTCTCAAATCGCTACTCCATTAACTCAGCTGACTTGGAAAGATACAAAATTCGGTTGGAGTGAGGAATACGAGGATAGTTTCCAAGAACTCAAGAGGAGACTCATTTCAACACCTGTTCTGACAATACCATCTAGTTCGGAGGGATTTGTCATATATAGCGACGCTTCAGGCAAAGGTTTAGGATGTGTTCTCATGCAGCATAGGAAAGTCATAGCCTATGCCTCACAACAACTCAAAGAATATGAGAGGAATTATCCTATTCATGATCTAGAGTTGGCAGCAGTCGTTTTCGTGTTAAAGAATTGGAGGCACTACCTGTATGGGGAGAAAGTGGAGATCTATATGGATCATAAAAGCCTCAAATATTTCTTCACCCAAAAGGAGCTCAACATGCGGCAACGACATTGGCTCGAGCTGTTGAAAGAATACGATTATACCATTCAATACTATCTTGGAAAAGCGAATGTGGTAGCTGACGCATTGAGTAGAAGATCATATGCGGGTATGAGTGCGATATTGTCAACGCAAAGGCCCATTTTGTATGACTTATAAAGGATGGAGATAGAGTTAAAGACTCCAAGGACCCACATGATGATGTCAAATATATGAGTAGAACCGACTTTATTCGATAAAGTTAAAGATGATCAAACTACAGACCTAGAGCTGTTGCGTATGAAGAAGAAAGTGCAAGAAGGTGCTATTCCGGAAGTAAGAATCATGGAAGAAGGAATACTTAGAGTCAACTCCAGACTTTGTGTTCCTAACGACTCTGATTTAAAATATAAGATCATGATGGAGGTGCACAACACACCGTTTTCAATCCATCATGGGAGTATCAAAATGTATCGTGATCTTCGACAAACATTTTGGTGGAGCAATATGAAAAGAGAGATCACAGAGTTTATCTCAAGGTGTCTAACGTGTCAACGAGTCAAGGCGGAGCATCAAGTGCCTAAAGGTCCATTGCAACCACTTGAAATTCCAGAATGGAAGTGGGAGCACATTACCATGGATTTCATTACCGATCTTCCCAAGGTTTCTCAAGGCATAGATAAAATTTGGGTCATTGTTGATAGATTGACCAAGTTTGCTCATTTCATACCTATACGAGAAACTTATTCACGTGAACGTCTTGCTCGTATGGACATAAATGAGATTATAAGACTACATGGTATGCCAGTATCCATAGTTTCTGATCGAGACCAAAGATTCACTTCACGGTTTTGGGTCAGTTTGTAGAAAGCTATGGGCACCGATTTGCGATTCAGTTCGGCATATCATCCTTAGACAGACGGGCAGTCAGAACGGACTATTCAAACTCTGGAGGATCTATTAAGACTTTGTGTCCTTGACTTCAAATGAATTTGGGAGAAGTTCTTGCCATTAGTGGAATTTTCCTACAACAACAGTTATCAAGCAAGTATCGGCATGGCTCCATTCGAGGCGTTGTATGAACGCAAGTGTCATTCTCCAGTATGCAGGGATGAGGTGGGTGAAGCAACGTTGTTGGGACCGAAATTGGTACGTATGACTACGGAAAATATTCAAATGATTCGGCAACGTATAAAGACCTCACAAGATCGACAAAAGAGTTATGTTGATCTTCATCGAAAGGACGTGGAATTCAATGTTGGAGAACATGTGTTGTTATGTGTTGCTCCATGGAAAGGAGTTACAAGATTTGGAAAGAGAGGAAAGCTCAATCCTTGATTCATTGACCCTTTTGAAATCCTTGATCGAGTAGGAACTGTGGCTTATAGACTCGACTTACCACCAAGTATGTCTCGTGTTCATAACGATTTTCACATATCCATGTTACGTAAATATGTGGAAGACCCGAACCACATTATTGAGTTAGAACCAGACGAGATAGCGGAAGATTTAACGTACGAAGAGGTACCTGTTAAAATCTTGGATAAGAAGGAACATATTTTACGCTCCAAGGTTATACCTCAAGTCAAAGTTTTGTGTAGAAACCACGATGTTGAGGAAATGATCTTGGAGTTAGAATCTAAAATGAAATCAAGGTATCCTCACCTCTTCGACATACCAGGTATGTACCCTAATTTCGAGGACAAAATTTCATAAGAAGGAGAGGTTGTAAGACCCCAACTTTTATGAATAAAGATTAATTTTTCTCTAAATATTATTTTTGAATATTATGGTGTGAATTTGATATAATGTTATAGTTGTGGGTAATATTTACAAATTTTGCAAATTAAGCAAGTTGACATAAAATATTCGATTGGTTAGGGAATATTCGTTTTATCAGGGAATATTCATACGACGGCACAATCATTGGTGAATCCCACAACGGAATTATTGTCGGAGTTAGAAAATGATAGAAATATCTTTTTATAAATATAACGGCGAAAGTTTTACCGTTAACTATTAAAATACCCGTTGATAAAAGTAAAGTAATACGCGTGGTTGCATTGTAGCACACGGTATTGTATAGTATCTTTGATTATTGATGCTTACGTGAGAAGTCACCAAGTTTTATTCAATAATTGTCACAGTAATTATTGCACAATTTGTTATATTATTGATTCAATTATTGTCACAATTTCATCTACACAATATTTTATATTATTAAATCAATAATTGACACGACACAATTATTCATATTATTACTTACTGACAATGTCTAGAAAATTCTGTCAAGAAAATGGGTTTGGTCATCTAATTGTGCGCCAATAAGGATAAATCCTTATCGAAAAGCCCCCTCTTTCCTGGGAAGGATCTGATTGTTGATATTGTGAGCTTATAATATTAATTATTATGTGGTGGATATTAGTTCAAATTTTTATATAAATGAAGAAATTCAGCAAGAGATATTTTTTGAAAGTTTGGCATATTTTTCTGTGGAATTACAATTATCTTCTCCGATAAAATATTTATTTAAATATATTATAATTGTTTAAATAATAATATTATAATATATATATATATATATATATATATATACACACACATACGAAGATGTGTATACTGTGTATATTTTTGGTGGCTTGAATAAATGTCAGCAAAGTAGTGTTGCCTAACTTTTGTGGGCCCATAAAGATGGGAAATAAAGAATTTGGCAGAGAAGAAATGGGAAGAGTTAGGCAAGGAAAGATTTCTTTGTTTTCAAATAATTGGTGGGCCCTCATCCAATCAAAACAAAGGAAGAGTTAGGCATGCATGTGCAGTAGGTTAGGCGGAGGAAAAATTTTTTTGGCAGAGTTAGGCTGATTCAGTTGGTTTTCTCCGTCGTGCTGCACTATAAATAGGGGGTAACCCCTCCTTCCTAAAACACACCATTCCAATATCATAAATTCTTATTCTATAGTATTGTGAGTATTTTTCTTGAGTATAAGGATACTTTAATTGTAGTTTTTTTTCTACAAGATTTTATCAGAATAATATCCAATATTCCAGTCAAATCCAGTTTCTACTAAGGTAAAGGATATTATTTTATTTCAATACTCGTAAGAAATATTATTTTCTTTCATACTCCATAGTATGGAAGGGATATTATTTCATTTCATATTCCTAAATTTAAACTTACTTTGGTAAGTATTGCTTCTATAATTCCTGAAATTAGTAGAATATCCTTGATATTTGCGCTTCATCCAGTATCTTTTCATGAAATATTATTCTGAGCATTATTGATAAGTTTTAACCTTTTCATGTCGAAGTACTATTCACGGGATACTATTCCCAAAGTACTACTCATGGGGTACTATTTACTCAGGTACTATTCACCTGGGGTACTATTCATGACTAAAATTAATTTCTTTTTGGTCCAAATCATTTTTGATACAATATTATTCTTGAATTTTACTCCACAAAGCAGTATCATGTTGACAATTTGGGCATTATTGAATTCTGGATAAATTAAATTATAAATCTTTAGAATTTATCCTTTGCTTGCATTTAATTGAATTCTTATATTATTGTCATCATCCTCATGTTTATATTGTTATGATAGTCATCATTGGCCTGTAGTGCATAGATGCACTATGGATTGGTATGATTATGACTAGGGATCATTCGGTATAATCATGACCCATAAAGTTACAAATGATGTGGTAAAAGTCCTCATTGGCTCGTAGTGCATTGATGGACAGTTGTTGGCACGATCATTACCATTGGTGATAATAATGAATATCCTTGGCCCATAGTGCATGGATAATTCAGTGATGTGGATTATTTAGTGAGCTGAGTCTTAGTGATAAAATTGATGATAAACTTTTAAATCATAGAAGATAGTAGATATCATGCTTTGCTTGACTCTTCTATTGGATTGTTTGTTCTGCTGCAGTTAAACTTGTTGTCTATTATATTCTATCAGTTTAACACTGTTGAAGGCTAACGATAATTTATTCTGCATTATCTTACTCATAATATTCTTTACTGGGCTAGTTGAGCTCACCCTTTGCTTTCATTGTTCTCTTCGGGAAATGAGAATATAGATGGGACTAGTCAGGGAACGGAGTGACGGTCCAGATGGTTGTTTTAGTAGTCCTCTCTATTCTATGAAATAGTGTAATAATAATTGTAATAAGATTTAATTTGAGTTTGGATATTGTCTAGAAGACAATATTCGTGTTAAAACTCTCAGCATATGTTTTGTTTTATTACATGATAGTTGTATTAATTAAGTTGTATTTGAATTTTGTACCATGTATTTGGTGACTCAGAATGGGTGATGTATACCTATTTTGGGGGCGTCATAACTGACACAGCAGACTGTTGTTTCACCTAACACCTGAAAAGGTGTTTTCTGCTGATCCAAAGCACTTTCCTTAGCTTCTTCAATATGTTTCTTTGTTATATACTAAGGATAATTATTGTGTCATTGGGACTCCCAAGGTTTTAAACGTCTATAGCTCATTCCATATTTGTTCTGATTTATCTTTAAATAAATGGACGAGGCTCGATGCTTCTGACACATACAAATGAAGCTCTATGATTCTGATCACGGTGTCTTGCCACCTTGGTGCTTAATCTGATGCTGCTAAACGAGAACACTATGATTTCTCTTAAGTACTGGTACACTACGATCTTCACTTGCTTGACTTGCATACTTTACATTTCTGAGAGCAGTCTACGACCTCTGATTTGGCTCGGCAAACGTTTTTCCTACTCTACGACTTCGGAGAGGCCCTTCAAAGCAGATACACTACGTTTCTCGATGCTCTACGATTCTGCCTTGCCTTCTGTAATCTCTTGATCATCTTGATAGACTACGATTCAGTTGAAGCCTATCTATTACATCTCAAGATATAGATTAACCTAACAGCTTTGATTTTTTCTCCTATACATTAATTTACAAAATGATAAACATTAAAGTCCAGATCAACCTAACAAGTTTGATCTATAACTAAGTCCTTGTACATGTGTTCCTTTGAAAGACTTTACATATAATCATGAATATTAACTTTCAACAACAAATTTTAAATATGCAATCTTCCAACAGAGTATTTTATTATTTATTTCTTAAAACTTGATAAGAGTATATCACTGTTGGTCGATTTAGCTATTGCTAAATCACGTGCAAGCATACGCGGTCCACAAGTAATATAATGATAAAAAAGTTATCGAACCCACGTGGATAAAGTCTTAAGTGCAAGTCAAATACTAAGGTAAAGTCTATACTACCTTATCTAAACAAGTGATAGGAGATGATGTGTTAAGCTATTTGATTACAAACAGAAGAAATAAGAGAAGTAGTTGTACTAGGAAGTCAAGATAGGATTACAATTCCCCTAATGCGTCGCCTAATCTCCTAACTCTCTACATTACAAATGAATCAAGGAATGGTCAACCGAGAACAACAACTACACTAAAGCTTCTGTCGAAGGTCTAATGCACATCTCTAGCTAGATAATTCACAATATGTCTATTGGTGAAAGAAACTAGACTAGGGTCATTAAGCTTAGTCTCAAGGCTACACAAGGCAAATAGAGATATGTCTATCCTATTAGCAGTTTATGCACACATTCCATAGGCATGGTCATAACAGGTGTTGTTGTATTTAAAGGTTAGATAATAACATCCATTTGTCAATTTCCACTACTATCAATACCAATTTCTCTATCAAACAAAATAGGAGAGAAAGTTAATTAAGCTAAACAAAAGGTTACATTGCAATCCTAAAAATGGAATTAGTTCATATCCATGGCAGTAAAACACATTTTTAGTACTACAAAAATAAATGGGAGATTTAGAATAAGAAAACCCATGTTTTGAAGTGTTCTTCCTCCAAATCTTCTCTTCATTGTGTAGCTCCTGAGCTTATGTCAGATGCAATAACTTTTCCTCGTTGAAGCACAACTTCTTTCTCTTCTAAGGAACTATAATAAAAATCCTAGTCTAAGCTATCTGTCTGAATCTATCGCAGGCGGCTGCTAAGTATTAAGTATATCTGATACCCTATGTCTTTAGGTCATTAAAAGTTCTTTGGTGCTTGATGACACGGAGCTTTCATTGTCATGCACATGCGAGCATTAAACTAACAAGTGGCGTTATGGCCACGTGGCTTAAAACAGGAGGTCGCCTTTGCAGTAGCGACTCCATGAAGGGACTTTAGTATTTGTCAGGAGCTCTAAAGTATATCCACAGGCGTTACAGGCCTTGATCTGAAAAAAATGGCCATTATGACCCTGGAAGCTGGAAAAGATCTGTAAGCCCTGCATCATAGAAATTAAATATAATAACAACAAAATATAAATCAAAGCTAACTAAATAACTAAAAATAGTCAACAACTTAAACCACAAAGGATCTAATTCGCAGGTATAAATCCCACTCATTAAATACCCCCAAACTTAAACTTTTGCTTGTCCTCAAGCAAACTAACCGACACCCAAACCTACACTACTGTAAAACACGAATGAAGAAAAATTTTATAGACTAATATCATGGCCTCTATGAATAATTATAAACCCTCTCTGAGAATAGTACAAACACGCATATGAATGAAGGCTTAATATCAGTTAATAAGCATGAGACGGTACTCGATCCATTATGTGTGTGTGTGTGCAGACCAAACATCTTAACTAGCCATATCCCAAATTAAGATCACACAGTAGACTGTGATAACCAATAAGCTTACTTTGCAACTCATATAATTAACAAGCATTAAGAACAAGAAGCAAAAACAAGAAAGGATCAAAAGGTTCTAGTTTAATGAAGTAAATTTTGACTCAAACAATACTTGATTACTTTTAGGCTAAACAGAGCACTCATTAGTAAGCTTTCATTCAATAACTCCCAAGCCAGATGACTTTAGGGCACTAGGTGTAGAACACCCCTATGAATCTAATTATTCAAGCAACAAAGGCCACGTAATCAACATAAGTCCAAAATAGATTTTACCAGCCTACGTTTATGGGCGAGTGCATTTCCACGCTCCATCTCAACCCACCGCAATACTGTTATTATAATAGTTTTTTTAATAATAGAACTATAGACCCGAAAGTGTAAAAGCCTCTAAGTCTTTTTTTATCTTGGAATCAATAGAGTTTTAATAGCGTACAAATTTTTAACACAATAAACAGACAACCTAAATTCGGACACATAACTAGAAAAGATAATTGGTTAGTGCTCGTTAAACGGATGAATCCAAAATAGACCCCTGTCAAAATAGGGCAAAGCCATAACACATGGCATTAAGTATACCAATAATCAGTGTAAACCCCAAAAACTATGGCTATCCACAAAATAATATCTGATTTAATCAAGATATCCCCAAATATCACCTGGCAACTACACAATCCCAAAAGATATACAACCAAGAACATGCATCCAAAATAAATCAATCCATTAATCACAATACTAATCAACATAGATAAAACATAGTTAATTAAGTAGTCTGGGGCTATCCAGCCCAAGTAATTCTCTCAAACCATCACGTAATAAACATAAATAAACTTACACATAATAGCAGTTCAAATAACACTAAATTAACACAATTCATATATAATTAAAATAAAAGGAATTCCCCCCCCCCCCTAAACTTGAAGTTTGGCCAGTGTCCTCAATGGCCTCCAGACTTGCATTGATCACGCATCCTGAGTTTTGCCACCATCATCCTCCACATCATCCTCCACATTGACAGGCCCTTCCTCGTGGCCTTCTTATGAGGCAAAAATTATGGCGGATAAGGCGCGTCGACTGGAGGCTCGGGAAATTAGAAAGGCATGAAGTATTTGTCATTTCCTCCCTGTGCATCATGGATATTAGAGAGCGTGCTCGCAAATTCGATGTGATAGTGGTGGAATTGGCTTTGCCATTGGGCCACAGTGTCAACCTTGCAGTGTAGGAAATTCAGGCTGTTCAAAATTTTTGCTAAGGCCCCAAGAGGAATGGCATCAGATGCTGGGTGCTCAGGCACTTGCGTGGAAGTCCCGACTTCATCGGATGGCGGCGGCTGTGGCACAGGCAAAAATCCCTCTCCTCGAGGATGCGACGGCGCTCCTTCCCATACTCAATAACAGGCTATTACGTGGTGATCAATTCAGCCATTGGTGGTTGCGTTACATCTTCTTTCTCCCACATAACACCCACTTGCTTGCAAAGTTGTGTGATAAGAGATAGGTGAGGGAGGCCCGACATTACATTACTCCGAATGGCCTTTTTGATAGACTCCTAAATAAGCACCCCGATATCAACCTTTAAGCCCATAACAATAGCATACAGCAAAACTGCCCTCTCCCGGGTCATATCACTTAGGTGATGTGTGGGCATTATATTTGCATAAATAAACGAGTACCACGCCTTACCATAACGACTGAAAGCCTGTTGGGGGAAGGAAGTCCTTTCACCATGGTACTCATTAGTCTTCTAGACAGTCCCAGACTTGCATAGTTTTGTAATTAACTCGTCGGTACTATAACTCTGTAGCCACGGCTTCAGATAGTCATGACCGTCATAATTAGGAGTCCCATACACTGAATTGCCTTGGCTATCAAATTGAATTGACTTTCCCCGAACTGGTACCGTCGAGGGGCCATCAGCATTGGCATTAGAATAAAATTCTTTCACCACTGAGATCACTGCCGATTCAGGCGGCTTGGTGAAATGAACCCACTTCATATTGACGATCATGGCCATCATCTGACCATCGGTCTTATCATCCGGCATAAGCCCTCTTTCGGGCACCAGACTCCTCCACGAAAAGTTTTGAGTGTAACGCTTCCAGGCATCCTCGGTTGGGAATTTAACAGCATCCCAACGGGTAATAGGGGTACTAGAAGACGGTGGAGGAGGGGGCCAATACTGGTTCTTGGACGCTTAGAGCCCATGATTAGGAGAATGAAAAGCCAAAGACTTGTACTAATTTCAAAATTTTTCACACCCAACTGACACAGAGAAGGAACAGATACAAAATCCTTACCTCGCTCTACTTATATAGACTTAGGCGTCATAGAGGAGAGGGGAAACAACGATCCGAACAATAACTGCACGACGGTTGGCCTTTGAACGGTAGGAAATTGATGGGCGCGACAGTTGGGCAGCCTAACGGCTCTTGGAAGAAGAGGGGACGGAGGAGAAAAACTGTTGAAAGGAAAACAACTGCTGCAAAAGAACTGAAAAGACGCGTCTTAAAAATACAAGTTTAGACTTGGCGCTGCGGCACAGTGCACGGTGCTGCGACACAGTGCATGGCGCTGCGACGCGATGTATGGCACTGTGGCGTAAGCATGGGTTTAATTTGGTGTTGCGGCACGAGAGCTCGACGCTGTGGTACGAGTTTCCAGAATGTAATGCCCATTGGTGGCGCTGTAGCGTGAAAGTTAGAGCATGGGGTGGCGCTGCAGCGTGAGTTTCCAGTATGTACCAATGAACCTTGGCGTTGTGGCGCGGAGAATGGCGCTTGGGCAAGATTTCATAGTATATTCTCCTTAGCCATGGCACTGCATCGTGAATTTGTATATGGAACTCGGTGCTGTGGCCCGAGTTTCCAGTGGGTATGTGAGGTCCCCGAATCCAGATACTTGAAACCCGAACTCGGTACATCACGATACCATTTCTATGAGCGGAATAATACTAATAATAATCACAATAATATAAAACTTAAACTTAAATTTACATATACATCAGAGTCATTCTCCCAAGTACGTAACCTTTAAACATTCATTACATGTCATAATATATATATATATATATATATATATATATATATATATATTATAGTCTTCATAATCTAAAACTATTACAAACAGTAGCATAAAAAGTCATTTAGCAACTTTCTCTTTTCCCTTGTTCTTGACAAATCCTTCTGGTCCTTCACACTTAGCTGAAAACATTTAAATTAAGAAAGGATGAGCATTTGAGTGCCCAAAGTATTATATATATATATTTGAAAGAATTTAAATGTTTTCTTTATAATATCTTCTACAACTAGTCAAGAGTTGTGAAGTAATCTGTGCAAATAATAATAACATAACAACCCTCTTTCAACTTTTGAAACTACGTATTGATCAGATATGGGGTTTCAGTGACATACCATGAACATTGTTTTTCATTTTCGAAAAGGTTTAAACAGAAATTCATCTATAAATCGTCATGACTTACGGGTACGGAGGGTGATCAGCCCTGTTGTACCCTGTATTGATCAATACTACATTTACATGAACGATGTTATCGTTATTTCTGTCTGTCACTTTGGGCGCATAAAATTTTCCCATTTTCGGGATGTTCATATCTGTCGGGTTTTCATAACAAAGGTCTTATATAATTCAACATATATGTATATCAAAGGTGTATCAACATGCGATGAAAAACAATGATTGTCCAAGTGGGGACACTTGTAAAATCATTTATAGAAATTAACGAACAGAATATATTTATCCGAATTATCATATACTAGCATGTTGATAATCAATGGGCTTATATAATATAAGTTTAACAATCTGTATAATAATATAACTTTGAAACATTCTTACACTTGTCCATTGCATAAAGAAAATGCAAAGTTAGGATACTTTTGCACGATCTTGTTACTTACTATTCTCAACTTAGTTTTATCTTTTATGAAATCACCTATCATTAATCGGATCATTTTACTTGATTAGTATATCATAACGTAACACATTAACATCGCTTTATTGCGATTGACATTCCTAATCACACCGCCACACAATCTTTAACAACCATTGAATCACAAATAAACACATATCCAATTAAATTATCTAAGTCCGGATCAATTTACGAAACATATGTCGATTTCTGCGAGCGACTTTTTTTCTAGTAATTATCAAGTCTAAGACTCTAAACCGTAGTTCAATATCCATTTGGATAACTTAAACATTAGTCACACTATTTTTTCATGGCCTTATAATAATTATTAAATAATTATTATCATTTATCATAATTTTTGAAATATCGTAATAATTATTAAATGATTTAAATATTAAATAATTCTATTATCATTAACATTTAATTAGTATTAAACTATTAATGAAACCATTGCCAAAATATTAATGTTATGTATAATAACTCAAAATATTTTTAACATATTAATATTACCCTTAAATGATTTTTAAAACATTTAAAATCATTATTAAATAATTACCATTAATATTTAAATATTAATGAACTATTTATCCAAATATTAAAAGTCAATAATTATAACTTAAAATATTTTTAAATCATTAATATCCTTTTAAATGATTTTTAAATAAATAAAACCATTTTAAACTATTTATTTAATATAATTATTAAATAAATTTAATATTATTTATAATAATTTAATAATCATTAATATTAAATTATTAAAGAAATTATCCTTTAAATATTAAAAGTTATATTTTATAACTTAAAATATCTTTAAACACTTTATTTTTATTTAAAATGATTATTATAATAATAAAATCATTTTTAAACTAAATTATTTAATATAATTATTAAATAACTTTATTATCATTAATCATAATTAATTAATGAAATTTACCTTTAAATATTAAAAGTTATATTTAATAACTTAAAATATTTTTAAATACCTTCTTATTATTTAAAATGATTTTTAATATAATAAAATCATTTTTAATTCATTTAACAAATAACTTAATTATCATTAATATTTATTTATTGATGAAAATTATCAAATAATATTAAAAGTTATTAAAAATAACTTTAAAATATTTTCTTATATCATAATATAATTTTAAATGATTTTTCATGAATTAAAATCATTTTTAAATAATTTATTTAATATTATCATTAAATAAATTAATTACTTTTGATATTCCAAAAATATTAAATATTTATGAAATATATTTAAAATAATTCAAATATAATTTTTGGATATTAAAATAATTTTTAATAATTTATTTTGTATTTTTCATAATTTAAAACTAATTTTCTATAATTATTAATTAATTTCCGAAAAATAATAATATGTATCTGTCATTAAAGGCCACCTATAGCGACGAGTCGTCGTCATATAGGTGTTCTTCATGTTCATACTTAAACCCAGGATCTTCATAGGCGGAGTTCTTGAGAGTGGCCATGTTTGACCCACTTTAATTCTTTGTGCATTGTGTTTCTCGGAATTACAAAAGCTGGATTTTGTAGACAAAGTTCAAGACTACATGTTCTAACAAACAACATGATCAAACAACCTAACATAAGCTAGATCTAAGCCTCTAAAGATGTTGTCAGGACTGTTCTTCATTTTCTGGGTTGCCCAGAAATGAAGAACAGTTCGACCTGTCCCCTTTTGGCTCCCACAACTTGCTAACCTGTTAATATTTAAGTGATATAAAGCATCCAGTATATACCTAACATGATAAGGAATAGATCTAACACAAACAATCATTAAATCATCAACACAATCATCAACACAATCATAAAATCTAGCCTGGTCAAACTATGTCAGAAACGGTGTTCTTCACGTTTCTGGAAATTCCTGAAACAAAAAGGTCTGAGTGGCCTACTTTGACCGCTTCTAAATGTTGATCTGTTGAATGATTATGGTATATTAAGACATTAATCTATAGTACACTTTACCAAATTACAACATGAATACAACATATTATCAAAACATTAAAATATCCGATGAGATCCGATCATTACAAAACATTGTCGACGATTATGAAAAAGCTTTACGGGTTACCCAGTTTCTTCCTGGTCGTCATGGCTGGTCAACGACCTTTGACCATTAATAACTTCATATTCAAAACAGTCTAGCTTTAATTCTTGTTACCAGATGAAAGATCTCATACAAAGCTACAACATTAAACACTTAAACAACAAAAATATTAAACACACAACAATCTATGACGTCGACATTTGATGTCGAACACAAAAAAAATAATTTTCCGTGATTTTGAAAATCTTTAATTTCGAAAGCACTTTAATGTTATGGATTTGATAAATACCAACCCGGATCATCATAATATCTTATAAACAACAAGTTTTAACAACAAATTCTAACATCTAACAACAAAATTTTGGACAGAATTTGAACTAGGGTTTCATACCTTTTATGCTCAATTCTTGATTTCTGGCTATTGATTTGTTGTTGGATTTAGTGGGGCTTGATAATGGGTCCGATATACTATATATTTTTTTAGGAGGTTTGGGGCTTGAGAGTGTTAGTATGAATGTTGTGCAATTTTAGTAAACAACTCCACTTTCTCTCTCCTTCAATCTATATATAGACAAATATAATGCATGTATTGGCTGATTAGGGCTTGTTGCTGTCAATTTTCTGTCAATGGAGCTTTTAGTTGGGTGAACAACTTCACCAATTTTCAAAACCTACAAGCTAGCTTCTTTAATGCACTTAGGGCATTTTGGTCCTTTGATAATTCATTTTATGGCAAAATTGTAACTTACCAAACCCTTAGGTTAGGGTTTGAGCCAATTTGGGTTTTATAAGTAAACAAAAATCTAGGATTTCCAATTTAGAGTTTGCACAAAAATAATAAAGAAAAATTAATTAAATAATTAAAATTAAATAACTTTTAGTTTCAAAAATCTTGCAAAATTAATATTGTTAATTAAATTAAGTTTGTAATTACATGAACATTAGGGTTTATTACCCTTAATCATAATGAACTTTGCTAATAAAGCAATTAGGGTTTAAAATATCGATAATTACGGTTTCTAGAAATACAATTAGGGTTTATAACCAAATTTTAGTTTCTAAAATTTGACAATTTAGGTTTGTTAATTAGATTAATTTTCTAATTACTTTATACAGTAACATTAGTGTTTAGATCATATAATTATCATTGACTTTACTAATTTAGCAATTAGGATTTATTCTTTTGGTAATTAGGGTTACCAAATTACTATTAGGGTTTTCTAAATATTAGGGTTTCCAGAATTTTAATTAGGGTTTACCTAATTAATACATTTAATACACGACATAAATTGTATTACACACTTATAAAACAATCTCACACTCTAATTTGGATCTCAAATTAGGGTTTAACATTATTACTAGGGTTTGGTCAATATACACCGTAATTGACCAACCATTATCAATACGGACATACCGTACATATTCATAGCATTGAAAAATCAAAATATATGTAATATTATATTAATATTCTCATACCTTGACAATAATCCAAAATTAGGGTTTGGATTCCATATCTGATTATTCTTTCATATTTAACCTTAATAATTAAGGTAAAATAATTAACTTAATAATCTGTACAAAAATTCATATAATAAAATAATTATTATATTTATTCTATAAATCACTTCATATATTATTTAAATAATATATGATTATATATTCATGGAAAATAATTAATAAAAACATTTCTATCTTAAAATTAATTATTATAAAAATATACTTTATAATAATCAATAATTCTAAAATAAATTTACTTGTAAATATTCATGTAATAAATATATTTTTATTTACCACATAAATACATATACACATAGTCTTGTACAAATCCTCATCCTTAAAATAAAATAAAAAATTTATACGAAAAATTTAAGATTTATTTATATAGAAAATATCGGGTTGTCACAGGGTAACCTCTTGGTCCAACGCTGCAGCATGGAAAATGAGGCCTCAATGCGACTACGGCGCTGCAACGCGAGTACCAATATAAACTGTGGCGTCGCGTCGTGGCATCTGAATTTCTATTACTAATTTAAATAATCCTGCACAAGCCAAAACCTCATATCAGGCAACAACACAAAAAAAGAAGACTGCAAACACTGTAAATAACATCTAACTACTAAAGACCCTAAAACACATGTTGTTAAACATACTAAAATGCACTTGATACTACAAAGAGTAACTAATGAAAACCAAAATAAAACTGAATTAAATGAAAACAGAAGGAATTTGTTTGATACTGAGATGGGGTTGCCTCCCCATCAAGCGCTTGATTTAGAGTCGTTAGCTTTACTTATACCTCACCTTATACTAGGTTTCCCAATGTGATGGAGGTTTTTTGGCGGTCGACCTCACCGCCCCAATAGTGCTTCAAGCACTTACCATTAACCTTGAAGGTTTTGTCTGATTGAGGGTCCTCAACCTCTATTACCCCATACAGATACACCTTAGCAACCGTGAATGGCCCTGACCATCAGGACTTCAATTTCCCTGGGAATAATTTCAGACGAGAGTTGAAAAGAAGCACCTTTTGAACCGACTAGAAATTTCTTTAGAGGATTTTCTTATCGTGCCACCGCTTTATCTTCTCCTTGTACAACTTAGCGTTTTCATACGCTTGCAGACAAAACTTTTCTGATTCATTGAGTTGCAAAAGTCTTTTCTCAACGACTGCTTCTAAATCAAAGTTTAGCTTTTGGATAGCCCAATAGGCGTTTTGCTCCAACTCCACTGGAAGATGACAAGCCTTACCATAAACAAGCCTATACGAAGACATTCTGATAGGCGTTTTGTAAGTTGTGCGGTAAGCCCACAAGGCATCATTAAGCTTCTTCGACCAGTCTTTTCGATTGGGGTTAAAAATCTTCTCCAAGATACGTTTTACCTCTCTATTAGAAAACTCCGCTTGGCCACTAGTCTGCGGATGATTAGCAGTGACTATCTTTTGGGTCACCCCATACTTAGCTAGAAGGGCTTCGAAGTTTTTGTTACAAAAATGTGACCCTTCATCACTGATTATAGCCCGAGGCATGCCAAAACGAGTGAAAATGTTTTTCTTAAGGAAATTAAGCACTACCTTTGCATCATTAGTCGGCAAGGCAACTGCTTCAACCCACTTGGAGACATAATCCATCGCCACAAGAATATAGAGATTGTTGTAAGAGGATGAGAATGGACCCATGAAGTTAATACCCTAGACATCAAATAACTCAACTTCGAGGATATTCTACAAGGGCAATTCATGCCTTCTCAAGATGGTTCCCACCGTTTGGCATCTATCGTAGTGCGATACATATATGTGCGCATCTTTGAATAGTGTGGGCCAGTAAAATCCAGTCTGAAGCACTTTAGCTGCAATTCTTTGACCCCCAAAATATCCTCCATAATTTGAGGAATGGCATTGATGGAGCACACCTTCAATTTCCTCTTTTGGCAAGCATCTCTGCAGAATTTGATCAGAACACTACTTGAATAAGAAGGGCTCATCCCAGAAATATTGTTTGGCATCTTTTAAGAATTTCTTCCTCTGTTGATAGCTCAGGTTGGAAGGGAGCACCTGGAAAGCTACAAGATTAGCAAAGTCTGCATACCACGGGGCTTTGCTTTATACGACAAAAAATTGTTCATCCGGGAAGTGTAACGATCGAGAAATTTATAATTTAATTTAAATATTTATTTAATTAAATAAATATTTTAAATAATTTATTTATTGAGAAAAGTAAATAATTGAGGAATTGTGGTGAATTAATTTAGTAACTAAATGGGTTAATATTAATTAAATTGAGTAATGATAATTTTATCTCAAAGGATTTAATTTAAAAAATAATTAAATTAAATCAATTGCTTAATATTTAAAAAAATAATTAAATTAAATGAATTTTTAATTTAATAAAAATAAGTAAATTAAATAAAGTGACGTGTCTAATTTATTAGTTAAATTAGGTATATAATTATTTATTAATTATAAGGTATAATGATAAGAAGAATTTTATTTTTTTTATATAAGTTATTTAAATTAACTAAACTAAAGTTATTTAATTAACTAGAATGTGTCACATGAAACTATATAATATAAGATTATTTAAATAATTTAGTTTGGGAAAATTCTTGGTTAGCCAAACAAGGCCTTGTGGCCTTTGGCTTGTTTCTAACTGAAGCCTTTTTGTTTTTTTTAACTGACGTACGTGGGATTGTGGCCAGTTTATATTTCCTACGCGTCTTATTTTTCCCTAAGGCTAGACACTATAGAAAATACAAAGAAGGTTTGAGAGAAGAAGATAAACACAGAGGAGATTGAGAGTCAGAGCTTGAGAGAATTTTCTATGATTATCAAGTGGAAGAGAAGGGTTTGCTAATTGTTTTGCTAGTCAAGGTATAAACTATCCCTATTCTAACTTTTAGTCTCGGTATATATATATATATATATATATATATATATATATATATATATATATATATATATATATATATATATATATATATATATTCTATGTGATTGGAAATCACGTGAATTGTGGTATATGTATATATTTTCATATAGTTTTGCAAAATCGGTTAATCATCATATATGGTTGATGCTTGTTTGTTAAATACATGAAATTTGGGTTGTAGGGATAAAAATATATCACAATGTTTATGTTCATATAATATGGCTTAGAAAGTACAAAATTTCATGCTTAATGTGTGTTAGAATCTACAATTTGATGTTAGAATATGTTTGTATGTTAAGAAACAAAAGCGGCGTAATTGGAATCGTGTCAATTGATTGAGAAACGAATTCGTGATGATCAAATTTGCTAAAGGTGTCAAAAATTGAGTTTTTGTATGAAAACATGAAATTTAAAGAATTAAATTAGTTTAATTTGATGTTTGATTGTTCTAAGTCAATGAATATGTGAGGAAACATGTTTGTGTTAATTTATATCAATTGGATGTGCTAATTTCACTATCTTAAGGGTGAAATTCTTGTTAGTTGGGCTAAAAACGAAACAATGTTCTTCGCATTTTTTTACATTTTGTGCACCAAATAAGAATTTCTTGGTGCCAAGGCCAAAAATGGCAATTGCTGCGCTTGATTCAGTGAAGTCTTGGCTAGTGCTGTGCCCATTGGAGTTTCATGAGACGAGCACGAGTACGTGCTGCTTGGCAGGTGCCAAGGCTTGGGACGGCAGTAATGCTGCGCCATATCTGAGCACAAGCGAAGTGAAGTCTACTTAATTATAGGAAATAACAAATGGACTTAATTTAGTTTGGCATGCATGTTAATGATATTAAAACATAATGTGGACTATAATAACAGATTGTAAGGTGTTATAATTCAAAGTGTGAAGATTTTAAGTAATTATTTAAATAAGTCATAAAATGAAACCAAAAGGGATGTTTTCAAAAGTTAGAGATGAACGATTAAGTTATGTTGATCAATGTGTGATTTTAGAGGCGTTAAGTATGTTAAGCTAAATGTTTAGGTGTTAGGTTAGGGTTATGACCTAAATGATGGTTTAAACCCTAAAGTTAATATTCATACAACTAATTGTTGTTGCGATTTCAATGATGTATGTAGGGTAATTGGAGATTATTTTGCACTTGTGTAGCTTACCTATAAGGCAAGTTTCTAAACCTTAACTCTTTACATTGAGCAAACTTTCTAACTTCATTCATTTCATATTGAATGCAAGTTCCCATTCCTAAATTATTATTGTACATGTTCCTAAAATTCTTTGTAAAGTTGCGCAAGCCTAATCTATCTTGCGTATGTTTGTACAAGCTCTTGTAACCTAATTCGTTACATCGAGCGAGTTTCACTTTCCTAATTATTATTCAAAACATATATTGTTCTAATACATTGACTCAAGTGAGACTGTTCTAATTATTTGAATATAGTACTTTGCATGTATAACATGTTATTCAATTATATATTGTTGATATCCGATATTTGAATTTGATAGCCTTGTTCAGTTATACATTCTTGTATTAAACCTTCAATTAGTAAGTGAACTCTTATTAACTAAATCCATCTATAACTAAATAGTGTTCTAAAATTCTAGAAACATTGATAAGCTAGTTTCAAACTAAACTTTCTTTAGTGCGGAAATTCTAAATTCAAATAGAGATGAACAACCCTAACATAGGGGATTTTATACGTGTAACGTTTAGATGTTTGTGCACAACACATGGTACAAAGAGCTGATCCCCTAAAAATGCGTTAAGAAGGGTCTCATATAGTCTAAATGATTATTAAGGTTGGGTAATAATACCTCGATCTCGGGGGACATAGTTCGTGGTCTTAAGACCCTCAGATATTAAAGTTCAAACTTGTTTTCTTTTTTGATTTGTGGAACAAGTTCATTATTATTCAGCTTTCATTGTTCATTCTCATGTTGTTGTCATTATTACTTTCTTTATCAGCGAGCAATTGTTTGCTCACTTTTGTAATAACACTGCAGCTAAAGTGGAGAAAGTTGATGAGCCATCTACTAGCAACGGAAAGGGCAAATTGTCCAAGTGTTGAAGACTTATGAGAAATTATTTAAATGTTTTACGTTTCAAGACTTGTTTTATTTTATGATGTATTCTGCAAATTGATGTAATAAATTGAAGGTTAGATTACGTGGGATTATTTTGAGATGATGTAACCCTTTAATGGGAAAGACTATTGTTTAAGTTATTTAAATTATGTCTTTATCCTTTATGATGGGTAGTTAGATGTAATGGTTTTGGATAGTGAACACCAAATTTTGTGGGAATGGAGTACCTGGATTTGGAGGTGTCACAGGTTGGTATCAAAGTCATAAGTTATGAACCTTAGGTGCGAAACATAGAGGTGTCCAACTCTTATCGAGTTTTTAAGGAATGGATTAAGGTATCCATTGAAGTGAAATAATAAAAGACATTATGTGCTATATGTTAATAACTTATGTGCTCGCGAGTATCGAAAATGTTAAGTAAAACTTAAAATATTTTGTTGTCAGGATGTCTAACGATGGAGGATCCAGTCCAGCTAGGGAAGCGATACCTCAGATACCTATAGACGATTAACCCCAGGATATTCATGTTGTGTGGGAACAGTTGATCTAGGAGGATGTGCCTGTGACCGATCCCGAAGAGGATAGTTCTGAGGAGATAGAGGAGGAGGATGAGGAAGAGGATCTTGAGGAGTTTCCACCAAACTCCATATTAGCCGAGATGTATGACGCTCTATACGACCGTAACATAGAATTACAGGACAAAGTTGAGGAGCTGAAGGAGATGGTTGAGATGCATCATGCTTCGATGGAGCAGAAGGATGCGAAGATTCATGAACTCGACTCACACCTTGGAAACACGGAGTGGGATCTTGTTCATACAAAGGGTCAGCATAAAGACCTGTTGGCAGTAAATGAGAAGATGAAGACTGACATGGAGAAATTAAAGGATGACTTCAAAGAGGAATCGGCTAAGCATGCAAGAGCAGAGGATGTGTGGATGAAGGCAACTCAACGTGCAGACCGTGCTGAGGCTAAGGTCCAAGTAAAGAAAGCCAAGATGAACGAGATGGATTACTCTTTTAATTCTGCGATCGATAGGGCCCAGGATCGAGTCTATTATTACCCACCTCAGTTTGAAGACTCACAGTGGTTCGTGATGGATCATAGAACGACGTATCATATCATAGAGGAAGAGCATTGGGAAGCCTTACGACGTCTTAATATGCCTAGATAGAATAAGGGTGATAATAGTATGTGGTTAATTATGTGAATAAATAAACTGTGAATCCCTTATTTTGAGATAAATAAAGGGATAGTATGAGTATGTAATCCTAAAACCTGTCTAGTTCAGGAAAGTGAATGTTTATAGCGGTTATGCTATCTTGAGTATGTTCTACAATTTTATGAATGAATAAAATTTTATTTGAAATGTTATGTTATAGCTTTAATCTTGGAATGTTTAAGTTCAACTTCAAATACCCAAGAAGTTAAGTGATGAACTAATAAGTGTATATTTTAACAGAAAATGCCTCCTAGAAGAAGAAAACAACGTCAACAAGCACCTCCTGAGGGGTCTACTAATAATAACAATGAGACCAACACTAATTCGGTTTAGCAGTTGGTAACTCTGTTGACGGGTGCACTTGTGAATCAACCGCAAGCTCAAGTCACGACCTTTAAGGAATTCAAAGCGGTTGGACCGCCAGAGTTTTAAGGGTCTATGAATCCAGTGGAAGCCCAAACCTGGATCATGGAAATGGAGAACGTGTTTGACGTTGCTAGAGTTAACAAAGATCAGAAGACTGCATTCACAACGTTCATGCTAAAGTCTGAAGCTAGCTACTGGTGGCAGGCAAATAAAGTTCATGGAGGATAAGGAGTGATAGCATGGGATAGATTTAAGGAGATGTTTTTCGAAATGTACTTTCCAGTAAGTTCTCGAAATCAGTTGGAAGTGAAATTTCTGGAGCTAAAGCAAGGAACAATGACGGTGCCTGAATATGTTGCGAAGTTTAACGAATTGTCAAGGTTTGTAACATATCAAGTCAATACCGACGAGCGTAAAGCGAGAAGGTTTGAACAAGGATTGAAACCCTGGCTATATAACAAGGTTTCAATGTTCCAGTTGAATACATTTTCGGCCGTACTGGAAAAGGCAATTATCACAGAAGATGGAAGTGATGCCTTGACCAAGTACAATCAAGAACAAAAGAAGAGGAAGACTTAGAATGAAAATAAGGCTGGTGGAAGTAATGTTGGAAGTAACAATCAAAAGAGGAAGTGGAGCGAGAATTCGACTGCGGGAGGATAGCAGGGAAATCAGTAGAAGAAAAAGTTTGAAGCTTGTGCGACGTGTGTAAAGAACCATACTGGAGTATGTTTGAAGGGAAAGCAAGTGTGTTTCAACTGTGGTCAGGAGGGACACATTGCACCGAACTATTTTAGTCCGAAGAAAGGAGCATGCTTTACCTGCGGTTCAAAAGATCACATGGCTCGTGATTGCCCTAAGAAGCTAGCGGGAAGTGTAAGTGGCGAAAAGGGAAACAACAACGGTGGTGGTGCATTGACTATTCTTGGACCAAAGACGGTCAATGAAACCTCTTGTGAGGACTTTCAATATGGCCGCAGCGGGATCTTTGTCAGATCTGGGATGTGGTGTCGGTATCATTCTGATTAATGGTATTAATGCTTATGTATTATTTGATTCGGGTGCTACTTGTTCATTTATATCCGATGAATTTGCTAAGAATTTAGATTTTCCTCAGGAAGAATTAGAATTTCCCTTAAGCATTGAGATTGCGAAAATGGAGTGATTCCTGTTACATTTGTATATAGGAATTGTAGAATGGTTATAAAGGGTCATGAGATGATGGTAGATTTGATACCAATTAGACTTGGTGAATTTGATGTTATACTGGGAATGGATTGGTTATTCAATTACGGAGCAGTAATTAATTGCCAAAGGAAGTGTGTTAACCTTATGACTCAAATCGAAAGGTTGTGTTCTTTAATGACAAAGTCACCTCGACAAGAAAGTTATCTGACGGTGATGCAAGCCAAGAAGTTGTTGAGACAAGGATGTGTAGGATACCTAGCCTACATAGTCGATACGCAGAAGAAGAGTGCGAATCTAGAAAAGATACTGATTATAAGAGATTTTGCAGACGTATTTCCAAACGATTTGCCGGGTCTTCCGCTGGATCGACAAATCAAGTTCGTGATTGACCTACTACCAGGAATTGCCCCGGTATCTAAGGCACCATATAGAATGGCCCCGGTAGAAATGAAGGAGTTGATGGTGCAGTTGCAAGAATTGCTCGACAAGAAGTATATTTAGCCGAGTGTGTCGCCATGAGGAGTACCGGTGTTGTTTGTTAAGAAGAAAGATGGATCGATGCGGCTCTGCATTGATTATTAAGAATTGAATAAGGTCACAATTAAAAATAAGTATCCATTACCTAGAATTGATGACCTGTTCGATCAGTTGAAGGGGGCAAGGTATTTCTCTAAGATAGACTTGAGAAGTGGTTATCATCAATTGAAGGTGAGGCCGAAGGATGTACTGAAGACAGCGTTCAGAACTCGGTATAGTCATTACGAGTTTCTAGTTATGTCTTTTGGTTTAACTAACGCACCTGCAGCGTTCATGGATTTGATGAACAGGGTGTTTAAACCATTCTTAGACAAATTTGTGTTGGTGTTTATTGATGATATATTGGTATATTCCAAAACCAAAGAGGAACATGTTGAACACTTGAGATTGACGTTGGAGACATTGAGAAAAGAGAAGTTGTATGCTAAGTTCTCAAAATGTGAATTTTGGTTGGAACGTATACAGTTTCTTGGGCACGTTATTGATAAGGACGGAATTTTGGTAGATTCATCAAAGGTTGAAGCTGTAGTAAACTGGGATCAGCTGAAGACACCATCAGAAGTAAGGAGTTTCTTAGGATTGACGAGTTACTACAGGCGTTTTATTTAAGACTTTTCCAAGATTGCAACTCCGTTGATGAATTTAACTAGGAAAGTGGTTAAATTTGTTTGGACAGAGAAGTGCGAGGAGAGTTTTCGAGAATTGAAGAAGAGGTTAAGTTCAGCACCTGTGTTGTCATTGCCTGATGATACAGGAAATTTTGTGGTGTATAATGACACATCGCATAAAGGACTAGGCTGTGTGCTTATGCGCAGAACGGCAGGGTTATTGCGTATGCATCATGTCAGTTGAAAGATTACGAGAAGGGGTATCCGACTCATGACTTAGTGTTGGCGGCGGTGGTGTTTGCCCTAAAAATTTAGAGACATTATCTTTATGGTGAGAGGTGTGAGATATATACTGACCATAAAAGTCTGAAGTATATTTTTACACAAAAAGATTTGAATATGAGACAAAGAAGATGGTTGGAGCTGATCAAAGACTATGACTGCAAGATTTTCTATCATCCCGGAAAGGCGAATGTTGTTGCTGATGCCTTAAGTAGAAAGGGACGGGAGAAGTTGATGGTATTAACTTCTCGGGAGAAGCTAGTATCGGAAATGGCTAAGATGGAGTTGAAAATTAAATATTCGACAGAATCCGATGAAAAGTTATTCCAGATAGGAAACGGTTTAACGTTGGTAGATAAGATGAAAAATGCACAGCTTCAGGATGAAGACTGCGAAAAGATAAAACAAAAAATATCTGTAGGTGAGGAAAGCAAATTCAAAATCGATTCGGAAAGGTTACTTCGATTCAAAGGAAGAATTTGGGTTCCGCCAGTATCAAAGGTTAAAGAGGAAATTCTGAGTGAAGCTCATAATTCAAGATATTTGATTCACCCTGGGAGTACAGAGATGTACCAGGATCTTAGACATCATTTTAGGTGGCCGAATATGAAGAAGGATGTGGCTAAATGCGTGGCAAAATGTTTAACGTGTCAGAAAGTCAAAGCCGAACATCAAAGGCCAAGCGGATTATTACAACCATTGGAGATACCAAAATGGAAATGGGAGCATATCACAATGGATTTTGTGGTAGGTCTTCCAACGACCCAACAAGGTTACGATGCCATTTGGGTGATTATCAATTAACTGACGAAGTCGGCACACTTTTTGCCAATCAAGCTTTGATTTACACTAGATCGGTTAGCAAAACTGTATGTGAAGGAAATTGTGTCAAGACACAGAGTACCTGTGTCCATTATATCAGACAGAGATCCACGTTTCACATCTAATTTCTAGAAACGGTTAGAAGAATGTTTGGGAACACAGCTGAAAATGAGCACAACATACCATCTTCAAACCGATGGACAAAGTGAGAGAACCATCCAAACACTAGAAGATATGCTCAGAGCATGTATCATAGATTTCAAGGGAAATTGGGACGATTATTTACCGTTGGTAGAATTTTCTTATAATAATAGTTATCACGCGAGTATTGGAATGCCGCCTTACGAAGCGTTATACGGCAAAAAATGCAGAACTTCGTTATGCTGGGATGAGGTAGGTGAACGTCGGCTGTTGGGTCCAAAATTGGTACAACAGACTGTCGAGATCGTTAAGGTTATTTGAGCAAGATTGATAGCCGCACAAGATAGATAGAAGAAATATGCCGATCAACATCGACAAAATCGGGAATTCGATGTTGATAGTTATGTTTTCTTGAAAGTGTCTCCTTGGAAGGAAAAAATTCGGTTTGGCAAGAAGGGAAAATTAATCCCTAGGTTTATAGGACCTTTCAAAGTGCTTCGACGGGTTGGTGAAGTAGCGTACGAGGTAGCTTTACCTCCGGATTTGGAGCGTATTCATAATATTTTCCATGTATCGGTGTTGAGGCCATATAAGCCTGACTATAAACATGTTATCAAATATGAGCCCTTACAATTTGAGAAAGATTTATCATATGAAGAAGTCCTTGTTCAAATTGTTGACAGAAAAGAGCAAGTATTGAGGAATAAGGTGATACCTTCTGTTAAGTTAATCTGGAGAAACCACAATGCTGAAGAAGCTACGTGGGAACTTGAAAGCGATATGATGAAGAATTATCCTCATTTGTTTGCTTGATTTTGTATAGAGATTCTGGGGACAGAATCTTGTTAAGGAGGGAAGAATGTAACGAATAAATTTTTTCGAGTTGTGATTTTGGGGACAGAATCCTTTTAAGGAGGGAAGGATGTAACGATCGAGAAATTTATAATTTAATTTAAATATTTATTGAATTAAATAAATATTTTAAATAATTTATTTATTGAGAAAAATAAATAATTTAGGAATTATGGTGAATTAGTTTAGTAACTAAATGGGTTAATATTAATTAAATTGAGTAATGATAATTTTATCTGAAGGATTTAATTTAAGGAAATAACTAAATTAAATCAATTGCTTAATATTTAAGAAAATAATTAAATTAAATGAATTATTTAATTTAATGGAAATAAGTAAATTAAATAAAGTGATGTGTCTAATTTATTAATTAAATTAGATATATAATTATTTATTAATTATAAGGTATAATGATAATAAGAATTTTATTATTTTTTTTATAAGTTATTTAAATTAGTTAAACTAGAGTTATTTAATTAACTAGAATGTGTCACATGAAACTATATAATATAAGATTATTTAAAAATTTTAGCTTGGGGAAATTCTTGGTTAGCCAAACAAGGCCTTGTGGCCTTTGGCTTGTTTCTAACTGAATCCTTTTTGTTTTTTTTTTAACTGACGTACGTGGGATCATGACCAGTTTATATTTCCTAAGCGTCTTATTTTTCCCTAAGGCTAGACACTATAGAAAATACAGAGAAGGTTTGAGAGAAGAAGATAAACATAGAGGAGATTGAGAGTGAGAGCTTGAGAGAATTTTCTGTGATTATCAAGTGGAAGAGAAGGGTTTGCTAATTGTTTTGCTAGTCAAGGTATAAACTATCCCTATTCTAACTTTTAGTCTCGGTATATATATATATATATATATATATATATATATATATATATATTCTATGTGATTGGAAATCACGTGAATTGTGGTATATGTATATATGTTCATATAGTTTTACAAAATCTGTTAATCATCATATATGTTTGATGCTTGTTTGTTAAATACATGAAATTTGGGTTGTAGGGATAAAAATATATCACAGTGTTTATGTTCATATAATATGGCTTAGAAAGTATAAAATTTCATGCTTAATGTGTGTTAAAATCTGCAATTTGATGTTTTGAATATGTTTGTATGTTAAGAAACAAAAGCGACGTAATTGGAATCGTGTCAATTGATTGAGAAACGAATTCATGATGATCGAATTCGCTAAAGGTGTCAAAAATTGAGTTTTGTATGAAAACGTGAAATTTTAAGAATTAAATTAGTTTAATTTGATGTTTGATGTTCTAAGTCGATGAATATGTGAGGAACCATGTTTGTGTTAGTTTTATATCAATTGGATGTGCTAATTTCACTTTTTTAAGGGTGAAATTCGTGTTAGTTGGGCTAAAAACGGAACATTATTGCTGCATTTTTTTGGTTCTATTTGCACTTAGTAGCAATAAATTACCAGTGCCAAAACAAAATAAAGCCTTGTTCTTGCCACTTTGTTCGAGCTTAAGTATGGCACAATTGTGCCACTAGGTTTCTATGAGGAATGACCACCGGTAGCAATTTCTTGCCAAGGTGCCAAGGCTTAGGATAAGCCTGATTTCTTGTGTGTCTGAGCTTTAAGCGGTGAAGTCTGCTTAATTGTAGGACATGACTAATGGACTTAATCTAGTTTGGCATGCATGTTAATGATATTAAAACATAATGTGAACTATATAACAGATTGTAAGGTGTTATAATTCAAAGTGTGAAGATTTTAAGTAATTATTTAAATAAGTCATAAAATGAAACCACAAGTGATGTTTTCAAAAGTTATAGATGAACGATTAAGTTATGTTGATCAATGTGTGATTTTAGAGGCGTTAAGTATGTTAAACTAAATGGTTAGGTGCTAGGTTAGGGTTATGACCTAAATGATGGTTTAAACCCTAAAACTAATATTCATACAACTAATTTTTGTTGCGATTTCAATGATGTATGTAGGGTAATTGGAGATTATTTTACACTTGTGTAGCTTACCTATATGGAAAGTTTCTAAACCTTAGCTCTTTACATTGAGCAAGCTTTCTAACTTCATTCTTTTCATATTGAATGCAAGTTCCCATTCCTAAATTATTATTGTACAAGTTCCTAAAATTCTTTGTAAAGTTGCGCAAGCCAAATCTATCTTGCGTATGTTTGTACAAGCTCTTGTAACCTAATTTGTTACATCGAGTGAGTTTCACTTTCCTAATTATTATTCAAAACATATATTGTTCTAATACATTGACTCAAGTGAGACTGTTCTAATTATTTAAATATAGTACTTTGCATGATTAACATGTTATTCAATTATATATTGTTAATATCTGATATTTGAATTTGATAGCCTTGTTCAGTTATACATTCTTGTATTAAACCTTCAATTAGTAAGTGAACTCTTATTGACTAAATCCATCTATAACTGAATAGTGTTCTAAAATTCTAGAAACACTAATAAGCTAGTTCCAAACTAAACTTTCTTTAGTGCAGAAATTCTAAATTCAAACTGAGACGAATAACCCTAATATAGGGGATTTTGTACGTGTAACGTTTAGATGTTTGTGCACAACACATGGTACAAAGGGCTGATACCCCTAAGTACGTTAAGAAGGGTCTGTATAGTCTAAATGACTGTTAAGGTTGGGTAATAATACCTCAATACCGGGGACATAGTTCGTGGTCTTAAGACCCTCAGATATTAAAGTTCGAACTTGTTTTCTATTTTGATTTGTGGAACAAGTTCATTATTATTCAGCTTTCGTTGTTCATTCTCATGTTGTTGTCATTATTACTTTCTTTATTAGTGAGCAATTGTTTGCTCAATCTTGCAATTAACACTACAGCTAAAGTGGAGAAAGTTGATGAGCCATCTACTAGCAAAGGAAAGGGCAAATTGTCCAAGTGCTGAAGACTTATGAGAAATTATTTAAATATTTTACGTTTCAAGACTTGTTTTATTTTATGATGTATTCTGCAAATTGATGTAATAAATTTATGGTTAGATTACCTGGGATTATTTTGAGATGATGATGTAACCCTTTAATAGGAAAGACTATTGTTTAAGTTATTTAAATTATGTCTTTATCCTTTATGATGGGTAGTTAGATGTAATGGTTTTGGATAGTGAACACCAAATTCTGTGAGAATGGAGTACCTGGATTTGGGGGTGTCACAGGATGAAATCATTGATGGCTTTTTCAACATCTACCGAATGAAGGGGGTTTTCCAACCTCGATAAGTGATCCGCTACCTAATTTTCTATCTCCTTTTTGTATTGGATCTCCAGATCGAACTCCTGGAGAAGCAGGACCCACCTTATCAATCTTGACTTTGTATCTTTCTTTTCAATTAGTTATTTGATTGTCGAGTGATTAGTGTAGACGATCACCTTCGTTCCAATGAGGTAGGAACGAAACTTATCAAACGCATAGACCACTGCCAGCAGTTCCTTCTCAATGGTAGTGTAGTTCAGCTGAGCATCAGTTAAAGTTTTGCTGGTATAGTATATTGTGTGGAATACCTTATCCCTTCTTTGGCCTAGCACCGCCCCAATAGCAAAATCTCTTGCGTCCCACATTAGCTCAGAAGGGAAGGTCTAGTCAGGGGCTACCACAATAGGAGCCAAAATAAGTTTTTCCTCTAATAGATCAAAAGCACTCAGGCATGCTTCATCAAATTGAAAAGGCATGTCCTTTTCCAATAGTGTACACAGCGGTTTGGTTATCCGTGAGAAGTCCTGGATAAACCTCATGTAAAACCCAGCATGCCCAAGGAAGCTCCTTACCCCTTTTATTGATGTCGACGATGGAAGGTTATTAATGACTTCAATTTTTGCCTTGTCAACCTCAATGCCGCCAACAGAAACCCGGTGGCCCAGAATAATGCCCTCCTTAACCATGAAGTGGCACTTCTCCCAATTCAATACAAGGTTAGTTTCAACACATCTGTGGAGAACAACAGTCAAATTTATCAGGCAGTTATCAAATGAGCTCCTGAATACCGAAAAAGTCATCCATGAAGACCTCCAGGGTCTTTTCAACCATATCAGAGAAAATTGACATCATGCAACACTGAAATGTTGCAGGAGAATTACACAGCCTGAAAAATATTTTTTGAAAAGGCAATCTTCCCATAGGGGCATGTGAATGTAGTTTTCTCCTGATCTTCGGGAGCAATTAAAATCTGATTATATCCAGTAACCATCTAGCAGACAATAAAATTTATGCCCAGCAAGTCTATCGAGCATCTGATCAATAAATGGAAGAGGAAAGTGATCCTTAAAGGTGGATTTGTTCAATATCCTGTAATCCACACACACCCTCCATCCAGTCACCATTCTGGTTAGAATCAGCTCATTGTTTTCATTGGGCACTACAGTCATACCGCCCTTCTTTGTCATGCACTGAATAGGACTGACCCAAGGACTATCAGAGATGGGGTAGATAATGCCCGCATCTAATAATTTAATAATCTCCATCCGAACCACCTCTTTCATGATGGGGTTCAATTGCCTCTGATGTTCAATGGACGGCTTAGACCCTTCTTCTAGTAAGATTTTGTGCATGCATAGTGTTGCCCTTTAATATTAGAAATTGACCACCCCAGGGCCGTTTTATATTGCTTGAGAACTAGCAGCAACTTTTCTTCCTAACACTCGATTAAAGAAGCAGAAATTATCACAAGTAAAGTGGATGAGTCCCCTAAATAAGCATACCTCAGGTGATTGGGCAAAGGCTTTAATTCTAGGACAGGAGGTTCTATGATCGATGGCTGAGCCTTAGAAGTTGATTCCTCATCATCATTTAGAGACTCAAGCTATCTTTGGAACTGTTTGGATCTTTGGGGTGCATCTAGCCACTTGGAACATTCGACATGAGTGGGCTCTTTCGTAGTACTGGACCCTGTCAATGTGGCTTGTAAAGGGTCTGTAATGCAGGTTTCTGAGAACACTTCCCTAACTTTATTATCAATCATATTAATTTGGAAGTAGTCTTCGGGAGTATTTGGATATTTCATCGATCTGAAGACATTGAAAGTTACTTCTTGATCCTGTACCCTCATTGTCAACTCCCCTTTCTGTACATCAATTAGGGTCTTCCCCGTCGCTAAGAATGGCCTGCCCAGTATTATAGGGACCTCATTGTCTTCCTCAAAATTTAGGATAATATTGTCTGCTAGGAAGATGGACTTGTCAACCTTGACAAGCACATCCTCTATTATCCCCTTCGGGTACGTAAGAGATCTATTAGCCAATTGTAAAGTGACACTTATAGGTTTGGCTTCATTTAGCCCCAGCTTCTTATATATAGATAGAGGCATCAAGTTGATGCTAGCCCCTAAATCACACAAAACCTTGCCAATGAATTGGTCCCCGATAATGCAAGGAATTGTGAAGCTTCCTGGATCTTTTAGCTTCGACGGAAGCTTGTTTTGTAGAATGGAACTGCACTCCTCTGTCAGAGCCATTGTTTCATAATCCCCCATTTTTCTCTTCCTAGACAATATGTCCTTCATGAATTTAACATAGCTAGGCATTTTCTCCAGCGCCTCTACAAATGGGATGTTTATGTGAAACTTCTTAAACACCTCTAAGAATTTAGAGAACTGTTTATCAAGATTTTGCTTCTGCAGGTGCTGGGGGAATGGAAAATGCGGGAGAGCGGTACTAGTTATGTTAACTATAGGGGTTGGTGAAGGTGTTGGTTCACGTTGAGAATTTTCCTCAACCCCAGATTTATCTTCATTCTGTTCCACAATAGGCTCCTCTATAGTCAATTCTTCTTGCATCACAGAGTTTTCTCCACCATTCACATTTAAGGTCCTCCCACTTCAGAGTGTCACTGTTTGCATTGTTCCTTGCCCTCCCATTTCGGGTTGGCATCAGTATCACTAGGCAATGTGCCATGTGGACGACTGTTCAAAGCAGAGGCCAACTACCCCATTTGGACTTCAAGGTCCCGGATGGATGCCTCCTGGTTATTACTCCTCGTTTCATATTGGGCAATATAACGAGACAGTAGATCTTCCGAACTAGGTTTCCTCTCCTGTTGAGGTGGTGGATGGTGGAACTAATTCTGCGAGCGTTGTGGTTATTGACTGTAATTGTTTTCAGATTGGAAACTCGGAGGGTTTGAGAAGTTAGGTCTGGTGGTTGAAGGTTATGTTTGATTTGAGTTGGCGTTGTCCCAAGAGAAGTTTGGATGATTTCTCAAGCCTGGATGGTAATGAGTGGGAAGATTAACATTTTGTTGCCGCCCATAATTAGAAACAATTTGAACTTACTCAGGGCTTATTGCACACTGATCAGTAGGGTGGCTCCCTTGACATAATTCACACTTGACTGCGACTGTAAACTAAGCCGCTAATGATGTGATCGAGTCAACCTCATATACCCCTGCTGCTCTTCTAGGGGCTTGCCTATCATTTGGCCATTGATAATTATTGGCCGCCATTGTTTCCACTAGTTCATACCCTACTATGTGATGTTTAGCCATGAAGGCTCCTCTAGAAGCGACATCAATACTCGAACGAGTAGATCCGGATAGTCCATTATAAAAGGTCTGGATGGGAAGCCATTATGGAATTCCACGGTGAGGGAATTTTCTCATAAGATCCTTGAATCGCTCCCACGAGTCGTACAAAGATTCTGATTCGAACTGGATAAAAGAAGTGATATCATTCTTGAGCCTGACGGTTTTGGCGGGCGGGAAAAACTTTGCCACAAACTTCTGAGCCAAGTCAGCCCATGTGGTGATGGAGCCTTGCGGTAATGAATGTAGCCAGCTCTTGGCCTTGTGCCTCAAGGTGAATAGAAACAACAAGAGTCTGATGGCATTGTCAGACACTCCGTTGCACTTAAAAGTGTCACAAATCTCCAATAAGTTTATTAAGTGATCATTGGGATCATCATTTGGTAGACCCCCAAACTGAATATTGGTGCACATTTGAATGGTGCCCGGCTTGATTTCAAAATTATTAGCTTGGATGGCGGGCCTGAGAATACTCGCTTGGAGATCGTTGATATAAGGCATATCATACTCCCTTAAGGAATTCGGAAGTTCTTCAGCCATTTTAACAAGAGTAGGTATGTCCTGAGATTTTTCTCTTTGCAGTCGTCTGTATGTTCTATCAACCTCGGGATTGAGAGGTATTATGTTCTGACCCCTTCGAGGTGGCATAAACAATGAAGACTACCTGAAAAGAGAGTTAAACAGATGAATCAGTTTAAATTAAGATCGTAATGACTTAGTTTTAATATCGATACACAAATAATACTAAGTCCCCGATAACGGCGCTAAAAACTTGTTGGTCGATTTCGCTATTGCTAAATCACCCGCAAGCATACACGGTCCACAAGTAATATAATGATAAGAGAGTTGTCGAACCCACGAGGACAAAGTCTTAAGTGCTAGTCAAATACTAAAGTAAAGTCAATACTACCTTATCTAAACAAGTGATAGAAGATAATGTGTTAAGCTATTTGATTACAAAGAAAAGAAATAAAAGAAGTAGTTGTACTAGGAAGTCAAGATAAGATTACAATTCCCCTAATGCGTCGCCTAATCTCCTAACTCTCCACATTACAAATGAGTCAAGGAATGGTCAACCAAGAACAACAACTACATAGAAGTTTATGTCAAAGGTCTAATGCACATCCCTAGCTAGATAATTCACAATATGTCTATTGAAGAAACAAACTAGACTACACAAGGCAAATAGATATATGTCTATCCTATTAGCAATTTATACACACATTCCATAGGCATGGTCATAATAGGTGTTATTGTATTTAAAGGTTAGATAATAACATCCATTTGTCAATTTCCATTACTATCAATACAGATTTCTCTATCAAGCAATTAATCATTAAGTAAGAAATATAACAACCCATTCTAAAATGATTCATTATATAAAATAGGAGAGAAAGTTAATTAAGCTAAACAAAAGGTTACATTGCAATCCTAAAAATGGAATTAGTTCATATCCATGGTACTAAAATACATTTTTAATACATTCCACATTTTTAGTACTACACAAATAAATGGGAGATTTGGAATAAGAAAACCCCTATTTTGAAGTGTTCTTCCTCCAAATCTTCTCTTCACTGTGTAGCTCACGAGCTTCTGTCGGGTGCAATAACTTTTCCTCCTTGAAGCACAGCTGCTTTCTCTTCTATGGAACTGTAATAAAAATCATAGTCTAAGCTATCTGTCTGAATCTATCGATGGCGGCTGCTAAGTATTAAGTATATCTGATACCCTCTGTCTTTAGGTCAATAAAAGCTCTTTAGTGCCTGGACACCGGAGCTCGCACTGCAGCGCGAGCATTGAACTAGCAAGTGGTGCTGCGGTGCCACGTAGGCTTAAAAACACCAGAGGTCGTGACTGTGCAGTCAGCGACTCCATGAAAGGACTTTAGTGACTGCGGCATGAAATTTGACGTCGACCTAAGATAGGGGTGTGCGTGTGGCGGGATCTTAGTTAATCCTTGGCACTGCGGCGCCAGATTCCAATATATTACAAGGTGGTACGACGCTGCGGCGCGGGCTTTAAGTATATCCCTGGTGCTACTGTGATGCCCCCAAAATAGGTCCACACGACCCATTCCGAGTCGCCAGATATTATACAACTGTTGAACTATCGTGCAAAATACGACCACAGTTAAACTGTGAGTTTTAATACAAATGTATGTAACTCTCACGGTGCCTCGACCACAACCTTACAATGGTACTTTATATAAAAGTACAGTTAAAACTATTTAGAAATTAAAATCTTTGGGAAGTGCTCAAAGAAACCTTCGTACATGGGAGGCCATGCGTCTAGGTTATGATAGATATCATATGTCCACAAAATTATCCTTGGTTGACCCAATAGTCCCCAAAGAAAAATAAGAATATTGTTATCATCTTCTTTCCGATGGTGAGTCTTCTCTTGACATATAATTATCTCTGTTTTCTTCAATTTAAAATTATATTTCAAATAAACTCCAAGATCATATAGGTAGTGCTCATAGATATACTCTACAAGTGGATGTGCACAACCCTGTCTTATGATAACACAAGGTTGTATGTCATTAGACATCTTGTATGATAGAGGCAAAACACCCTTCCAAAGTTGGGTTCACCTCACCCTATTCGGTTCACCAAAATTAAATATCAAATGACATATACAATACGACACACTTATCTAAAGTTCTCAACAAAATTATTTCCATACTATTTAGTGAGAACCTCAACAGCTATAGACCACCGTTCTATTCCCATTACCCTATTTGAGACCCAATATACTCTTATTACCTAAAAGGAATTATGAAGCAAAAAGGGTGAGCACAACTAGCCCAGTAAAGAATATCATGACTAAAGATAATTTACATCATCAATATCCTTCATCAGTAATAAATCAGAGATTTAGAACATATGTTAGATGATAAAACTTTTCAACCATAGTTGCAAATTTTAACGAAGCAATCCATTAGAAGAGTCAAATAGACCATAAGGTCTATTATCTTCTCCATGTTAAAAGTCCACCAACAATGTTTTACCTCTGTAACATCAATCAGCAGCCTCACATCACAATCATATGAATAACTCATAATCATAATTGTGGTTCTAAATTCCTCTTCGCACGCACCGGGACGTAAGATAATTTTCATCACCTATTTTCACCGAAATATCAAAATCATGGTTATACCAAATCACAATTCCTCTCATAATCATACTAATAAATTCATCTTTTTGCACTACTGACCAAATATATTCATTAACAATTCATCATTTACTTTCTACAATTCAAAGACATACAATTTTATTTTAGAAGAGTCAAGTAGAGCATGATATCTACTATCTTTTTACTTAATTAAAAGTGTATAATCAATATTTTATCGCCGAGACTCGACAATAAATAATCCACATCATCGAATCATCCCTACACTACGGCCAAAGATATTCATGTAATCATCAATGATCATGATTATACTGAATAATCCTCAGTTATAATCATACCAATAAGCATCCATCAATGCACTACGGGCCAATGAGGACTTTTACCACATCATCTATAACATTACGGGTCATGATTATACCGAATGATCCTTGATCATAATCATACAATAAACAGTTCATCTATACACATAAGACAAAGATACTCATCAATCAATAGTTCATCTTTGCACGTAAGCCAAAAATATACAACTGTAAAACCAATAATCAGCAGTCCATCTTTGCACGTAAACCAAAGATATACATCTTTAAAATCAATAATCAACAGTCCATCTTTGCACGTAAGCCAAAGATGACTTTCATCATAATATAAGCATGAGGATGATGACAATGATATAAGCATTAATCAAACGAAATCAAGGATTGTGACAACCGAGATTTTGTAATTCAATTTTAATATTTATTGGATTAAATAAATATTTTTCGATGAATTAATTATTATATTAAATAATTAATTAATGAAGTTGTGATAGATTAATTTAATTATATGTGTTATATTTATTAAATTAATATGAAGAATTTTATTATTTGAAGTATGTATTTATGTGAGCTTATTGAATTAAAAGAAATATTTAATAAGCCTAATTATATTTTAATTAATTTAATAATTAATTAGAGAATTAATGAATCGACATAATTAATAAATGAGAAATTTAATTATGTGACTATGTGAATTAATGAGAAATTATTATATGTTATTTGAATTAAATTAAATTATATGTTTGATTTATTATCTAATTGGATGTGACATGATTTAAACTATATTATAAAGGGATTAATTAAATTAAATGGGTATAAGCTTTTTAAAGCTAGCCAAACATGGCCTTAGTGGGAGTTGAGGCGGTTAACCCATGATAGGTAACCTCCCTCCACAACGTCGATTCTTTATTATATCGTCTTCCTTTTGTTTTATTATTTGCTAAAATGCGGAAAAGCAAAACAGAGAGGGAGAGAGTGTTTTGAGAATCAGTGAGATTAAAGGAGAAGAATTGTGGAAATTGGTAGTTGTTAACTTGTTATCACCTTATGTAATCTAAGCAGAGTGATCAAGGGTAATCTCTTCTTCCCCAAATTTCAAATTACGTTGTTTAAGTTTTGTAAAATAATTGGCTTTCAATTTTTCTATACAGTCTCTGTAAATTGGAAATTGTATTGTTATGTGGATACATGTGATGATATGTTAGCATAGCATGTTTTACTATATATTATAGATTCCCATATCATCAGTTTCATAATATTATAACGTATGTTATTTACAAAGTATAGAAATATGGTCATATGGCTCTTATACGTAAATTTAATATGTCAAACATATATTGTTTCATAAAATTCACACTCGTATATAATTATGCATGTTAAAACGAAGAAATCAAACTTTGAATGGATGGATTTGGTGTTATAACGAATCCGTAGTGTTAATTTTTATGTTTTATGCTCAAAACCTTGAAGAACATTCAGAACAGTGAAATTACATGTGTTGATTTCATAAATTATGTGTTTTAACTTGTTAAAATCATGCTGGAAGGGTTGAGTATTAGTTATTTGTGTATTACAATGTTTGGGTATGTCTAAATTCGTGTATAAATAAGTTAATTGGAGGTTTTTGGCCATGTTCTGCAATTTTCGTGAATGGCAGAACTGAAAATAGAGTCTCGCGCCATGGCGCCAACTCCATGCCTAAGACCCGTTGCGGCATACACCGCATCACATGACATAAAGCCTTAAGTCATGAAATTAAAACAACAAGTATAACGAAGGTGTCACAGCGCCACTTAGCAGAATGTCTAGAAATAAATTTTTTTTATATGCTCAAGTCTAGCAATGTGTAAGTAACTTAATCTAATGGACATAAAAACATGTTAGACGTATAATGATATGTTAAAATAAATCCTTAACATATTAATAGCACGATTAGGTGTTTATTGAATTATTGAATGTATATTTAGCTTATTGTTCATGAAGTGTAAATTATGTGACAATGAGTGTAGTAGTTTGACTAAGTATAGTCATAATTCGAGTTAGACAAAATCAATGAACATGTGATGACTAGTACGTTATAATTGACTGGTATTGTGAACGTAAATGACATGTAGGATTTAAATTAAGGAATGGGTATAATTAATGTGTAATCTACGCACGAGGCAAGTTTCCTAACCTTACTCGTTATCTTTATATGAGCTTTTAAGTTGTCTCTTTACATCTAGCAAATTCTCATTATTATTGATCAAGTACATTTTATTATATTAAAGTGTATTAATCTTTCAAAGTATGATTCTGTTATATAATAATTATTCTATTATATACCTTTTGAGATTGCTATTCAATTTAAATTATCAGTTATTGTTGAACCTTGTTAGATTAGCGAACCCTTAATGATTCGACTAGTCCATACTTGATGAGCGTTCTAAATTTCAGAACCCTTGTTGAATTATCCAAACCACACTTCCTTTGGTGCGGACTCTAATGTCAAACTGAGTTGAACAACCATGTATAGGGGATTACTTATGCGTTAGCGTTAAGATATTGTGCACAGTATGGTACTAAGGGTTGATCCCCTTAAGTACGAGGAGAAGAGTCCATAGTCTTATGACTGTTAAAGGTTTCAAGTATAAACACTTGACAACCTAGGACATAGTTCAAGGTCTTATGACCCTCAGAAGTTCTTTTGTTTCTTGTTATTCATTCTTGATTCAAAAGCGGAGTTTTCCTATTTCAGAAGTCTTTGATTTATTCACATGTTATTATTTCATTGTTATACTTGTGGGAAATTGTGCTCACTCGTGCGTAATAATAACATTGTAGTTAAGAACAAAAGATCCGACGAACCTTCCACTAGTAAAGGCAAGGGCAAGGTTAACAAATGAAGAAGACTTGTTGTTAATATGTATTTAAATTTCAGACTTGATGTTGTCTAAGACTTGTTATTTGTTTATGATTCCGCACAGATGCTTAAGGTTAGAGTGACCTGAGATTGTATTTATTACACAGATGATGTAACCCCATAAGGGGAAGATATATTTATTTATTTATTTATATCTATTGCATGGTTTGCATTTATTATAGGTAGATAGATAGATGATGTTTGTACAGTGAACACCAAATCCTGCGGAAGTGGAAGTACCCAGATTTGGGGGTGTCATAGGTTGGTATAAAAGCTGTAGGTTATGAACCTTAGGTGGGGGAACAACCTTAGGTAGTAGCCTTGTAGGAGATCGAGAACATAGTGGTGGTAAACTCTTATCAAATTCTAAGAAATGAATTTCTTAATTCATTGAAGATAATAAAAGACTTTATGTGCTTAGGTGTTAAATTATGTGCTCGCTAGTACGGATTAGTAACTAAAACTTAAAATTTTGTTGTCAGGATGTCGGATGTTGGAGGAGCTAGTTGAGATGAGGAGGAGGAACCCCGAGTACCAACAAAGGAGGAGCCCCGAGACATTCATGTCGTCAGGGAGCAGTTGGTACGGAGAGAGCCATCTCCTTTGATCATTGTTGTTGGTCAGGAGCATGAGCCTAGGACTGATTCCGAGGAGGATTCTGAGGAAGAAGAGGAGGAAAGGGAGTTCCCACCGAACTCCATCGATGCTGAGATGTATGATGCACTTTGTGATCATAACATAGAGTTATAAGACACTGTTCAAGAGCTGAAAGAACGGACTATTATCCAGCAGATTACCATCGAGTAGAAGGATGGGGAAATTGTGACTCTTCACACACGTTTAGGAAACGTGGAGTGGGATTTTGCTCACGAGAAGGGTCAAACCGAGGAGAAATCCGAAGAAATAGAAAAGTTGAAGAAGGATCTGAAAGAGAGCTCAGAAAAGCTGGCCATAGCAGAGGAGGGGTGGGTAAGAGAGTCACGTCGTGCTGATCTTGCAGAAGAGGATTGTCGTGCGAAGAAGGCTAAGCTTGGGGAGTCGTACTCTACACTTCAAAATGCAATGGATGCGGCCCAGGATTGAGTTATGAAGTATCCAATCTAGTTTGAAGGTCTACCATCATATATGCTAGATCACAGGACGATGTCCCGCATCATGGAAGAGGAACGTGGCAAGGCTATTCAGCGCCTTAATAGGTAGTGATAGGATTAGTTTATTTATGTGAAACCTATCTGGTAGTTAAAGATGTAAATTTCGATGTGTTTATAAACAAAGGAATATTTTAATGCTTTAAATCCTGTAGATTCTATATCTCGGGATAGTTGATGTAAATAGCATTGATGCTATCGTGTGATGTTAAAACTTTTGATTTGAATAAAATGTCAAAGTTTATTCGAAATAATTTGTTAAGTGAATTATGATTAAATGTTTTAGTTAAGCCTTAAATGTTTAAGGGATTGAATAAAGACTTAATAAGCGTATATTCTTAACAGAAATATGCCGCCTAGAAGAAGACAAAACCGACAACAAGCTCAAGGAGAACCGATGAATAACAACAACGACGCCAATGCAAACCTTGTTCAGCAATTGGTGAACCTATTAATCGGAGCAATTAACAATCAACCACAAGCTCCACCAAACACATCGTTTAAGGATTTCAAGGCAGTGGGACAGCCAGAGTTTAAGGGTTCCATAAACCCAATCGAGGCTCAAACCTAGGTTATGGAGATGGAGAAGGTGTTTGATGTCGCTTTAAAGTAAGAAAGACGAAAACTCATCATGTGCAACATTCATCTGTGAAGTCTGAAGCCATCTATTGGTGGCAGGTAAACAAAGTACAGGGAGGAGAAGGTGTAATAACCTGGGAGAGATTCAAGGAGATATTTTTTGAGATGTATTTTCCAACCAGCTCGCAAAACCAAATGGAAGTTTAGTTTATGGAATTGAAACAGGGGAATATGTCTGTAGCAGATTATGCAGCAAGATTCAACGAATTGGCTAGGTTTGCCACATATCAAGTGTATACTGATGAGAGAAAGGCAAGACATTTCGAGCAGGGACTGAAGCCCTGGTTATATAGCAAGGTGTCAATGTTCCAATTGAACACTTTTGTTGGAGTGTTAGAGAAGGCCATACTCGTTGAGGGTGGAAGCAATGCGGTAACTAAATATAATCAGGATCAGAAGAAGAAAAAGAGTGAGAATGAAGGAGTTAACAAGACTGGTGGAAGTAGCACGGGAGGTAGTAATAATCAGAAGAGAAAGTGATCTAATAACTCATCAGCTGGAAATCAACAAGGAGGGCAGAAGAAGAAGATCGAAGTGTGCCCAACCTACAGAAAAGCTCATTTAGGAGTTTGCATGAAGGGAAAATGAGTGTGCTACAATTATGGTCAGGAAGGCCACATAACACTTAACTATCCTAACCCAAAGAAGGGTGTCTGCTTCACTTATGGCTCAAAGGATCATCTTGCAAGGAATTGTCCTAAGAAGGGATCTGGAGGGACGGGATCAGGAGGGAATAGAGGAAACAGCGGTGGAAGCACTCTGACTATCGCAGGACCAATACGCAACCAACCAATAATGACCGCTGCGCGGAACATTCAACATGGCGGTCTGAGGATCGGTCTTGATCTCGCTATGTGGTGTCAGTTATCATTCCGATCAATAAAGTTAATGCTTATGTATTATTTGATTCAGGTGCTACTTGTTCATTTATATCCGATGACTTTGCTAAGAACTTAGAATTGCTTAAGGATGAGTTAGAATACTCCATGAACATAGAAATTGCGAATAGAGAAATAATCCCTATTAAGTATGTGCATAAGAACTGTAGAGTGGATATTAAGGGTAATATAATGAACGTAGATTCTATCCCTATTCGACTTGGAGAATTCGACGTTATTTATGATATGGACTGGTTATCTAATTATGGGGCGGTAATTAACTGCCAGAAGAAGCGTATTAACCTTATAACTCCGTCAAAGGTTATGTTTTATAGTAGCAAGTCGCCTAGACAAGTGAGTTGTCTGACGATGATGTAGGCCAGGAAGTTGTTAAGACAAGGCTGTGTAGGATATCTAGCTTACATAGTCGATAGTCGTAAAGAGAATTCGAAAATAGAGGAGATACCGGTAGTGAGGAATTTCACATACGTATTTTTGGACGATTTGCCAGGACTTCCACCAGATAGAGCAGTTGAATTTGTGATCGATTTGGCTCCAGGAACGGCTCAACTACAAGAATTACTAGACAAGAAGTATATCCAACCAAGCGTATCACCGTTGGGAGCGCCAATTTTTTTCGTAAAGAAGAAGGATGGGACAATGCGGCTCTGCATCGACTATAGAGAACTAAATAAGGTCACGATCAAGAATAGATATCCATTATCGCAAATCGACGACATGTTCGATCAGTTAAAGGGAGCAAGATACTTTTCAAAGATAGACTTGAGAAGTGGTTATCATCAACTGAAGGTGAGACTAGAGGATGTACTGAAGACAACGTTCAGAACACGATATGGTCACTACGAATTTTTGGTAATGTCATTTGGTCTAACGAATGCTCCTGCAGCATTTATGCGCTTAATGAATGGAGTGTTCAAGCCGTTTTTGGACAAATTCGTAGTGGTATTTATAGATGATATTTTGGTATATTCAAAAACCAAGGAAGAACATGAAGAGCATTTGAGGGTGACGTTAGAGACATTGAGAAGGGAGAAGTTGTATGCCAAGTTTTCAAAATGTGAATTTTGGATTGAAATAGTACAATTTCTAGGACATGTGATCGATAGGGACGTAATTTCGGTGAATCCCTACAAATTCAAAGTTGTGATTAACTGGGATCAGCCAAAAACGCCGTGGGAAGTACGAAGTTTTCTCGGATTGGCAGGTTATTACAGAAGATTCATTCAGGATTTTTCCAAGATCGCAACTCCGTTGACGAATTTGACTAGAAAATCGGTGAAATTTGTTTGGATAGAGAAGTGTGAAGAAAGCTTTCAAGAATTAAAGAAGAGGTTGAGTTCAACACCTGTATTATCTCTTCCGGATGATACAGGAAATTTTGTGGTTTATAGTGATGCATCGCATAAAGGACTTGGTTGTGTGCTTATGCAGAACGGTAGAGTCATCGTGTATGCGTCACGATAATTGAAGGATTATGAGAATGGGTATCTGACCCATGACTTGGAGTTAGCTGTAGTGGTTTTTGCTTTGAAAATCTGGAGGCACTATCTCTATGGGGAGAAGTGTGAAATATATATAGACCACAAGAGTCTGAAATATATTTTTACACAGAAAGACTTGAACATGTGCCAAAGAAGGTGGTTGGAGTTAATTAAGGACTATGATTGTGAGATTCTATACCATCCGGGTAAGGCAAATGTGGTTGCCGACGCCTTAAGTAGAAAGGGTCGGGAGAAACTTATGATCTTGACCCATCAGGAGGAGTTAATTTCAGCAATGGAAAAGCTAGAATTGGAAGTGAAGTGTCCTATGGAGATTGATGAGAATCTGTTTCAGATGCAATCTGGTACAACTCTACTAGATAAGGTTAAGGAGGCTCAACTTCAGGATGACGAATGTAAAACGGTGAAAAAGAAGATATCCGAAGGAACCGAATCAAGATTCAAGATGGATAAGGACGGAATCTTTGAGATTTGAGAAGCGAGAATTTGGGTACCGCTTGATTAGAGATTAAGGAAGAAATTTTGAACGAGGCTCATAACTCACGATATTCGATTCACCCTAGTAGTACCAAGATGTACCAAGATCTACAACAACATTTCTGGTGGCCGAATTTGAAACGAGAGGTTGTAGAATGTGTTACAAAATGTCTGACATGTCAGAAAGTGAAAGTAGAATATCAGAGGCCGAGTGGGTTACTACAACCTTTAGAAATTCTAGAATGGAAATGGGAACATATTACAATGGATTTCGTGGTTGGCCTACCGACAACTCAGAAAGGCTACAACGCAGTATGGGTTATTGTTGACCAATTGAAGAAATCTGCACACTTCCTTCCGATCAAAATCAGATTCAACTTAGATCAGTTGGCAAGGTTATATGTGAAAGAGATTGTTTCGAGGCACGGAGTCCCAGTGTTAATTGTCTCAGATAGAGATTCGCACTTTATGTCGAACTTCTGGAAATGTCTACAGGAACGCATGGGTACACAGTTGCAAATGAGCACGGCATATCACCCTCAGACAGATGGACAGAGTGAAAGAACAATTCAGACATTAGAAGACATGTTAAGAGCTTGTATAATGGACTTTAAAGGAAATTGGGATGATCATCTACATCGCTCGTGAGTTCGGCTATAACAACAACAATTACCACGCTAGTATTGGCATTCCGCTTATGAAGCGTTATCTGGCGAAAAGTGTAGAACTCACGCTATCTTTGGATGAAGTTGGAAAAAGACAATTACTAGGCCCGAATTGAGTACAATGAACGACGAGAAATAGTCAAAGTGATCTGAACAAGATTGATACCATTTCAAGATAGATAGAAGAAATACGCCGATCCACACCGTAAAAATGTTGAGTTTGAATCGAGTAGTTATGTGTTCTTAAAGGTCTCTCCCTGGAAAGGAAAGATCAGGTTCGGAAAGAAAGGGAAATTAAGCCCGAGATTCATTGGGCCCTTTGAAGTACTACGAAGGATCGGAGAGGTTGCGTATGAGGTAGCTTTACCTCCAGCTCTAGTGAATGTCCACAACGTTTTCCATGTTTCAGTTCTATGACCCTACAAACCCGATTATAAGCACGTGATTGAATATAAACCCCTATATTTTGACAAAGACTTATCTTACGAAGAAATTCCTGTTCAGATTGTCGACTGAAAAGAGCAAGTTCTAAAGAATAAAGTAATACCTTCTGTTAAGGTAATTTGGAGGAACCACAACGCTAAAGAAGCAACGTGGAAACTCGAAGAGAATATGATGAAGAATTATCCTTATTTATTTACTTAAAGTATTAAAAGTGATTCTGGGGACAGAATCTTTGTAAGGGGGGAGAATGTAACATGGCGAATTGTTTGAGTTGTGATTCTGATGACAGAATCCTTTTAAGGGTGAAATATGTGACAACCGAGATTTTGTAATTCAATTCTAATATTTATTGGATTAAATAAATATTTTTCGATGAATTAATTATTAGATTAAATAATTAATTGATGAAGTTGTGATAGATTAATTTAATTATATGTGTTATATTTATTAAATTAATGTAAAGAATTTTATTATTCGAAGTATGTATTTATGTGAGCTTATTGAATTAAAAGAAATATTTAATAAGCCTAATGATATTTTAATTAATTTAATAATTAATTAGAGATTTAATGAATCTGACATAATTAATAAATGAGAAATTTAATTATGTGAGATTGCGAATTAATGAGAAATTATTATATGTTATTTGAATTAAATTAAATTAGATGTTTGATTTATTATCTAATTGGATGTGACATGATTTAAACTATATTATAAGGGATTAATTAAATTAAATGGGTATAAGCTTTTTAAAGCTAGCCAAACATGGCCTTAGTGGGAGTTGAGGGAAGTTAACCCATGATGGGTAACTGACCTCCACAACGTGTCAGTTCTTTATTATATACATCTTCCTTTTGTTTTATTATTTGCTAAGTCCGGAAAAGTAAAATAGAGAGGGAGAGAGTTTTGAGAATCAGTGAGATTAAAGGAGAAGAAGTGTGGAAGTTAGGAGTTGTTAACTTGTTATCACCTTATATAATCCAAGCAGAGTAATCAAGGGTAATCTCTTCTTCCCCAAATTTCAAATTACGTTGTCTAGGGTTTGTAAAATAATTGGCTTTCAAGTTTTCTATAAATTGGAAATTATATTGTTATGTGGATACATGTGATGATATGTTAGCATAACATGTTTTACTATATAATATAGATTCCCATATCATCAGTTTCATAATATTATAACATATGTTATTTACAGAGTATAGAAATATGGTCATATGGCCCTTATACGTAAATTTAATATGTCAAACATATATTTTTTCGTAAAATTCACACTCGTATATAATTATGCATGTTAAAACGAAGAAATCAAACTTCGAATGGATGGATTTGGTGTTATAACCAATCTATAGTGTTAATTTTTATGTTTTATGTTCAAAACCTTCAAGAACATCAAGAATAGTGAAATTACATGTGTTGATTTCGTAAATTATGTGTTTTAACTTGTTAAAATCATGCTAGAAGGGTTGAGTATTAGTTATTTGTGTATTACAATGTTTGGGTATGTCTAAATTCGTGTAAAAATAAGTTAATTGGAGGTTTTTGGCCATGTTCTGCAATTTTGTCGAATTAAAGAATCTGAAAGCGAGTCTCGTGCTGTGGCGCCAACTCCATGCCTAAGACCCGTCTGCCTTGCATGAGCCTTAAGCCATGACGCCAACAGAAAAGTATAACAATGGCGTAGCAGTGATACCACTTAGCAGAATGTCCAGAAATGAATTTTTTTAAATGTTTAAGTCTAGCAATGTGTTAGTAACTTAATCTAATGAACATAAAAATATGTTAGACGTATAATGAGATGTTAAAATAAATCCTTAAAATATTAATAACACAATTATATGTGAATTGAATTATTGAATGTATATTTAGCTTATTGTTCATGAAGTGTAAATTATGTGACAATGAGTGTAGTAGTTTGACTAAGTATAGTCCTAATTCGAGTTAGACAAAATCAATGAACTTGTGATGACTAGTACGTTATAATTGACTGGTATTGTGAACATAAATGACATGTAGGATTTAAATCATGGAACGAGTATAATTAACGTGTAATCTACGCACGAGGCAAGTTTCCTAACCTTACTCGTTATCTTTATATGAGCTTATAAGTTGTCTCTTTACATAGAGCAAATTCTCGTTATTATTGATCAAGTCCATTTTATTATATTAAAGTGTATTAATCTTTCAAAGTATGATTCTATTATACAATAATTATTCTATTGTATACCTTTTGAGATTGCTATTCAATTTAAATTATCAGTTACTGTTGAACCTTGTTAGATTAGTGAACCCTTAATGATTCAACTAGTCCATACTAAATTTTAGAACCCTTGTGGAATTATCCAAACCAAACTTCCTTTGGTGCGGACTCTAATGTCAAACTGAGATGAACAACCCTGTATAAGGGATTACTTATGCGTTAGCGTTAAGATATTATTATGCGATATGGTACTAAGGATCCCCTAAGTACGAGGAGAAGAGTCCATAGTCTTATGACTGTTAAAGGTTTCAAGTATAAACACTTGACAACCTATGACATAGTTCCAGGTCTTATGACCCTCAGAAGTTCTTTTGTTTCTTGTTATTCATTCTTGATTCAAAAGCAGAGTTTTCCTATTTCATAAGTCTTTGATTTATTCGCATGTTATTATTTCATTGTTATATTGTTATATTTGTGGGCAATCGTGCTCACTCTTGCGTAATAATAACATTGCAGTTAAGAACGAAAGATCTGACGAACCTTCCACTAGTAAAGGCAAGGGCAAGGTTAACAAATGAAGAAGACTTGTTGTTAATATGTATTTAAATTTCAGACTTGATGTTGTCTAAGACTTGTTATTTGTTTATGATTCCGCACAGATGTTTAAGGTTAGAGTGACCTGGGATTGTATTTATTATGCAGATGATGTAACCCCATAAGAGGAAGATTTATTTATTTATTTATTTCTATCTATTGCATGGTTTTCATTTATTATGGGTGGGTAGATAGATGATATTTGTACAGTGAACACCAAATCCTAGGGAAGTGGAAGTACCCGGATTTGGGGGTGTCATGAGGATAATTATTAAAGACTTTAAATTTATCCAGAGTTTAAAATATCCAAATATTATCAATCACTTGATAATCTCATAATCTAATATCATTAATATTATACCAATATTTTAATAATTTCTTAAACTTATAAACAATTTATTTTAATTGTTTACACTGTACCAAATAATGCATTTAATCATTCAAAAATGCCATACTCATAAGATTTCATCACCAATGATCAAATCCCTCATCAAAAATCTACATATACCTTATATAGGATTTCTAAGCCATAAAATCCTATTTACCAATTTTTTAATTTCACATAACATATTTAATTCATATGTTCGTAACTAAACCATTTTCATGAAAAATAACAAATCATTCCCAAAATTTTTTTTTTCGATTTAGTAGAATATAGTCCCATATTGAACATATATTTTTCTCGGAATTTTTAAAATTCATTTACTATTTTTCATATAATGCCAAAATGGTGAATATTTAGACATTTATCATAAATTGTACTTACGTCCAAAAATTCTAAAATTTACTGGGTATACTCTCATTATATATATATACTCCCAATAAAAATTTCACCAATTTTGGAGTTCACCACAAGGAGTTATAAGGGTTTACTTTTAAAATAGTATTTTTCCATAAAATTCATAACTCCTAATCTATACATCCAAAAATCGCCATTTTTGGACACAATCTAGAAAACTCATCAATTATCATTTCAAATTTTTCCGAAATTTTTGAGGGTCGAAAAAATTAGGAAGCGCAAAAATGGATTTTAAGCGCCGTGCGGTAATCCACGTAGATGGATCATTTCCACAATTTAATAAGGAATGAATACGAAGGATCTTTCACAATGCATGTGGTAATCCACATAGACATGTTATTCCAACAGAATAATAAAGAATGGAATAACAAAAGAATTCACCATGCATGCGATGATTCGCATAGAGCAGTTATTCCAACAAAATAATAAAGAATGTAATAACGTAAGAATTCACCGAGCGCATGCGATAGACCACCACGAGATGTTATTCCAACGAGAATAATAAAGAATGGAATAACAACGAAATTCACCGAACTGCGATAGACCAATGCGACATGTTATTCCATAGAATAATAAAGAATGGAACCAAGTCATGGGTAATCCGCATGCAGACGGATATTCTAACGAGAATAATAAAGAATGGAACCGAGTCATCAGTAATTCACACGCAGACGAGATATTCCAACAGAATAATAAAGAATGGAACCAGGTCATGCATAATCCGCACAGACAAGATATTCCAACAGAATAATAAAGAATGGAATAACAGAAGAATTTGACCATGTACGCAGTACTTCGCATAGACAGGTTATTCCAACATAATAATAAAGAAGGGAATAACAGAAGAATTTCACCATGTATACGGTAGTCCGCGTATACAGGTTATTCCAACAGAATAATAAGGAATGGAATAACAATAGCTCTTTTCATGAGTACGAAAGAAATAATAACCCTTACTATAATAATAATATCCCTTACCTCAAAAGAAGACTGGACACTAGAATAGTGAGGTAGCAGACTTCTCTTCTTCTTTCTCTCTATAATAATTGTTCTATAGCTTTAGTGAATTGGTGAGAAATGAAGGAAGAATGAGCTTCTATTTATAGGAAAATATAGTTTCAATAATTGCACGTTTTGGGGCTCAAAATATTACAGTATAATACCTCCCTCTTTTTCTTCATTTTTAATTTAGTCCTGCAAGTATTATCAAACTTGCACCACCTCCCCTAATAGTAAATAATGTGAATCAATAGTTCAATCATGTGAATCAATAGTTATAATCATGTGAAAATACGAATTACAGTATAGTACCTCCATCTATACCTCCATTTTTAACTTAGTCATGCAAGTATTATCAATCTTGCACCACCTCCCCTAATAGTACAAGAATGTGAATCAATAGTACACACATGTGAACAAATAGTTATAATCATGTGAATTAATAGGAATTAAATTCTAATTTATCCGTTTAATTACCTGATTGGTCAATATAACTTCCAGACGTCAATTAATATCGAAATAAATGTCGATTTCCACTCAAACTAATAATCTCAACACAATGAAACTATTTTTATCAAGTCAACTGTTGACTTTTTGACCAAAAAGTCAACCTCAGAAAATTTTGTGTTTATAGTCTATTTTTACTAATTTCATCGTTTTGGACTCAAATATCACGTCTGTGTCTCCAAATTCAACTCCAAACTCAAATTTGATTTTTAATAACATTTATTCATTATTATTATAATTCGCAATATTTAACAACCAAGTCGTTCCCAGGAAAGAGGGGACTTTCCGATAAGGATTTCTCCTTATTGGCGCACAATTAGGTAACCAAACCTCTCCTTGACAGAACTTCTAGACATTGTCAATATTGCAAATAATAATATGAATAACTTTGTCGTCTCAATTATTGATTTAATAATATAACATATTGTGATAATAATTGAATAAAACTGAGTGACTTCTCACATAAGCATCAATAATCAAAGATACTGTACAATACCGTGTGCTACTATGCAACCACGCGTATTACTATACTTTTATCACCAATTATTTTATAACAACTTGTTTACTTTGAAAAATTTTCACATATCACCATTAACTTTAACCTTTTATCAATTTAACCATTTACTAAATAGAATAATTATAAGAAAATTGAATACTTTCATTTAAAAAAATTCGGGGTCTCATAGATGCGGTGCTAGTACAGTAAAAATTCCCATTATGACCCTGGAAGCTGGAAAAGATCTGTAAGCCCTGCATCATAGAAATTAAACATAATAACAACAAAATATAAATAAAAGCTAACTAAATAACTAAAAACAGGCAACAACTTAAACCACAAAGGATCTAATTCGCAGGTATAAATCACACTCATCAATCACCACTATCTTTATCTTTATAGACTTCAATAAGGTTACTACCTAAGGTTTTTTCCCCACCTAAGGTTCATAACCTAAGGCTTTGATACTAACTTGTGACACCCCAAAATCTTGGTACTTCATTCCTATAGAATTTGGTGTTCACTATCCAAACATTCATTTCTAACTACCTAAATTTAATAAAATTTAAATAATAAATCTTCCCATTAAAGGGCTACATAATTAAATCCGATCGATCCCAGGTTATTTAACCTTAAAACATTCATCAAATGCGGAAAATTAAATAATTACATCATAATAATTAAAACTAATTCTGAAGACATAAATCTTAACAAATTAACAAGTCTTCAACACTTTTTTATCTTGCCTTTTCCTTTGCTAGTGATTGGCTCGTCAACCTTCTCAACTTTAGCGGCAATAGTTATATATATGAAAGAATGAACAAAACAAATTCTCACTTGAAAGGACACAATAACTGGCAATGAATAAACTCATTTTAATTGAATAACATATCTTAACATCTATAATTAAGAACTGATACTGTAAATTATCTGAGGGTCACAAGACCATGAACTATGTCTAAGGTTATAAGTATTTGTTTCAACTTAAACCTAAACAGTCATTAGACTGTAGGGACTCCTCTTACTTAGGATGATCAGCCCTTCATACCATGTATTGTGCACAAACATCTAAACACTTTCGCATAAATAATCCCCTATAATAGGGTTGTTTATCTCAGTTTTAATATACAAGTCTGTACCAAAGTAAGTTTGGTTTATATAAGTTTCAAGGGTAATTTAGAGTTGAACGAACATCAACTAAGTATTAATTAAATCAAAAGTTTAATGACAATGCGAGGTTTTAACAATGACATGTTATAGAGTAATTATGAATCATACATGAATAGTATGTACATCAAAGTCATGCATTAAGAATAACTTTCAAAGCATTAAAATATATAATGAACCTAGCTTGAACAACAATGATAAGCTAAGATTACATAAAGAAACAAAATTAAGAACTTTGCTTGATAGAATTCAAGAAATTGCGTAATGTTATAAACAAGACATAATAACAAACTTGCATATTTATAAACAATGTAGGTTAAACTCAAATAAAGATTAGGGTTAGAGAACTTGTTTAAATAAGAATAGGATTACGAAACTTGCACAACAATAATAAACAAGTTAGGGTAAGGAAACTTGCTTAAAGAAAGTTTGGAATTAGAGAACTTGCATAAGTATAACATGACAACGAAAAGTAAACCTTGCTGAATAATAAAGAAGCAAAGGTTAGGAAACTTGGGTAACGATAACAACTTAACTGCTTAATAAGAGATTAGAGATAGACAACTTGCATAAATTAAGTAAGATATGATAAACTCAAATAGAGATTAGGGTTCGAAAACTTGCCTCGTTCGTAGGTTAAATGTTCACTACTCACGTTCACCACAAGTTCTACACATTCCATATGTATTGGCAACACTCATTAGTTATACTAATATTAATTTCATGAGTTTAGTTCCCACTTTTAGTATAACTCATTAACTTAATTTAAGTTTTTTGCTTCCCGCCACAAAACACATATTACAAGACCGAAGTCTCGAATCTTAAGTTTAAATAACATCACATATTTTTACGAGCATCACATTTTAGCCCTTTTTACAACTTTTCAATTTATCATGCCATTTCAACATATAAACGTTAACAAGTTGATAAAACATTCTATTACATATTCAAAACGTTATCATATTCTTTGATTAAGTTAGACTAACATACAATGGATTTGCACCAACTAAAACGCAAATCGCCTTGACTTTGCTACCCTAGTGAAGCGGGTTTTATCTTGAGAAAGGCCATGGGAGTGACATGCCGGTAAGGTAGGATAAATACACTAATAACGCTTGTAAGGCTGGGGGTACCGATGTCGATTTTTGCGATTCATGAATCGAACACAACAGAAAGCCAAATTAGGCCTAAAAACTCTATTCTAGCAACCATTTCAACTTACCCAAGTTGTAATAAGTTTACAGAAACATAAACTAATGTTCCTAACATATTTCTAACCATATAAACAACATAAACATCAAAAGTACAACCTCTAAATTCACTATTTTTACTATTTCTTCACTTTTAACATTCTTAACGAAATAATTTACTGTGAATTCGTTTTACAACCAAAACAGTCCGTTTAAATCATATTGTTTTCGTTTATTCATGTATTTTCACAATCAGAAATCAATTTACAGTTTAACACATGAATTGAACATCAATTTTAATTCTAAAAAAATTCATATCATATATATACCACTGTAATTCAAGTTCTTCAATATTAAACATATTCTACGAATTTGATTACTCTACATCATGAATAAATGGTATAAAACATGTTATCAACACCCATTAACAAATATAACATCAAGTTTTCAACAATCATACTTAAAAACTCAATTATAGAGAATTTTTATGAAAACATAAGAATGCAAAGAACTAAGAACAAAAGGGTTAAATTACTACCTTAAATTTTTTGTTTGAGCAACACAGATGATAGTAAACTCCTTTGATTTTCTCAACTCACAAAAACTCTTCTCTTCTTCCTTCTCTCTTTTCTCTTTGTGTTTTTCTTCTTTCCTTCTCTGTTTCTTTCTTTAGTATTAGGCTTAAACTTAACGTAAAAAGAAACAGACGCAAAAATAAAAACTAACATATTATAATAACACTACTTAATATATATCAGTTATGCTTATTTTAAATTCAAAAGGCACTATGGCTTGTATGGTAAAACCCATTTAAATTAAAGACTTAAAATCCTTAAGTCTTGTTTGGCAAAACTAAATTAAAACTCTTTTGATTTATTTTAATAACTCATTTATTATATAGTTTAATTGTCACACTATATTTAATTAAATTCTCATATTCAAATTTAATTAAATTAAAACTAACAACAACTTATTAAACCAAATTACCACATTAACAAATTGCCATAAAATTATAATTTTATTTAATAACTTAGTACATCACTTGAATTAATAAATTAAATTAAAATCACATTATAACAATTCTTTTAATCCTTATCAACTCTACAATTTAATTATCAAGTTAAATTAGAATATTACCACATAATAATTATAAAACCCCGACTTTTATAAAATAAAATTCTAATTTAATTTATGATTATTATTTTTAAAATTGTAAAATGTTAAATTGATAAATGGTCAAATAAGCAATTAATCGGATAAATGAGCAAATAAAATAGTATGTGGAGAATTATTGGGAGGCGGCTAATGCTAATAATTGTGGAGGAGATGCTTTTCTCCAACTTTCCAAATTTTCTTTAATTTCCTACAAAACTTTTCTTTGATTGGCCAATTCTATTTTGGTGGGACATGAGATGTTGGTAAACTAACACTTCATCTCCTCATTTTATTCCCACACATTGCACTCCCGTGAAAGGTTACAAAGAAATAAGAGAGAGAAAAGAGAAAGTAAGAAAAGAAAGGAAAGGAGGAAAAGAAAAATAAGTGGAGAAAAAAAATAGAAAGGAGAGAGGGTGAATTATTAATCTCCTCACTCCCACCACCCTCACTCATTCAGGAAGAAATATGAAAATAGAGAGAGAATATGAAGAGAATGAAGAAGAATGGAAGAAGGAAAGAAAAAGAATTTGATAAAGAGGTAATTTTAAAATTTCTTAATTTCTTTTCAGATTTATGTTTTCATAAATTTATATGAAGAGATTTTATTTATACTTGATTTGGATGATTTAAACTTGTATAAACAAGGATCAAACGAGAGAAATCTAGAAATCAAAAGAAGAACAAAATCTTAAAAGTTTCAGAAAAAATTAGTTTACTACTTGATTTTGTAAAATTCATAACACTTTGTGTATAATGAGTTAGGAGATGAGCCATATATCAAACGAAAGCTCTGGAAGTAAGCTATGTGAAGAAATTTGAATCACCCAAAAATTCTTTGTGGATTTTTCATGGTGACTGTTTGAGTGAAACTGGTCCGAAGGACTCATAGTTAGAAAAATCAGTGTTCTTAACCTCTATTGCGTGGGTTATAATTTTTAATCTGATCGTTGGATCGTTGTAATTTTCAGATATGTTATACATATATAAGTTGAGTATTCGTCCACAAATTGTTAACCGTTAAAGATTAATATATTATTTGTTATGAGTTTTAAAAGGTGACTGATCCAGAATTTTTGGTAGCAGAAATTTTGGTAAGCCTTTCTCTCTATGGTAGAGTTAGAATTTGGAAAAAAAATTCTTCTAAAAATTGTAGAGAATTAAATTTTACATGGAAATGACATAAGATCTATAATTTTCTAATAAAAGGGCTAATTATTATGAATTATTGAAGTTTCTGAATATTGGAATGTATAATTAATTTATCAAAAAAATTATTTGAGCTGAAATATTTTTACAGAATGCTTATAATATCATCTTAGAATTTCTGTAAATTTTTGATGAATTATGCTTAGTTAGAGTACTTACCGGTAATCCTTTTTATAGTTCAAGTGTTTTCATAAGTAGCAAAAAAGGGATCCATTTACAAAAGTCATAAAGGGACATCAAACGGCAAGATAGACCTGTTTACGTAATAGGCTGCTGGCTAGAAACATAGGAATTTGTAATGTTGAGATGACTGGTACGTTTATCGATACACTCGAGTAGATGCTTTAAACAAGCCCCCCACGAACCTTCTTCGGCACCAAGACCCCTTAGAGATAGGAGCGAGGCACAACAGTAAAGCAGATGCTGAATTATTTCCAAAATATCTCAGCCCAGAGGGAAAGATATGAGGAGCTAGCATTATGAAATTTCATTTCATTTTCGAGAGATGTTTTTCATAGCCTTAGTTACCAGGAAAGACTTCCAAAGGTGCTTAGAGGACGGGCCTGACGCAGCAGAGCGACGACCCGGGAGGTGAAAGTGAAGGTTCGGATCGGACTCTAGTCTCGACCTACGTCTCTTCAGGTCCGATTTTCATTAAAGGTTGAAAAGCAGAAGTAATTTTGTATTTTTAAACTATTTATAGTTAGTTTAAAGATAGAAGAAATTCATAGAATATTCTATGAATGATGAAAAATTATGAAACTTGGTGAAAAATCTTATAATATTATTTTATAATTTCTGGGAAGTTTTGAAAAATTATTTTATAACAAAAATATTTATTGTATTTTTAAGCTATTTATGGTTAGTTTAAAAATAGAGAAAATTTATAGGAAATTCTATGAATGGTGGAAAATTATGAATTCTGCTGAAAAATGTTATAATAATATAATATTAATATTGATAATATTTTTAAAGATATAAAAGTATGTAGAGTTAGTATTTCTATTTTGAAGCTATTAAATGATAGTTTTTATAAATAGAAATAATTATAGAAAATTGTTGGATAATCTGAAAATTGTGAAAATTGTTTGAAAAGTTCAGAATACTATTTTAAATATTTTAGAAGTGTTAGTAAACTAATGAGGTATCGGGATGTAAACGCACAAGTAACGAATAAGTTATGATAAAAACAAAAATAATATTTTTGTTAAAGTAAAAATGGTGATAATATCATAATAGTGGATTATCATATATGAGGTTTTAGATTTCTCAAGTTTTATTATTCACTTCTAAAGTTTTGGAATATGAATAATGATTTTATGCAATAAATAAAGATAACTTGAATGAATAATGAATTATTAGTTGGTTTTTATGTTATTCGATGTAAATATGTTTTTGTGTTAACCCCGACTTTTAATAGAATTAGTAAGGTATTGATTTGATTCTTACGTAAGAAGTCACTCAGTCTTTTATTCAATAATTGTCATAGTAGTTATTACACAGTGACTCATATTATTTAATATGATATAATTATACCAGTTCAAAGTATATTGTGAGTCTATATTAATCATTGTGAACAATTGTTGAAAGATTGAAAATGTGTAAATAATTGATGAATAAAAAGTGTTGATTAAAGATAAGTATGATATACAGATGTTTGTTCAATTATTTTCTTTTTACAAAAGTAGGTTTGGCAGGACTTACTGACACTCTACTTTTTCTAAAGTAGTATGGACCACAACTTTATTATTGAACAAATTTTGTTAAAACATGTACAAGTTGGTTTAATTTTCTTGGTGGGACCATAACTTCCACTACCATTATTATATACCTCATTTGGTTATTTTGTCAAAGGGGATGTGCTAGTTGTTTACTAAATTTTTAGTATTAATAGGTTGCCCAGTTGAGCAACTAAACACACACCATCACTACACTAATAATATAGAATTCTTTTACTAAAATGTTGTGAGTATAATATTGTGAGTATTTCTATTGAGTGTAATGTTACTCCATGTGTCGATAAGGAATGCAAGCATTGTATAAGTTGATCAATTTCACAGAAAGAATAATCAAATCACATGTTAAGGTAAGGGATGTCATTATTATAGTAAGAGGGTATCATTTTTATGGTAAAAGGATGTAATTTCTTTCATACTCCATATTATGGTAAGATATTATTATTCGTTTATTCAGTTTATCATTAAATGGTGAAAAGCCCTGAAATGATTATAATATCCTTAATAGTTTGTGCTTCTTTTAATATCATGTTGCCAATTTGGACTCTATATAATTAAGTTGAAAATCACTAAGATTTATTTTATTGTATTATTTTGATCCATTCATTATATATATCATTGTCATCATTATCATGTTTATATTGTGTTGAAAGTCATCTTTGGCCCGTAGTGCATAGATGGACTGTTGATTGGTATGATTATGACCAGAGATTATTCGGTATAATCATGACAATTGGTGATAACACGAATATCCTTGGCTTGTAGTGCATTGATAATTCGTGGATGTGATACTAATGAATATCCTTGGCCCGTAGTGCATGGATAATTCAATGATGTGGATTATTATTGAGCTAAATCTTAGCGATGAAATATTAATTCATGGATATGATAACACGAATATCCTTGGCCCGTAGTGCATGGATAATTCAGTGATATGGATTATTATTGAGCTGAGTCTCAGCGAGGAAATATTAATTTATGGATGTGATAGCACGAATATCCTTGGCCCGTAGTGCATGGATAATTCGTGGATGTGATATTAATGAATATCCTTGGCCCGTAGTGCATGGATAATTTAGTGATGTGGATTATTATTGAGCTGAGTCTCAGCGATGAAATATTAATTCATGGATGTGATAATAACGAATATCCTTGGCCCATAGTGTATGGATATTTTATGGATGTTATAATAATGAATATCCTTGGCCCGTAGTACATGGATAATTCATAGATGTGATACTAACGAATATCCTTGGTCGTAGTGAATGGATAATTTGGTGATGTAGATTATTTATTTAGTTGAGTCTCAGCGATAAAATTGATGTTAAACTTTTTAAATCATAGAAGATAGTAGATATCATGCTCTACTTGACTTTTCTAAAATATAGTTGTATGTCTTGGCTCGTATTGCAAAGATGGACTGTTGATTTACCTTATTATAAATATGAATTATGAATTTAATTATAATCTGTGGTGGTTCAGGTGAAGACATGTGATGAGAGTTCTCTTTGTCTTGGGTATAATAAAGAAATGTTGATGAGTATTACATGAATGAAATATTAACGATGGACTTTTAATCTAGAGGAGATAATAGACATTATGTTCTACTTGACTCTTCTAATGGATTGTTGATTCCGCTGCTATTATGGTTGGAAACTTTTATCTTCTACCATATGTTCTAAATATCTTATTTATTATGGATGAAGGTTTTTGATAATTTATTTATCTTAAGTCATGATATTCTTTACTGGGCTATTTGTGCTCACCCTTTTGTTTCACAACCCCTTTCAGGAAATAAAAGTGTAGCTGAGACTAGCAAAGAGAATATGGGTATAAAGTGGTGTTTCAAAATAGTCAAAATTTTAATCAAATTATGAAATGGTGGGGCATAATAATTGTACTGAGAACATAAAATGTGTGTGACATATTTTATTCATTATTTAATAGTTATATTTTGTGAACCAAATAGGGGGATGCGAACTCGAATTTGAAAGCGTCAAAATGCACTCCATTAGAACGAGGAGAATAGAAATCTTCTCGTGTTCCTTAAGTACTTGAAATATTTGATGTTGTACTTTATATGGCATTGTAATAATTGAGTATGAATATTGTTGTATTATATACGTTACAATATTTGTATTTAAACTCACAGTATATGTGTCGTCGTATTCTGCATGACTACTGTAAAAATGAAGTTGTTATTAGTGTTATTTTTGGCGACCCAAGATGTGTGATGTATACCTATTTTGGGGGTGTCACAATAATTAATTCATCACTCTTTTATTTTAATTAATTTCAAAATACCAAAATACCAATTATCAACTTAATTAACATATTACACTTAATCAAGTTAATTCCTCACATCTCATGAATTATTTATTTAACTAATAAATAATCAAATTAAATAAATATTTATTTAAAAATAAACACATCAACTAATATATTTATTTAATTCAATAAATATTTTATATTATCGACGTCGGAATTTTTTAGTGTCCCTTTTCGTTACTTGTTCTTTGGTGTTCTCATGTTAATGTGAGATTTGTTTGAAAAAAACAAGTGAAAAAGGTCCGACGTGTATAATGTCGACGATTTGACTTTAAGAGTCACCAGTTGGTGTATTTAACTGGTTGTACCAACGCAACCGAAAAAGGTTTGCACATTGACCTAGTGATATGACACTGTTAAACGGGTCTATGAAACCGAGATTCATTTGAGTTCGGGGGCTTGATTATGCGAAGGGAAGGTGTTAAGCACCCCCTGACATCCGTGTTGCCACGGTGACCGCCGCTTTTCAAGAAACTATTATATGAATATGTGTGTGTGTGTGTGTGTGGATCAATGTGCAATTATTTAGAAGTAGTGTTAGGCCTTGTTCGCACCTATATACAAAGGGTTTAAATTTATAGAAAAATTCAATTTTAACCAGATATATCAATGAAGTTTTGTAAAAAGAGGTTTTTCAAACCCTGTGCTCAATAGTAATTGAGGCCTTTGATACTTCCATTTTATTATTAAATGTTCGACTTGTTGCTTTTATTTTTCGAGATCACGAGGCATCTTGAGAATATAATATCTGACGGCCTTAAACTCACATCATAGCCATGATGACCATCTAAGGAAATTCAGACAAATAAATAATGTACAAGTCGCTACAGGTTGAAAAATGTCCATCACGGAACCGAATCTAGATTCATAAAATTTGAATCATGATCACATGATTCCTAGGCTCACATGATACTGCAGTTTGTATGGAAAGAAGTAAGCAGTTATATATATAAAAGCTATAAATATATATATACAGACATGATCAACCACCACGAAGCAACTCCATGGGGGATCAAAAATATAAATATATAAAAGCGGAATATATATATATATATATATATATATATATATATATATGGACATGATCAACCACCACGAAGTAAACTCAAGGTGGGACAAAATGTAAATAAAGCTATAAAAGCAATAAACTACCACGAAGTAAACTCCAGGCAGGATGAAATGTAAATAAAGCTGTAAAAGCAATTAACTACCACGAAGTAAACTCCATGCCTGACAGAAATGTAAATATATATATGTACATAAGCAGTAAATGCACCGTATGTAAATCCAGGCTCATCAGATATATCCGACAACAATTATATATATAAATATATATATATATATATATATATTTATATATATATAAGAGCAAATAAATGCTCCAGACCGAAGTCTAGGCTCAATCGAGGCATAACTCGATAATGTTAGTCCATATATATAAATATATATATATAAAAGTATATATATACAAATAGAAATGAAAACCACGGACCGAAATCCGGGCATACACACACAACACGACTCTCAATGTGAAGAACAGTGTGTGCAAAGAAGAAGGGAAAGGGTTTATAGAGTATAAGAAGGCTTACAGTGGGTTTCCAAAGCAGGCTTATATGACTCTAGATGGATGAATACTCGGCTCCCGCCGGTAAAAATATGACAATATAAGCTCAAAAGTGTTTGAAACAAGACAACACTCAGTTTATAGGGTGTACAAAGCCAATTGGACAGGGTTTCCTCGCTATTTCTCTCCCCAAAATGGCTAGCCCAAGCCCCATATTTATAGAACTGATTCCCGAAGGTATACCTGCAGCTGCCCAGGCTTCCCAAACTGCCCAGGGCAGTGTGGGTCCCGCCGTGTCGTAGTACGTACACTCAGACAACGCATTATTCGCTTGGTCGTTCATAACTTTCAATCCGGGAGTCCGATGGAAGCGTCCCATACCATTCCGAAAAGCTCTTTCTGAGAGATACAAAATGACATATGATTTGCCCTTTTTTGATTCTGGGAAGATGGGTCCATGACCGAAATAGCATTCCTGTGTTTTAAATCATCTGTCTGGTGAAATTTGTTTTTTCTTAGTTTTCGCCCCGAAGTTAAGATATGAGTCTTGTGGGACTACTTTTGAATCAATTTGAGTTGACATGAGTGTATTTGAATTGAAGTGAAGTTGAGTTGGCAAAATGACCATTTTGCCCCTCCCAAGGTTATCTCCGGTTTTCGCACAGTTGTAGCGGGTTTTTCCCAGGGTTATCTTTGAGATGGTCATGTTGTTTACTCTGAATGTACTCAGGGTTATCTCTGAGGTTGGAATTGATTTTTTGGTCCTCTAGGATTACCTCTGGAGTGTGAAAAAGACGTTTTTGCCCTCCTACACAGTTAGTAACAGGAAAAGAAAATTTTGAGTGTCTATAGATGCCCCTCTTTATCATGTTCATACAATGCAATGGAATGGATATGATAAAGATTAGTAGACACTTTAAATATGACAATGTATTTTTAATGATACAAATTGCAATGTAGTGAATGTGATGATGAATGTTTAAAATGTTTTCATAAATCGCAGTTCGCAAATCGCACATCGCATTTTGCACTTCGCATTTTGCTTTTGGCCAATTACACTTTGCAACTTGCACATCGCATTTCGCATATCGCAAATCACAATATAACGAATGTTATGATGCATGTTTAAAATGTTTTCGCAAATCGCTTTACCTTTATCGGGGATTGCTGATGCCTATGCTGGTGAGACTACAATGGCTTATCTTTTTGTCAGTGCTGCTAATGCCTGTTTGATGAAGAGAAATTGAGATGTCGCCGATGCATACGGTGGTAGTTTATAATGGTGCCTACCCTGATGGTAGTTTGATAACAGATCTTACCCTGCTGGTAGTTGGCATCGCCCAACTATTTTGGTTCCCACTCGAACGGTAGTATACAAAGATTTCATTGCTGGACTGTCTTGATGTTGCACTGAATTGATACCAATTGTTTTGAATACTGAATCTCCCGATACCTTCGCTAAAGTAATATTCAAAGATTTGCTTCGCTAGATTCTACCTGATGTTACACTGGATAAAGATGTACGTTGATGTAGCACCTCACCCTTTTTAAGGTGATTTGTAGTTTCCTTTCATTGTTGAGTGCTTGTGCCTCATTTCCTTGAACATTTGATTCGCAACCCGGCTGAACTGATGATCTGAATTCCGCTGATATCCCTTGGGGGTGCAGTTTTTACTTTCACTGTCGAACTTTGAACTTTAGTGTAGAGGCCTCAACTTATGAGGATTTGGCACAAATTAACATGTTTGATGGTGTAGATTTCATTCGCCAGACCCTTTGTTATTGGGCTTCTGCTCTTAAGTTAAGAACATTGTTGAGAATTTTCCCCTTCGTTTGTAGGGGCAAGCTAATGTAGCCATGATTCTTTTTAGGAGTTTTCCTTATTTTGATGAGAGGCCTGATCCCGCCTTAAAATCCTTCACTTTCCTGGAATCAGAAAATGCCCCAGTCCTTTCGCATATTGATGTCGGGGATTCATATAAAAAACTCTCTTTGTTGATGAAGTCGTAAGTGAGTAATATCCAAATCGCTAGCGAGCTGATGTGGGGGAAGTTTTGATGATGATGGACCATGCTGATGGTGTTAAATGGGGCATTTTCCTCTTTAGGATGTTTGATAAATGCCCCAGTGTTGAGTTGTCGTTGTTTCCAAGATTGCCCAAGTCTTGTTTTAGTGGTCGCAATATCGGGTTGTCATCGATTTTGAAATTGCCCCAGCCTTACTTGTTGTCTAGGATAGTCGCTTTGATAGATGGGCTAATAAGATGCTGAGATCGTAAAAGACTTTTTCCTCTGTACCAGATGGTGAACAAGTATAGGACCTGGGTTTTGATGCCTTCAATCATTATTCCTGACTTGTTAATGCAATCGGTCTTGATTTTCTTTTGATTTGATGAAGACTTGTGATTAAGGGTGTTGAATCTTTGAAGGTCCTCGTTACTGGTTGTCTTCCTTTCTAGAATTTGTGCCATATTTGATGGAATGACATTACAGTGTTGTTGGGTCTTCTCCACATATGTCGCTGACTTGGAGGGTCGTTCTTGGGATCAACGTTTGGATTTGGACATTTCTATTGAGGGTCAGACCGCACCACTGGTGGTTGCCTACGTACTCCCGTAAGTGTGGGAGATTAGGTCTGCGTAGTTCCTACTTGATAAGATAAACGGCTTAACAAGTGTTTGTTTGAGAAGCGTTTGTTTGAGAAGTGTTTGGTTTGATAAGTGTTTGGTTTGGGTTTTTTGGGTTTTTGTTTGGTTTGACCGCACCATAAATGGCTGCCTACGTACTCCCATTGAAGAGGGGAGATCAGGTCTTTCGTAGTTCAAGCCTGATGAGCTGAAATCTGAATGACTTGATTTTTTCTTTTTCTTTTTTATTTTTTCTTTTTCTTTTTCTCTTTTTTTTTTCTTTTTTCTCTTTTTTTTAATTTTTTTTCTTTTGTTTTTGTTTTTGTTTTTTTGTTTTTTTGTTTTTTTGTTTTTTTTTTCTTTTTTTTTTCTATACACGCATGGAAAATAAAAAGCATACTGTGAAGGAAATGATACCGTCCCAACATCTTTTGGAACTCGCAGCTTTATCCCCTGGATCTACATCTCTTTGGCTAGTTGAGGTATAATAGTCCAGTTGTCAGTAGTTGTGTTGCCTTCAAGGCTCGTGACAAAGGTTACTTCTTGGTTTTGAATGTCTTCACTTATGGCCATAACTTGATCGCTTCCTGGTTCAGTACATTCCTCAGGGATGCTTGAGCTGGACCCATCGCAAAAAGGTATGAAATCTTGATTCTTTGATGGGTTGGTTTCCCCGACAACCTCACCACCTTTTCCTTTATCTGTTCCTTCACACTTTTCCTGGGCCTGAGAGGATCGACCATGAAATCTCCCTTGAACTGTTGTCACATTTCTTGCAAGAAACTTTCCTTTTTTGCTTTTTCTTCCTTGGAAAGGATCAATATTTCCTCTGCATCATCCAAGGTTATAAGATCTGGAATGTGGTTATCATCTTTGGACCATAGGATGTCGGATGTTGGCAAAAGAATCTCCTTTGTCATTTCCTGCATTAAGATCATTCCATCTTGGGTTCTGCCTGAATTATCGCTGACAGCCTTCACCTTATTTGAACTACCTGTCTCGAGTGGACATCTTAAGCTTTTTATTGCCTTTTTGCCTTTTTTGGTCATGGGAATTTCTATCTCCAGCTCTCCATTTTCAATGAGATCTTGGATTTTATGTCGCAAAGCCCAGCATTCCTCTGTCGTATGTCCAAGTGAGTTAGAATGGTAGAGACATATCTTGGTGGAATCATAGCTCTTTATCTTGGGATTTACAGGAGGCAGCAACTCAGTAATCCTTCCTTCTCTTATCAGAAAGTGTAGCATTTCTTCATTGGATTTGCTTAGAGGGGTGAATTTTCGGACTCTTGTGGAGGTTGTTTGATCTTTCTTCTTTGAGAGTTTGCATTCCCCCAAGCGATTTTTTTGTTGGCGAGGTCTGCTAGAAATTTTATCATCCCCTTTTCCTACCTTCTAATAGTTGAGTGAAGAAATGCCTCGTATCCACGATGTTGGCGCACTATCGCCTTTAGCAGCTACCGAGTTTACTTGGTTATGGATCGTCTCTAATTTTTGCATTACTATGATACCTTCCTCCGAGTTTTCCCACTTTAGGACATTTGTTCTGTGCCTTTGGGGGTAGTCCTCTATCCTTCGTATGCACTTACGAATTGGATACATTTCAGCGCTTCCTGACCCGATCATGTTTACTTCCTTTGTATCATGTTGCAACGGAAGGTTGGTGTTGACATTCTGTTGATCAAGTTGATGAACCACAATATTGCCACTTTCGATCAGATTTTGAATTTTATGCTTTAAGGACCAACAATCTTCCGTATCGTGTCCTGGAGACCCTGAGTGGTAAGCACATCTTTGGCTTGGATTATATCTTTCGCTCCCTGGTTCTAGAGGTGGAGCTAGTTCGGTAATTTTCTTGTGATCCATTAATATCGCCAATACATGTTCAAGGGAATCGCCTAGTGGAGTGAACACCCGATTTTCCGTTCTTTCAAATTTTCTTTTCCTATCTGGGTATTGGTTGAATGCAGTATGTTATTGAGCTGGTAGATTGTTTTGTATTTTTTGAATGGGGGGACTGTAGGTTGGTCTTTTAACTTGCCCTTGTACAACAAGGGATACATCTTCATTGACTTTATCAGGTACACCCTTGGGATCGCTCGCATACTTGCCAGTCTGTATATGCTTGGCGACTGCTTCCAAGGCAGTGAAGTCTTTAATCTTGCCTGCCTTCAGGCCCATCTCTGCCATTTTACCGTGCTTGATCATTTTTGAGAACGGCTTTCCTATGCCGGCTAGGATCCTCTCGTAGTACGGAGCCTCTTAGATATCAATAAATGTCATTACCATCTTAGCTTCTGTCATTGATGGAATGACTTGTTCTGCTAGATGTCTCCACCTTTGGGCATATTCTTAGAAAGATTCAGAACTTTGCCTTTTGACTTTAGTCACTTGGTATCGATCAGGTGCCATTGTGACGGAAAATTGTACTGATTTAGAAAGGCGTGGGCCAATTCTTCCCAGTTGTGGATTTTGGCATTGTCAAGTCGGGTATACCAGGCTTTAACCTCTCCAGTGAGACTCTTTTGGAAAAGCTGCATTCTAAAGCTTTCATCTTCAGCATAAGATCCCAGTTTGCATATGTACACTTTCAGGTGCGTATAGGGATCGCCTTCCCCATTGTACTTTTCAAACTCTGGGACTTTGAATTTGGCAGGATAGCGAGCCCCGAGGAATATGCAAAGATCTGAATAGGTTACACTCCCATAATTTTCAGTCCATTTGATTAACCAGATGGTTTCCTCCATTTGTTGGACTTTCTTTCTTATATCCCCAGTTTCTCGATCATCCCTGAGATTTGTGATTTCTTTATTGGAATGAGGTTTAGGTATCTGGGTTTCTATCTTTTTACCAATACCTTGACTGCCCCCTGGTGTGGATGACTCTGGTTGAGTAGGCATTGTTTGGCGCTGGATTCCACCATGTGTAGAGGATTCTGTGTGGATGGGTATTTATGGACCCTGAATAGATTGGTGTAGTTCTTTGAGCATAACATCCAACTCTGTCATTTGATAGCTTAATTTTTTGAACTCTTCGCGAGAGACAGAAGTTGGATCAGGTTGGGCACTTTTATCCATGTTTGACTGTGGGCTTAATGCCCTTTTGGTGTTTGAACGCGAAACGGGATCAATTGCTTCCCTACAAAAAGACTTACGTAGTTTAGCCTTAGGGAATGTATAAATGTTACATGCTATGTGATGTATCCATTTTAGGAATATTATCCTGTAAAACGGATGCAAGCGGTTTATAGCATGTTAGGTTTTAATATGCATGTACACATATTTCTTCATGTTTTTCATTATATTGATATTGACAAGTAATTGAAATTACAAGTAATTTAAATGGGAAAGTATGAAAAGACTTCCCTTTGTGTTTGGTTTATCAGAGGCTGACCTATCTTAGGTTTACTCTCGCAGCTTTTTGGCATGAAGGTTCCCAGATCATCACAATCTACTTGACGGGAAGTTAATCTGGTCTTTCAACTGGAGCAAATCTGGGTGGTGCCTTTCCCGAGCCTCGTTGGAATTAGTCTCCTTACGAGTCCAGTAATCAAACACCGACAGGATAGCCTCCTGGTGGAGGAACCACACAACATACATTCACATACAACGTGTCTCAACGTTTATGAAAATGATGACATGTACGAAGCACTAATATCACAGATAGATATAGTATAGTGCAATAAGTAAAATGCATTCGTACACATTCATCATAAATGTAAATGCAACATTCACACACAAGCATATAACAATTTTGAAAAGCTTGTAATAGTGGCTTAAGCCCTCTTCTTTGGAGTCCCCAATGAGTCGCCACCGTCGATGTCGGGATTTTTAGTGTCCTTTTAGATTACTTGTTCTTTGGTGTTCTCATGTTAATCTGAGATTTGTTTGAAAAAACAAGTGAAAAGGTCCGATATGTATAATATCAACGATTTGACTTTAAGAGTCGCTAGTTGGTGTATTTAACTGGTTGCACCAACGCAATCAAAAAGGTTTGCACATTGACCCGTTGATATGACATCGTTAAACGGGTTCTGTGAAAACCGAGTTTTGAGTTCGGGGCTTGATTATGTGGAGGAAGGTGTTAGGCACCCCAGACATCCGTGTTACTACGGTGATCGCCACTTTTCAAGAAATCAAGATATGAATATGTACGTGTGTGTGTGTGTGTGGGTCAATGTGCAATTATTTGAAAGTAGTGTTATGCCTCGTTCGCACCTATATACAAAGGGTTTGAATTTATAGAAAAATTCAGTTTTAACCATATATATCAATGAAGTTTGATAAAAAGAGGTTTTTCAAACCATGTGCTCAATAGTAATTGAGGCCTTTGATACTTCCATTTTATTCTTAAATGTTCGGCTTGTTTGCTTTTATTTTCGAGATGCGAGGCATCTTGAGAAAATAATATCTGTGACGCCAAACTCCTCATGGGTATGATGACCATCCAAGGAAATTCGAGACTCGTAAATAATGTACAAGTCATATATAGTGAAAAATGTCCATCACGGGAACCGAATCTAGATTCAATGGGCTGAATATGTGATCACATGATTCCTAGGCTCACATGATACTATAGTTTGTATGAAAAGCGATGGCGATTATATATATAAAAAAGTCAGTAAATATATATATATATATACAGACATGATCAACCACCACGAAGTAAATTCTAGGTGGGACGAAATGTAAATAAAGCTATAAAAACAATTAACTACCACGAAGTAAACTCCAGGAAGGACGAAATGTATATATATATATATATATATATAAGTTGTAAATGCACCAGATGTAAATCCAAGCTCATCGGATATGTCCGACAACAATTATATATATATATATATATAAAAGCAAGTAAACGCTCCAGACATAAGTCTAGGCTCATCAGATATGTCTGACAACAGTTATATATATATAAGTATATATATATATAGAGTCTGGATCTTAAGCTCACCCCTTATCCAACTCACCCGAGCTCACACACCTTTAGCGACGAAAACGGCGACGGTTCGGTCATATACCGTCGTCTATCTATACTTTTAGCGACGCTATATGTTATCCGTCGCTAGAAGTATGAGCGATGGTTGTATGACCGAACCGTCGCCGTTTCCGTCGCTAAATGGGGGCTGAGCTCGAGTGAGTTGGATAAGGGGTGAGCTTAAGATCCGGACCGTATATATATATAAAGCAAATAAACGCTCCAGACCGATGTCTAGGCTCAATCGAGGCATAACTTGATAATGTTAGTCCATATATATAAATATATACATATAAAAGTATATATATACAGACAGAAATGAAAATCACGACCCGAAATCTGGGCATACGTACACAACACGACTCTCAATGTGAAGAACAGTGTGTGCAAAGAGGAAGGGAAAGACTTTATAGAGTGTAAGAAGGCTTACAATGGGTTGCTAAAGCAGGCTTCTATGACTCTAGATGGATGAATACTCGGCTCCCACCGATAAAAATATGGCAAAATATAAGCTTAAAAGTGTTTGAAACAAGACAACACTCAGTTTATGGGGTGTACAAAGCCAATTGGACAGGGTTTCCTCGCTATTTCTCTCCCCAAAATGGCTAGCCCAAGCCCCATATTTATAGAACTAATTGCCGCAGGTATACCTGCGGCTTCCCGGGCTTCCCAAGCTGCCCACGACGGTGTGGGTCCTGCCGTGTCACAGTACGTACACTCGGACAATGCGTTATTCACTTGGTCGTTCGTAACTTACAATTCGGGAGTCCGATGGAAGCGTGCCATACCATTCCGGAAAGCTCTTTCTGAGAGCTACAAAATGACATATGATTTGCCCTTTTTGATTCTGGGAAGATGGGTCCATGACCAAAATAGCATTCCGGGTTTTACATCGAGCCAATCCGGTGGAGCCGCTTTTATGTAGTTTTTGCTCCGAAGTTAAGATATGAGTCTTGTGGGAGTACTTTTGAATCAATTTGAGTTGACATGAGTGTATTTGATTTGAAGTGAAGTTGAGTTGGCAAAATGACCATTTGCCCTCCCGGTTATCTTGGTTTCACACAACAGAAGTGTTTTTCCCAAGGTTATCTCTGAGATGGTAATGCTGTTGACTTTGAATGTAATCAGGGTTATCTCTGAGGTTGGAATTGATGTTGTGGTCCTCCAGGATTACCTCTGGAGTGTGAAAAAGATATTTTTGCCCTCATGCACAGTTAGTAACACAAAAAGAAAATTTCGAGTGTCTACAAAAATTATACATAAAATTCTGGATTATTACACATTTCCTATAAATAGGTTGCTCAATTAAACAATGAAACTCACACCAGAATCATAAAATTCTTCCTCTACAATATTGTGCATATTTCTTTTGAATATAAGGATACTTTGAGTTTAGCTAATAATGTGACGAATGAATTTATTGAGTCGTGATTCTGGGGATAGAATCCTTTAAAGGATGGAATGATGTAACGAACGAGAATTTTATATGTAATTTAAAAATATTTATTGGATTAAATAAATATTTGATATGATTTATTTATTGAGATAAATAAATTTGATGGAATTATTGTGTATTAATTTAGTTAGATCGTGTTATAATAATTAAATTAATGAATAATGATTTTATGGATCAAAGATTTAATTTAATGAAATGATTAAATTAAATGAATTGTTTAATATTTAATGAAATAATTAAGTTAAATAAATTGTTTGATAATAGTAATGTTGGGTAGTGGTGATGTTCTAGTTTAATTTAATAATTAAATTAGATGTGAAATAATTTGTTAAGTATAATTATAATTATAATGAAATTATAATTATAATTATAATTATAATTATTAGATAAGTGTAAATTTGACTCGATAAAAAAAAATTTGGCTAAATAAAAGTGTGACAATGAATCATATTATATAAGTATTATAAAAATAAATTAAAGGGGGGAGTTTTAGTGTGCAGCCAAACAAAGCCTTGTGGCTTTTGGCATGATTTAACTGATATGCTTATTAGTCTTTTTAACTGATGTGTGCGTGTGTTATATGTATATCATTTTAAGTTTACGTGTTTTTCCAAAGGCTAAGAACAAAGCGGGTACAGAAGAACACAGAGAGGTAGATAGAAAATTGAGGGAGAATTGAGAAATTAGAGAAGATGAGACTTTGAAAATCAAAGGAACAAGCTTGCTAATAATCTCTGTTAGTGTAAACAAGGAATTCAAGGTATAATCTAACTTATATTTTCAGTTATATGTTCTTGAGTTTCTTTTAAAGTGGAGTCCTAATTTGTAAGAAATTGGGTTATATGTGTTAATTAGTTTATGTAATCCATTGGTTATCATCTAGAAACTAATTTCAGTAAGAAAATTAATGAAAACCATGTTTTGTGTTTTTTAGTTTTCTAGGGAAAAATGGAAGATTTGGTTGATGATTTGTTACAATGAGTGTTATGTATGTAATAGATAGTTTATAATCTGTTATATGTAATTTACAAATGATTTTGCAGTATCAAATTCATGTGTAGACATGTTTAAAAAGAAGAAATTGGTTTTTGGTTGAATATGTATTAAAAGGTTGATTTTAAAGTTAAATTTATGTTTGAATTATATGGTAATCTTTAAATTGGTTATGGATTGTGTTAATATGTCAAGAAACAAAAACAATGTATGTGTAATGGACTGATTTGGTTACGAAAAGAGGATTTGGTTATTGAATTTGCTAAATATGTTGAAATATGGTAATCTGTAAATTGGTTATGTTGAAATATGGTTTTGATCCTTTAAAAATTAGTTGTGTAAGATGATTATACTGTTGGACTCTTGATATGCATGTTTGGTGGTAATTTTATTAAGATTACAATTTTTGGTATACCTATGTTGCTGGTTCTATGAAGTTTTGGAAGCTTTATTTTGGATCGAGTAAAAAGCAGCCTCGAAATTTGGGATCGCGCACTGTCTTGATCATACATTAGTACTAAGGCCTAAAAAGCGCGTGTCACCATTCAAAATTTGAAACGAAATGAGTTTGGTTTTTTTTTTCTTCTGTTCATAGTGTGTTGGCCTAACCTAGTCTAAGGTGCATGATAATGTGTTAAACATATAATGAGATTCTAAAACAGATTATAAACATGTATTTGATGATTTTAGGATGAAAAGATAGTGACTTAGAAAACTTTAACTTATAGTTTATTAAGTCTTGAGATGTCTTTACCAGATTTATGGTTTTAGACCTGTAAATGGTGTTGGTGATTGGAATATGATATAGAATAATGAGATAAACTTGAATGAGAGTTAAACCTATAGGGTTAATGTTAGTATAACTAATCAATATTGCGATTCCAATGGAATATGTAGGGAATTTGGCGAACATGTGTTATAATTGTGTAACTTACGCATGAAGCAAGTTCCTTAACCTTATTCTTATGTTGAGCAATTTTCTTGTCCATATTTTGTTTACGATTATTCAAGTTCTTGAATCCTAATTCTTTTACATTGAACAAGTTTCATATTCCTAACTTGATATCATTACGCAAGTTTCTTATCTTTAATCTTTTGTTGAGCAAGTTCCTAACTTTTGTTTCTTGCTATTCAAAGCATAAATTGTTCAAGTTCATTGTCCCAAATGAGATTTTCTAACTCTTTTGGATGTAATACTTTGGATATACAATGTTTATTCAACTGTATATTGCGACATTCAATCTTTGATTTAAATATTGCTGTTCAATCTTATATTATCGTGTCGAACCTTCGAATGACTAATAAAACTTTAATGATTTGGCTAGTCCATAGTTGATGATCGTTCTAAAATTCTAGAACCATTGTTAAAGCTAGAATAAACTAAACTTTCCTTAGTGAGGAAATCCTAAATCAACTGAGAAGAACAACCCTAATATAGGGGATTATGTATGCGTTAGCGTTTAGATGTTTGTGCACAATACATGGTACGAAAGGCTGATCTCCCTAAATACGAAAGAAAGGTTTGTATAGTCTAACGACTATTAAAGGTTGAGGTAGAAATACTTAGTAACCTGGGACATAGTTCATGGTCTTAAGGCCCTCAGATATAAATCTCGACTTGTTTCCTAATCTTGATTCGAAGAACGAGTTCTTAATTATTCAGTATTCATTGCTTAATTTTATGTTATTGCTATTGTCATCATTATATTAGTGATAAATTATTTGCTCACTCTTGCATATAACACTGCAGCTAAAGTTGAGAGAGTTGACGAGTCGTCTACTAGCAAGGGAAATGGCAATATGTCCAAATGATGAAGACTTGATTGATTTTATTTAATCAAATCTATGTTGTGAGACTTATTTAGTTATATGATGTATTCCACAGACTTATGTAATAATTTAAGGTTAGATTACCTGGGATTTGTTTTAAGTCGATGTAACCCTTTAATGGGGAGGATTATTGTTTAAATTATTTAAGTTATGTCTTTATCCTGGATTATGGGTAGTTAGATGTAATTGCTTTGAATAGTGAGCACCAAATCCTGTGCGAATGTAGTACCCAGATTTGGGGGTGTGATAAGTTGGTATCAAAGCCTTAGGTTATGAACCTTAGGTGGGGGAAACCTTAGGAAGTAACCTTATATGAGATCAAAAATATAGTGTTGATGAACTCTTATCGAGTTCTAAGGAATGAATTAAGGAATTCATTGAAGATAAAACAAAATAATAAAAGACTTTATGTGCTTATGTGTTAACAACCTATGTGCTCGCGAGTACCGAGTATTATCGAGTAGTAAATAAAACTTAAGGTGTTTTGTTGTCAGGATATCTAATGTTGAAGGATCCAGTCAAGTTAGGGAGGAGATGCCTCAGGTGCCTAGAGATGAGGAGTCCCGAGATGTCCATATTTTTTGGGAGCAGTTGATTCAGAGGGAGCCTTCTCTGTTGGTCATTGTTGAGGGACAGGAGAATGAGCCTGTGTCTGATCCTGAGGAGGAGGACTCTGAGGAGATAGAGGTGGAGGATGAGGAAGAGAAACCTGTGGAGTTTCCATCAAAATCCATATTAGCTGAGATGTATGATGAATTGTATGACCGTAATATAGAATTACAGGCTAAGGTTGAGGAGCTGAAAGAGCTGGCTAATATGCGTCAGATTACTATAGAGTAGAAGGATGTGAAGATTCAGGAACTCGACGCACGTCTTGGGAACACAGAACAGAACCTAGTTCATATAGAGGGTCATCAAGAGGAGCTGTTGGCTGAAAATGAAAAGATGAAAACCAAAGTTGAGAAGCTAAAATATGATTTGAAGGAGGAGTCATCTAAGCGGGCGAGAGCGGAAGACGCTTTGATTAAGGCTACTCAGTGTGCAGATCGTGTTGAAGATAAGGTACAGACAAAGAAGGCCAAGATGAATAAAATGGATTATGCTTTTCATTTTGCGATTAATAGGGCCCAGGACCGAGTCTTTTATTACCCAGCTCAGTTTGAAGACTTGCCATGGTATATGATGGATCATAGAATAATGTTTCGTATCATGGAAGAAGAGTGTAAAGAAGCTTCTTGACGTCTTAATATGCCAAAATAGGAAAATAATAAGTTGTGTGATTGATTATGTGATAAATAAAATGTAAATCCCATATTTTGAGATAAATAATGGGGTAAGATGAGTATGTAATCCTAAAACTTTTCAAGTTCAAGAAAGTTGATTTTGATAGCAGAGATGTTATCCCTACTATGTTTTGGAAGCTAAGAATGAATAAAATATCGATGTTTATTGAAATGTTATGTGTTAAGCTTTAAGCATAGAATGTTTGAACTAAACCTTAAATATTTAAGAAACTGAGTGGTGATCTAATAAGCATATATCTTAAACAGAAAATGCCTCCTAGAAGAAGAAAACCACGCTAACAACTACCTCCTGAGTGGTCTACTAACAATAACAATAACGAGGTCAATGCTAACCCGTTTTAGTAGTTGGTAACCTTGTTAATAGGAGCACTTGTGAATCAACCGCAAGCTCAAGTCACGACTTTCAAGGACTTCAAAACAGTTGGACAGCTAGAGTTTCAAAGGACTATGAATCCAGCTGAAGCCCAAACCTAGATCATGGAAATGGAGAAGGTTTTCGACGTTGCCAGGGTCAATGAGGATCAGAATACAACTTTTGCGATGTTTATGTTAAAATCTGAAGCTAGCTATTGGTGGCAGGCGAATAGGGTTCGTGGGGGACAGGGAATAATTGTGTGGGATATATTCAAAGAAATGTTTTTTGAGATGTACTTTCTAACAAGTTCTTGGAACCAGATAGAAGTTTAATTCTTGGAACTAAAGCAAGGAACCATGTCTGTGCCAGAATATGCAGCGAAGTTTAATGAGTAGGCAAGGTTTTCTCCGTACCAAGTCAATAAAGATGAGCATAAGGCGAGAAGGTTTGAACAAGGGTTGAAGCCCTGACTATCTAGCAAGGTTTCAATGTTTCAGTTAAATACGTTTGTGGGAGTACTAAAAAAGGCAATTATCGCGGAAGGTGGAAGCGATGCCTTAACCGAGTATAATCAAGAACAGAAGAAGAGGAAGAGTGAGAATGAAAATAAGGCTGGTGGAAGCAAAAGTGGAAGTAATAACCAGAAAAGGAAGTGGAATGAAAATTCAAACGTGGGATAATAGCAAGGAAGTTAGCAAAAGAAGAAGTTTGAAGCTTGTACTACTTGTGGGAAGAACCACACTGGTGTGTGTCTGAAGGGTAAGCGGGTGTGCTTTAATTATGGCCAAGTGGGTCACATTGCGCCAAATTATTTTAGCCCAAATAAGAAAGCTTGTTTCACTTGTGGGTCGAAGGATCATATGGCTCGTGATTGCCCTTGAAAGACAATGGAAGGAATAAGTGGAGGTAAGGGAAGTAACAGCGGAGGTACGATAAATATCACTGGGCCAGTGCCGTCGAATTGACCTACTGCCAGAACTTTCAATATAACCGTGCAAGATGCTGTGCAGTGAAAGGATGTGGTGTCAGGTATCCTTCCGATTAATGGTATTAATTCTTATGTGCTATTTGAGTCGGGTGCTACTTGTTCATTTATATCTGATGATTTTTCTCAAAACATAGATTTGCCTCAGGAAGAATTAGATTTTCCTTTAAGCATAGATATCGTGAATAGGGAAGTGATTCCTGTTAGGTTTATATACAAGAAATGTAGGGTAGATATAAAGGGCCATGAGATGATGGTGGATTTGATATAGATTAAACTTGGGGAATTTGATGTTATACTAGGAATGGATTGATTATTCAATTATAGAATTACGGGGTAGTAATTGATTGCCAAAAGAAATGTGTTAACCTTATGACTCCGTCAAAGGTGGTGTTTTATGGCAGCAAGTTGCCTAGACAAGCGAGTTGTCTGACGATGATGCAAGCCAATAAGTTACTAAGACAAGTATGTGAAGGATACTTAGCCTATATAGTTGATACTTAGAAGATTGTGGATTTGGAACAGAGATCGATCATTAGAGATTTTGCAGATGTATTTCCAGACGAATTGTGTAAGACCCCAACCTTTTATGAATAAAGATTTAATTTCTCTAATTATTAATTTTGAATAATAAGGTGTTGATTTAATATAATGCTTTAGTTATGGGTGAAATGTGCAAATTTTGCAAGGTAAGTAAGTGGTCATAAAATATTCGATTTATCGGGGAATATTTATTTGGTTAATGAATATTCTTTTTATTGGAGAATATTCGTACGACAGTGCAGTCATTGGTGGACCCCACGGAATGAATGTCGAATATAGAAAGCGACAGAAAATAACATTTTTATAAAAATAACGGTAAAATTGTTACCGTTAAACTGTTGAAATACCCGGTGGTTAAAATACGATGTCTGCAGGTGTTGCGAGAATAGCACAACGATGTTGCATAATAATTCTAATTATTAATTCTTACGTAAGAAGTCACTACTCAATAATTTTCACAGTAATTACTGTTCAATATTTTATTTTATTGATTCAATAATTGCTACATGGATATTTTATATTATTGATTCAATAATTGTTATTGCACAATATTTCAAATTATCAGATCAATAATTTATATTATTTGAATAATATTATTAGATAGCATTATTGGCAATGTCTAAGGAAGTTCTGTCTATGAGAGGTTATTTAATTGCGCACCAGCAAAGAGAAGTTTTTACCGGAAGACCCCCCTCTTTCTTGAGAACGACCTGGTTGTCAATATTGTAGTTCTGTAATATTATTTATGAATAATTAATAATTGATTTATATGATAACAAAATATTTATTTTATGTGGATATAATTGAATGAATTAATGTTGAGGTGTTTTATCAGTATTTTATCGGAATGGAGGTGTTGAAAATCATCCGTATGTGAATTTTGGTCATTTTCCGTTACGAATTTGGAAAACCTTTCTTCTACAAAGTTGTAGAGAATTAAATTTCCTATGCAATGGACATAAGATTCAAATTTTTCTGATAAAAATGCTATTTATTATGAATTATTGAAGTTTCAGAAGTTTTCTCTTTATAATATCGAGCGTATTTTGTAAGTATTTAGATACTTTGAGAGTTGATAAGCAGTGCAACTTTTCTTCAGTATTATATCTGATATTTCAGTCAGAAGTACTTATCTATTGAGGTAAGAGATGTTATTTTTTTTTATAAATGATGTTATTTCTTTTAATATTATTATACCAAAATATTGATATGAAAATTTTACCTTTTCATGTCAGGGTTACTATTCACGTATACGACACTATTCACGTATATGGCACTATTCACGAATACGGTACTATTCACAAAAAAATTTAATTTTTTTTCTTTGTCCAAGTTGTCTATTATGGTTACTATCCAAAATAGGTATATATCACCCATCTTTTGTCGCCAAATACATGGTACTAAATACAAATACAAACTTAATTATACAACATGAGCTGAGAGTTTTTACACGAAGATTGTCTTCTAGACAGTATTCAAACTCAAATGGAGTCCTCATTACATTTATTATTACACTATTTAACATAATAGTGAGGACTACTAATGTTATCATCTAGACCGTCACTCTTTTCCCCGATTAGTCCCAGCTATATTCTCATTTCCTGAACAGAACAATGAAAGCAAAAGGGTGAGCTCAACTAGCCTAGTAAGAAATATTATGACTAAGATAATGCAGAATAAATTATCCTTAGCCTTCAACAGTATATCAACTGATAGAATATAATAGACAACGAGTTTTAGATCAACAACTGCAGCGGAATGAGCAATCCTTTAGAAGAGTCAAGTAAAGCATGATATCTACTATCTTCTATGATTTAAAAAGGTTTTCATCAACTTTATCGCTGAGACTCAACTTAATAAGTAAACCACATCATCGAATCATCCTTGCACTATGGGCCAAGGATATTCATGTAATCATCAATGGTCATGATTATACCGAATAATCTCTGGTCATAATTATACCAACAACTCGTCCATCAATGCACTACGGACCAATGAAGACTTTTACCACATCATCTCAGAACATTACGGGTCATGATTATACCGAATGATCCTCGGTCATAATCATACCAACCAACAAATCCATCTATGCACGTAAGCCAAAGATGACTTTCATCACAATATAAGCATGAGGATGATGATAATGATATAAGCATTAATCAAATGAAATCAAATCAAACGAATTCAAGGATAAATATTAAAGACTTTAAATTTATCCATAGTTTAATTGTCAACATGATACTGCTTTGTAGAGTAAAATTCAAGAGTAATTTTCATGTACCAAAAATAATTTGGACAGAAAAGAAATATATTTTTTGGGTAAATAGTATCTCATGAATAGTACCCTGTGAATAGTACTTTAGGAATAGTACCTCGTGAATAGCACCCCGACATGAAAAGTACCCTAAATACCCGAGTGAATAATATTCGGGTGAATATTATTGGGTGAATAGTAACTCGTGAATAGTACATCGACATAAAAACTGCCCCGAATACCCGAGTGAATAATATTTGAGTGAATAGTAACTAGGTGAATAATAACTCATAAATAGTAACTCATGAATAGTATTCCGTCATGAAAAGATCAATAATTATCAAGAAAGCTCAGAATAATATTTCAATGAAAAGATACTGGATGAAGCGCAAATATCAAGGATATTCTACTAATTTCATGGAGTATAGAAGCCAAAACTTCAACAAAATGAGTATAGAATTCAAAATCTGAAACGAAATAATATTACTTTATACTAAAGAGTATGGAAGAAAATATTATTTCAAGTGAATATTGAACAAAAATCCCTTGAACGAAAATAATATTCCAACGAATATTTAACGAAGATAATATCCCTACGAATATTGAACGAAGATAATATTCTTTATGAATATTGAACGAAAATAATATTCATACGAATACAAAAAATAATATCTCTTCAGAATATGAAATAAATAATACCCCTTACCTCAGAAGAAGACTTGATACTAGAGTAGTGAAGTAGCAGACTACTCTTCTTCTTTCTCCTATAACTTCTCTCTCTATAGTTGCTCTTGTGAGTCCTAGTGAATTGATTAGAATGAAGGAAAAATGGGCTTCTATTTATAAGAAAATATTGTTTCGATAACTGCACGTTTTGGGGCTCAAAATATTATAGTACAATACCTTCATCTTTTCCTTCATTTTTAATTTTAGTCCTGCAAGTATTTAAAATTTGCGGCACCTCCCCTAATAGTATATCATGTGAATCAATAGTTCTATACATGTGAAAATACGAATTACAGTATAGTACCTCCATCTATACCTCTATTTTTAACTTAGTCATGCAAGTATTATCAATCTTGCACCACCTCCCCTAGTAGTACATGAATGTGAATCAATAGTACACACATGTGAACAAATAGTTATAAGCATGTGAATTAATAGCAATTAATTGCTAATTTATCCGATTAATTACCCGATTGGTCAATATAACTTCCAGACATCAATTATTATCGAAATAAATGTTGATTTCCACTAACACTAATAATCCCAACACAATGGAACTATCAATTTCATCTTTAATCAACATGAACTCATTCATCATTAATATTATAAGTCACAATATTTAACAACCATGTCGTTCCCAAGAAAGAGGGGGCTTTCAGATAAGGATTTCTCCTTATTGGCGCGCAATTAGGTGAGCAAACCTCTCTCAGTGTAACTTCTAGACATTGTCAATATTGCAAATAATAATATGAATAACTTTGTCATCTCAATTATTGATTTAATAATATAAAATATTGATACTGTGATAATAATTGAATCAATAATATGAGAGATATGATGGAGCAATTACTGCAGCAATAATTGAGTATAACTGAGTGACTTCTAACGTAAGCATCAATAATCAATACTATGTTCTACTATACAACCACGCCAGACATCAGTATTTTTACTACTGGGTAGTTTAACAGTTTTAACGGTAAAAACTTTCATAGATTATTTTTTTAAAAGATAATTACATGCTTTTCTAAATACAACATTACTTCCGTTGTGGGGTCCACCAATGATTGTGCCGTCTTACGAATATTCCCTATTAAAATGAATATTCCCCGACCAATCGAATATTTTATAACAACTTGCATATTTTACAAAATTTATAAATATTATCCACAACTATAACATTATCTCAAATCCACACCATAATATAAAAAAAATATTTCGAGAAAATTAAATCTTTATTCATAAAATTTGGGGTCTTACAATCTCCCCTCCTTATGAAATTTCGCCCTCGAAATTTATGTACGTACCTGGTATGTCGAACAGGTGATGATACCAAGTCAGATTCTAACTCTTGAGGTGTAACCTTTGAGTGTAGAATATGATCCTTCTTATCCAAGATTTTAACACGTATCTCCTCATACATTAAATCTTAGGCTATCTCGTCTAGTTCTAATTCAATAATGTGGTTTGGGTCATCCACATATTTACGTAACATCGATACGTGAAAAACTTTATGAACAACACGCCGACATACTTGGCGATAAAAAAAGCAGTCTATAGGCCACGCTCCTACTCCATCGAGGATTTCAAATGGGCCAATAAGATCAAGGGTTGAGATTTTCTCTCTTCATCGAGTCTTGCTTTTAGAATAACGCCTTCTTGAACCTTCTTCTTCATATTCATCAGCTCCAAATTTGTAGCTTGAATGGTTTTAACTTCATCAGTTAACGTCGATTCTACTCATATTATTTGACATCATCATGTGGGTCCTCAGAGTCTTTAACTCTATCATCATCATTCGTAAGTTATACGAAATGGGTTTTGTGTTAACAACGTCACACTCGTAAACGCATATGATCTTCTATTCAATCGCGCGCGCCACCACGTTCGCTCTTCCACGATGATATTGAATGGTATAGTCGTAACCTTCAACAGCTCGAGCCAACGTCTTTAGCGCATAATACCTTCGTTTTGGGTGAAGAAACTAGTTATGGGTTTTAGAGATGGGTTTTAGGGTCACTACAAAATTCAATTTTCAGGCTCTGGGTAGGGCAAGAAGTCTTCAGGAATACGTCAGGAAATTTATTATCGATAGAAATAAAACTGTGACTCTCATCCCAAGACTTGGATAGTATGTCACATTGATACCTATCAACTTTCCACCGTTATTCACGGCTTCCCCTACAGAAAGTCTGGCTTCGGTGCATTCCACACAAGGAAGTCACCAACGAAAGGCTCAGGGCTCTTTACTTATGGCTTAATATAACAGTGATTGACTTTAGTGGGTTGGTTGCTTGAATTCGCATAACAGGTTGGTTAGGAGAATGAAATCTAACAACCTTACAAAAATAATCAATTTTGGCATGATGAGTAGTTAACCAATTGATTCCTTAAATCACATCAAGGGCAAGTATTTTTAAAGAGATAAGATCGACAGGTAACGTGAAAGTGTCGATTTGAATCAATAAGATTTATAAACAGTGGAGGTAACAAAGGTTTCTACTAACGAAGTTTTAACCAATAAGTCAAAGTCTAACTTCTCTAGGGTCAAATTTAAACGTTGAGCGCAGGTAAGAGAGATAAAAGAATGGGTAGAACCGGTATCTAATAAGGTATAGACTTCGCAAGAATTTATAATTAACTAACCCGTGCTAACTTTGTTCAGGTTACTCACTTTTTTAGAAGCCACAAAAAATGCTCTTCCTGTTGCACATTATCCTGGGTATTGATCGTTGGTGACTCAACGGTGTCATGTGCTTCATTGCTTATCTCAACATTTTCGGATGCCATTTTCAAATATTGCCACAAAACAAGGGTTAATTGACATGTCACATATTATCCCTATACTATGACCGACCAATTAAATACCAAATAAACTTAGGTAGTTCATACTAGAGAAGGAATTTGCCGTCTCTCCCCTCCTAGTTCTTGTCTCACATCTCAGTCAGGGATCATATCCCTAAACTTTGATACCAACTATGACGCCCCCAAAATAGGTATACATCACCCATCTTGGGTCGCCAAATACATGGTGCTGAATACAAATACAAACTTAATTATACAACATGAGCTGAGAGTTTTTACACGAAGATTGTCTTCTAGACAGTATTCAAATTCAAATGGAGTCCTCATTACATTTATTATTACACTATTTAAAATAATAGTGAGGACTACTAATGTTATCATCTAGACCGTCACTCTTTTCCCCGATTAGTCCCAGATATATTCTCATTTCCTGAACAGAACAATGAAAGCAAAAGGGTGAGCTCAACTAGCCTAGTAAGAAATATTATGACTAAGATAATGCAGAATAAATTATCCTTAGCCTTCAACAATATATCAACTGATATAATATAATAGACAACGAGTTTTAGATCAACAAGCTGCAATGAAATGAGCAATCCTTTAGAAGAGTCAAGTAAAGCATGATATCTACTATCTTCTATGATTTAAAAAGGTTTTCATCAACTTTATCGCTGAGACTCAGCTTAATAAGTAAACCACATCATCGAATCGTCCTTGCACTATGGGCCAAGGATATTCATGTAATCATCAATGGTCATGATTATACCGAATAATCTCTGGTCATAATTATACCAACAACTGTCCATCAATGCACTACGGGCCAATGAAGACTTTTACCACATCATCTGTAACATTACGGGTCATGATTATACCGAATGATCCCTGGTCATAATCATACCAACCAAAAGTCCATCTATGCACGTAAGCCAAAGATGACTTTCATCACAATATAAACATGAGGATGATGATAATGATATAAGCATTAATCAAATGAAATCAAATCAAACGAATTCAAGGATAAATATTAAAGACTTTAAATTTATCCAGAGTTTAAAAATATCCAAATTGTCAACATGATACTACTTTGTAGAGTAAAATTCAAGAGTAATTTTCATGTACCAAAAATAATTTGGACAGAAAAGAAATATATTTTTCTGGTAAATAGTATCTCATGAATAGTACCCTGTGAATAGTACTTTAGGAATAAGACCTAAATGAATAGCACCCCGACATGAAAAGTACCCTAAATACTTCGAGTGAATAATATTCGAATGAATATTATTGGGTGAATAGTAACTAAATGAATAGTACTTGACATAAAAAGCGCCTTAGAATACCCGAGAGTGAATAATATTTGAGTGAATAGTAACTAGGTGAATAATAACTCATAAATAGCAACTCATGAATAGTATTCCGTCATGAAAAGATCAATAATTATCAAGAAAGCTCAGATTAATATTTCAATAAAAAGATACTGGATGAAGCGCAAATATCAAGGATATTCTACTAATTTCATGGAGTATAGAAGCCAAAACTTCAACAAAATGAGTATAGAATTCAAAATCTGAAACGAAATAATATTACTTTATACTAAAGAGTATGGAAGAAAATATTATTTCAAGTGAATATTGAACAAAAATCCCTTGAACGAAAATAATATTCCAACGAATATTTAACGAAGATAATATCCCTACGAATATTGAACGAAGATAATATTCTTTATGAATATTGAACGAAAATAATATTCATACGAATACAAAAATAATATCTCTTCGAATATGAAATAAATAATACCCCTTACCTCGTAAGAAGACTTGATACTAGAGTAAGTGAAGTAGCGTATCACTCTTCTTCTTTCTCCCTATAACTTCTCTCTCTATAGTTGCTCTTGTGAGTCCTAGTGAATTGATTAGAATGAAGGAAAAATGGGCTTCTATTTATAAGAAAATATTGTTTCGATAACTGCACGTTTTGGGGCTCAAAATATTACAGTACAATACCTTCATCTTTTCCTTCATTTTTAATTTAGTCCTGCAAGTATTATAAAATTTGCGGCACCTCCCCTAATAGTATATCATGTGAATCAATAGTTCTATACATGTGAAAATACGAATTACAGTATAGTACCTCCATCTATACCTCTATTTTTAACTTAGTCATGCAAGTATTATCAATCTTGCACCACCTCCCCTAATAGTACATGAATGTGAATCAATAGTACACACATGTGAACAAATAGTTATAAGCATGTGAATTAATAGCAATTAATTGCTAATTTATCCGATTATTTACTCGATTGGTCAATATAACTTCCAGACATCAATTATTATCGAAATAAATGTTGATTTCCACTAACACTAATAAGCCCAACACAATGGAACTATCAATTTCATCTTTAATCAACATGAACTTATTCATCATTAATATTATAAGTCACAATATTTAACAACCAGGTCGTTCTCAAGAAAGAGGGGGCTTTCCGATAAGGATTTCTCCTTATTGGCGCGCAATTAGGTGAGCAAACCTCTCCTTGACAGAACTTCTAGACATTGTCAATATTGCAAATAATAATATGAATAACTTTGTCATCTCAATTATTGATTTAATAATATAAAATATTGATATTGTGATAATAATTGAATCAATAATATGAGAGATATGATGGAGCAATTACTGTAGCAATAATTGAGTATAACTGAGTGACTTCTAACGTAAGCATCAATACTCAATACTATGTTCTACTATGCAACCACGCGTATTACTGTACTTTTACTACCGGGTAGTTTAACAGTTTAACGGTAAAACTTTCGTCGTTATTTTTTTTAAAAGATAATTCTGTCATTTTCTAAATACAACATTACTTCCGTTGTGGGGTCCACCAATGATTGTGCCGTCTTACGAATATTCCCTATTAAAATGAATATTCCCCGACCAATCGAATATTTTATAACAACTTGCATATTTTACAAAATTTATAAATATTATCCACAACTATAACATTATCTCAAATCCACACCATAATATAAAAAAAATATTTCGAGAAAATTAAATCTTTATTCATAAAATTTGGGGTCTTACAATCTCCCCTCCTTATGAAATTTCGCCTTCGAAATTTATGTACGTACCTGGTATGTCGAACAGGTGATGATACCAAGTCAGATTCTAACTCTTGAGGTGTAACCTTTGAGTGTAGAATATGAACCTTCTTATCCAAGATTTTAACACGTATCTCCTCATACATTAAATCTTAGGCTATCTCGTCTAGTTCTAATTCAATAATGTGGTTTGGGTCGTCCACATATTTACGTAACATCGATACGTGAAAAACTTTATGAACACGCGACATACTTGGCGATAAAACGAGTCTATAGGCCACAGTTCCTACACCATCGAGGATTTCAAATGGGCCAATAAGATCAAGGGTTGAGATTTTCTCTCTTCATCGAGTCTTGCTTTTAGAATAACGCCTTCTTGAACCTTCTTCTTCATATTCATCAGCTCCAGATTTGTAGCTTGAATGGTTTTAACTTCATCAGTTAACGTCGATTCTACTCGTATTATTTGACATCATCATGTGGGTCCTTAGAGTCTTTAACTCTATCATCATCATTCGTAAGTTATACGAAATGGGTTTTGTGTTAACAACGTCACACTCGTAAACGCATATGATCTTCTATTCAATGCGTCAGCTACCACGTTCGCTCTTCCACGATGATATTGAATGGTATAGTCGTAACCTTCAACAGCTCGAGCTAACGTCTTTAGCGCATAATACGTTCGTTTTGGGTGAAGAAACTAGTTATGGGTTTTAGAGATGGGTTTTAGGGTCACTACAAAATTCAATTTTCGTGCTCGGGTAGGCAAGAAGTCTTTAGGAATACGTCGGAAATTTATTATCGATAGAAATAAAATCGTGACTCTCATCCCAAGACTTGGATAGTATGTCACATTGATACCTATCAACTTTCCACCGTTATTCACGGCTTCCCCTACTGAAAAAAAGTCCGCTGCTTGCATTCCACACAAGGAAGTCACCAACGAAAGGCTCGGGGCTCTTTACTTATGGCTTAATATAACAGTGATTGACTTTAGTGGGTTGGTTGCTTGAATTCGCATAACAGGTTGGTCAGGAGAATGAATGCTAACAACCTTACGAAAATAATCAATTTTGGCATGATGAGTAGTTAACCAATTGATTCCTAAAATCACATCAAGGGCAAGTAGTTTTAAAGAGATAAGATCGACAGGTAACGTGAAAGTGTCGATTTGAATCAATAAGATTTATAAACAGTGGAGGTAACGAAGGTTTCTACTAACGAAGTTTTAACCAATAAGTCAAAGTCTAACTTCTCTAGGGTCAAATTTAAACGTTGAGCGCAAGCAAGAGAGATAAAAGAATGGGTAGAACCGGTATCTAATAAGGTATAGACTTCGCAAGAATTTATAATTAACTAACCCGTGCTAACTTTGTTCAGGTTACTCACTTTTTTAGAAGCCACAAAAAATGCTCTTCCTGTTGTACATTATCCTGGGTATTGATCGTTGGTGACTCAACGGTGTCATGTGCTTCATTGCTTATCTCAACATTTTCGGATGCCATTTTCAAATACTGCCACAAAACAAGGGTTAATTGACATGTCACATATTATCCCTATACTATGACCGACCAATTAAATACCAAATAAACTTAGGTAGTTCATTCTAGAGAAGGAATTCGCCGTCTCTCCCCTCCTAGTTCTTGTCTCACATCTCAGTCAGGGATCATATCCCTAAACTTTGATACCAACTATGACGCCCCCAAAATAGGTATACATCACCCATCTTGGGTCGCCAAATACATGGTGCTGAATACAAATACAAACTTAATTATACAACATGAGCTGAGAGTTTTTACACGAAGATTGTCTTCTAGACAGTATTCAAATTCAAATGGAGTCCTCATTACATTTATTATTACACTATTTAAAATAATAGTGAGGACTACTAATGTTATCATCTAGACCGTCACTCTTTTCCCCGATTAGTCCCAGATATATTCTCATTTCCTGAACAGAACAATGAAAGCAAAAGGGTGAGCTCAACTAGCCTAGTAAGAAATATTATGACTAAGATAATGCAGAATAAATTATCCTTAGCCTTCAACAATATATCAACTGATATAATATAATAGACAACGAGTTTTAGATCAACAACTGCAGCGGAATGAGCAATCCTTTAGAAGAGTCAAGTAAAGCATGATATCTACTATCTTCTATGATTTAAAAAGGTTTTCATCAACTTTATCATTTGAGACTCAACAATAATAAAAACCACATCATCGAATCGTCCTTGCACTATGGGCCAAGGATATTCATGTAATCATCAATGGTCATGATTATACCGAATAATCTCTCTGGTCATAATTATACCAACAACTGTCCATCAATGCACTACGGGCCAATGAAGACTTTTACCACATCATCTGTAACATTACGGGTCATGATTATACCGAATGATCCCTGGTCATAATCATACCAACCAAAAGTCCATCTATGCACGTAAGCCAAAGATGACTTTCATCACAATATAAACATGAGGATGATGATAATGATATAAGCATTAATCAAATGAAATCAAATCAAACGAATTCAAGGATAAATATTAAAGACTTTAAATTTATCCAGAGTTTAAAAATATCCAAATTGTCAACATGATACTACTTTGTAGAGTAAAATTCAAGAGTAATTTTCATGTACCAAAAATAATTTGGACAGAAAAGAAATATATTTTTCTGGTAAATAGTATCTCATGAATAGTACCCTGTGAATAGTACTTTAGGAATAGTACCTCGTGAATAGCACCCCGACATGAAAAGTACCCTAAATACCCGAGTGAATAATATTCGGGTGAATATTATTGGGTGAATAGTAACTCGTGAATAGTACTTCGGCATAAAAACTGCCCCGAATACCCGAGTGAATAATATTTGAGTGAATAGTAACTAGGTGAATAATAACTCATAAATAGCAACTCATGAATAGTATTCCGTCATGAAAAGATCAATAATTATCAAGAAAGCTCGATTAATATTTCAATAAAAGATCTTTGGATGAAGCGAAATATCAAGGATATTCTACTAATTTCATGGAGTATAGAAGCCAAAACTTCAACAAAATGAGTATAGAATTCAAAATCTGAAACGAAATAATATTACTTTATACTAAAGAGTATGGAAGAAAATATTATTTCAAGTGAATATTGAACAAAAATCCCTTGAACGAAAATAATATTCCAACGAATATTTAACGAAGATAATATCCCTACGAATATTGAACGAAGATAATATTCTTTATGAATATTGAACGAAAATAATATTCATACGAATACAAAAAATAATATCTCTTCAGAATATGAAATAAATAATACCCCTTACCTCAGAAGAAGACTTGATACTAGAGTAGTGAAGTAGCAGACTACTCTTCTTCTTTCTCCCTATAACTTCTCTCTCTATAGTTGCTCTTGTGAGTCCTAGTGAATTGATTAGAATGAAGGAAAAATGGGCTTCTATTTATAAGAAAATATTGTTTCGATAACTGCACGTTTTGGGGCTCAAAATATTACAGTACAATACCTTCATCTTTTCCTTCATTTTTAATTTAGTCCTGCAAGTATTATAAAATTTGCGGCACCTCCCCTAATAGTATATCATGTGAATCAATAGTTCTATACATGTGAAAATACGAATTACAGTATAGTACCTCCATCTATACCTCTATTTTTAACTTAGTCATGCAAGTATTATCAATCTTGCACCACCTCCCCTAATAGTACATGAATGTGAATCAATAGTACACACATGTGAACAAATAGTTATAAGCATGTGAATTAATAGCAATTAATTGCTAATTTATCCGATTATTTACTCGATTGGTCAATATAACTTCCAGACATCAATTATTATCGAAATAAATGTTGATTTCCACTAACACTAATAAGCCCAACACAATGGAACTATCAATTTCATCTTTAATCAACATGAACTTATTCATCATTAATATTATAAGTCACAATATTTAACAACCAGGTCGTTCTCAAGAAAGAGGGGGCTTTCCGATAAGGATTTCTCCTTATTGGCGCGCAATTAGGTGAGCAAACCTCTCCTTGTCAGAACTTCTAGACATTGTCAATATTGCAAATAATAATATGAATAACTTTGTCATCTCAATTATTGATTTAATAATATAAAATATTGATATTGTGATAATAATTGAATCAATAATATGAGAGATATGATGGAGCAATTACTGTAGCAATAATTGAGTATAACTGAGTGACTTCTAACGTAAGCATCAATACTCAATACTATGTTCTACTATGCAACCACGCGTATTACTGTACTTTTACTACCGGGTAGTTTAACAGTTTAACGGTAAAACTTTCGTCGTTATTTTTTTTAAAAGATAATTCTGTCATTTTCTAAATACAACATTACTTACGTTGTGGGGTCCACCAATGATTGTGCCGTCTTACGAATATTCCCTATTAAAATGAATATTCCAGCCAATCGAATATTTTATAACAACTTGCATATTTTACAAAATTTATAAATATTATCCACAACTATAACATTATCTCAAATCCACACCATAATATAAAAAAAATATTTCGAGAAAATTAAATCTTTATTCATAAAATTTGGGGTCTTACAATCTCCCTCCTTATGAAATTTAGCCTTGAAATTTATGTATACGTACTGGTATGTCGAGCGGTGATGATACCAAGTCAGATTCTAACTCTTGAGGTGTAACCTTTGAGTGTAGAATATGAACCTTCTTATCCAAGATTTTAACACGTATCTCCTCATACATTAAATCTTAGGCTATCTCGTCTAGTTCTAATTCAATAATGTGGTTTGGGTCGTCCACATATTTACGTAACATCGATACGTGAAAAACTTTATGAACACGCGACATACTTGGCGATAAAACGAGTCTATAGGCCACAGTTCCTACACCATCGAGGATTTCAAATGGGCCAATAAGATCAAGGGTTGAGATTTTCTCTCTTCATCGAGTCTTGCTTTTAGAATAACGCCTTCTTGAACCTTCTTCTTCATATTCATCGACTCAGTTGTAGCTTGAATGGTTTTAACTTCATCAGTTAACGTCGATTCTACTCGTATTATTTGACATCATCATGTGGGTCCTTAGAGTCTTTAACTCTATCATCATCATTCGTAAGTTATACGAAATGGGTTTTGTGTTAACAACGTCACACTCGTAAACGCATATGATCTTCTATTCAATGCGTCAGCTACCACGTTCGCTCTTCCACGATGATATTGAATGGTATAGTCGTAACCTTCAACAGCTCGAGCTAACGTCTTTAGCGCATAATACGTTCGTTTTGGGTGAAGAAACTAGTTATGGGTTTTAGAGATGGGTTTTAGGGTCACTACAAAATTCAATTTTCAGGCTCTGGGTAGGGCAAGAAGTCTTTAGGAATACGTCAGGAAATTTATTATCGATAGAAATAAAACTGTGACTCTCATCCCAAGACTTGGATAGTATGTCACATTGATACCTATCAACTTTCCACCGTTATTCACGGCTTCCCCTACAGAAAGTCTGGCTTCGGTGCATTCCACACAAGGAAGTCACCAACGAAAGGCTCAGGGCTCTTTACTTATGGCTTAATATAACAGTGATTGACTTTAGTGGGTTGGTTGCTTGAATTCGCATAACAGGTTGGTCAGGAGAATGAATGCTAACAACCTTACGAAAATAATCAATTTTGGCATGATGAGTAGTTAACCAATTGATTCCTAAAATCACATCAAGGGCAAGTAGTTTTAAAGAGATAAGATCGACAGGTAACGTGAAAGTGTCGATTTGAATCAATAAGATTTATAAGCGATGGAGGTAACGAAGGTTTCTACTAACGAAGTTTTAACCAATAAGTCAAAGTCTAACTTCTCTAGGGTCAAATTTAAACGTTGGCGCAAGCAAAGAGAGATAAAGAATGGGTAGAACCCAGTATCTAATAAGGTATAGACTTGCAAAGAATTTATAATTAACTAACCCGTGCTAACTTTGTTCGAGTTACTCACTTTTTAGAAGCCACAAAAATGCTCTTCTGTTGTACATTATCACAGGTATTGATCGTTGGTGACTCAACGGTGTCATGTGCTTCATTGCTTATCTCAACATTTTGGATGCCATTTTCAAATCGCCCACAAAACAAGGGTTAATTGACATGTCACATATTATCCCTATACTATGACCGAACCAATTAAATACCAAATAAACTTAGGTAGTTCATTCTAGAGAAGGAATTTGCCGTCTCTCCCCTCCTAGTTCTTGTCTCACATCTCGATCGGGGATCATATCCTAAACTTTGATACCAACTATGGCGCCCCAAAATAGGTATACATTACCCATCTTGGGTCGCCAAATACATGGTCTTGAATACAAATACAAACTTAATTATACAACATGAAATGAGAGAGTTTTACATGAATATTGTCTTCTAGGCGGTGATTCAAACTCAAATGGAGTCCTCATTACATTTATTATCACACTATTTAATAGAATAATGAGAACTACTAATTCTATCATCTGGACCGTCACTCCGTTCCCCGACTAGTCCCAGCTATATTCTCATTTCCTGAAGAGAATAATGAAAGCAAAAGGGTGAGCTCAACTAGCCCAGTAAGAAATATTATGACTAAGATAATGCAGAATAAATTATCCTTAGCCTTCAACAGTATATCAACTGATAGAATATAATAGACAACGAGTTTTAGATCAACAACTGCAGCGGAATGAGCAATCCTTTAGAAGAGTCAAGTAAAGCATGATATCTACTATCTTCTATGATTTAAAAAGGTTTTCATCAACTTTATCGCTGAGACTCAACTTAATAAGTAAACCACATCATCGAATCATCCTTGCACTATGGGCCAAGGATATTCATGTAATCATCAATGGTCATGATTATACCGAATAATCTCTGGTCATAATTATACCAACAACTATCCATCAATGCACTACGGGCCAATGAAGACTTTTACCACATCATCTGTAACATTACGGGTCATGATTATACCGAATGATCCCTGGTCATAATCATACCAACCAACAGTCCATCTATGCACGTAAGCCAAAGATGACTTTCATCACAATATAAGCATGAGGATGATGATAATGATATAAGCATTAATCAAATGAAATCAAATCAAACGAATTCAAGGATAAATATTAAAGACTTTAAATTTATCCATAGTTTAAAAATATCCAAATTGTCAACATGATACTGCTTTGTAGAGTAAAATTCAAGAGTAATTTTCATGTACCAAAAATAATTTGGACAGAAAAGAAATATATTTTTTGGGTAAATAGTATCTCATGAATAGTACCCTGTGAATAGTACTTTAGGAATAGTACCTAAATGAATAGCACCCCAAACATGAAAAGTACCCTAAATACCCGAGTGAATAATATTCGGGTGAATATTATTGGGTGAATAGTAACTCGTGAATAGTACATCGGCATAAAAACTGCCCCGAATACCCGAGTGAATAATATTTGAGTGAATAGTAACTAGGTGAATAATAACTCATAAATAGTAACTCATGAATAGTATTCCGTCATGAAAAGATCAATAATTATCAAGAAAGCTCAGAATAATATTTCAATGAAAAGATACTGGATGAAGCGCAAATATCAAGGATATTCTACTAATTTCATGGAGTATAGAAGCCAAAACTTCAACAAAATGAGTATAGAATTCAAAATCTGAAACGAAATAATATTACTTTATACTAAAGAGTATGGAAGAAAATATTATTTCAAGTGAATATTGAACAAAAATAACATCCCTTGAACGAAAATAATATTCCAACGAATATTTAACGAAGATAATATCCCTACGAATATTGAACGAAGATAATATTCTTTATGAATATTGAACGAAAATAATATTCATACGAATACAAAAAATAATATCTCTTCAGAATATGAAATAAATAATACCCCTTACCTCAGAAGAAGACTTGATACTAGAGTAGTGAAGTAGCAGACTACTCTTCTTCTTTCTCCCTGTAGCTTCTCTCTCTATAGTTGCTCTTGTGAGTCCTAGTGAATTGATTAAAATGAAGGAAAAATGGGCTTCTATTTATAAGAAAATATTGTTTCGATAACTGCACGTTTTGGGGCTCAAAATATTACAGTACAATACCTTCATCTTTTCCTTCATTTTTAATTTAGTCCTGCAAGTATTATAAAACTTGCGGCACCTCCCCTAATAGTATATCATATGAATCAATAGTTCTATACATGTGAAAATACAAATTACAGTATAGTACCTCCATCTATACCTCTATTTTTAACTTAGTCATGCAAGTATTATCAATCTTGCACCACCTCCCCTAATAGTACATGAATGTGAATCAATAGTACACACATGTGAACAAATAGTTATAAGCATGTGAATTAATAGCAATTAATTGCTAATTTATCCGATTAATTACCCGATTGGTCAATATAACTTCCAGACATCAATTATTATCGAAATAAATGTTGATTCACACTAACACTAATAATCCCAACACAATGGAACTATCAATTTCATCTTTAATCAACACGAACTTATTCATCATTAATATTATAACTCACAATATTTAACAACCAGGTCGTACCCAGGAAAGAGGGGGCTTTCCGATATGGATTTCTCCTTATTGGTGCGCAATTAGGTGACCAAACCTCTCCTTGACAGAATTTCTAGACATTGTCAATATTACAAATAATAATATGAATAACTTTATCATCTCAATTATTGATTTAATAATATAATATATTGATACTGTGACAATAATTGAATCAATAATATGAGAGATATGATGCAGCAATTACTGTAGCAATAATTGAGTATAACTGAGTGACTTCTTACGTAAGCATCAATAATCAATCTTGTGTGCTTTACTATGCAACCACAGCAGATTCTTCAGCTTTTACTCTTCGGGTAGTTTAACGGTTTAACGGTAAAACTTTCGCCATTATTTTTATTAAAAGATAATTACATGCGTTTTCTAAGTGCGACATTACTTACATTAGGGTTCCACTAATGATTTTTTTGTCGTATTTAATATTCCTATTAAAATGAATATTCCCCGACCAATCGAATATTTTATAACATCTTGCATACTTTACAAAATTTATAAATATTATCCACAACTATAACATTATCTCAAATCCACACCATAATATAAAAAAAATATTTCAAGAAAATTAAATCTTTATTCATAAAATTTTGGGTCTTACAATCTCCCCTCCTTATGAAATTTCGCCCTCGAAATTTACGTACGTACCTGGTATGTCGAATAGGTGATGATACCTCGTCAGATTCTAACTCTTGAGGTGTAACCCTTGAGTGTAGAATATGATCCTTCTTATCCAAGATTTTAACATGTATCTCCTCATACATTAAATCTTAGGCTATCTCGTCTAGTTCTAATTCAATAATATGGTTCGGGTCATCCACATATTTACGTAACATCGATACGTGAAAAACGTTATGAACACGCGACATACTTGGCGATAAAACGAGTCTATAGGCCACAGTTCCTACTCCATCGAGGATTTCAAATGGGCCAATAAGATCAAGGGTTGAGATTTTCTCCATTCATCGAGCCTTGCTTCTAGAATAATGCCTTCTTAAACCTTCTTCTTCATATTCATCAGCTCCAGGTCTGTAGCTTGAACGGTTTTAACTTCATCAGTTAACGTCGATTCTACTCGTATTATTTGACATCATCATGTGGGTCCTTAGAGTCTTTAACTCTATCATCATCATTCGTAAGTTATACGAAATGGGTTTTGTGTTAACAACGTCACACTCGTAAACGCATACGATCTTCTATTCAACGCGTCAGTTACCACGTTCGCACTTCCACGATGATATTGAATGGTATAGTCGTAACCTTCAACAGCTCGAGCCAACGTCTTTGGCGCATAATACATTCGTTTTGGGTGCAGAAACTAGTTGAGGGTTTTAGAGATGGGTTTTAGGGTCACTATAAAATTCAATTTTCACGCTCTAGGTAGGGCAGGAAGTCTTCAGGAATACGTCAGGAAATTTATTAACAATAGAAAAAAAATGACTCTCATCCCAAGACTTGGATAGTATGTCACATTGATACCTATCAACTTGCCACAGTTATTCACAGCTTCCCCTATAGAAAGTCTGGCTTCGGTGCATTCCACACAAGGAAGTCACCAGCGAATGGCTCAGGGTTCTTTACTTATGGCTTAATATAACAGTGATTGACTTTAGTGGGTTGGTTGCTTGAATTCGCATAACAGGTTGGTTAGGAATATGAAAGCTAACAACCTTACAAAAATAATCAATTTTGGCATGATGAGTAGTTAACCAATTGATTCCTAAAATCATATCACGGGCAAGTATTTTTAAAGAGATAAGATCGACAGGTAACGTGAAAGTGTCGATTTGAATCAACAAGATTTATAAACACTGGAGGTAACAAAGGTTTTTACTAACGAAGTTTTAACCAATAAGTCAAAGTCTAACTTCTCTGGGGTCAAATTTAAACGTTGAGCGCAAACAAGAGAGATAAAAGAATGGGTAGAACCGCTATCTAATAAGGTATAGACTTCGCAAGAATTTATAATTAACTAACCCGTGCTAACTTTGTTCAGGTTACTCACTTTTTTAGAAGCCACAAAAAATGCTCTTCCTGTTGTACATTATCCTGGGTATTGATCGTTGGTGACTCAACGGTGTCATGTGCTTCATTGCTTATCTCAACATTTTCGGATGCCATTTTCAAATATTGCCACAAAACAAGGGTTAATTGACATGTCACATATTATCCCTATACTATGACCGACCAATTAAATACCAAATAAACTTAGGTAGTTCATACTAGAGAAGGAATTTGCCGTCTCTCCCCTCCTAGTTCTTGTCTCACATCTCAGTCAGGGATCATATCCCTAAACTTTGATACCAACTATGACGCCCCCAAAATAGGTATACATTACCCATCTTGGGTCGCCAAATACATGGTACTGAATACAAATACAAACTTAATTATACAACATGAGCTGAGAGTTTTTACATGAATATTGTCTTCTAGACAGTATTCAAACTCAAATGGAGTCCTCATTACATTTATTATCACACTATTTAATAGAATAATGAGAACTACTAATTCTATCATCTGGACCGTCACTCCGTTCCCCGACTAGTCCCAGCTATATTCTCATTTCCTGAAGAGAATAATGAAAGCAAAAGGGTGAGCTCAACTAGCCCAGTAAGAAATATTATGACTAAGATAATGCAGAATAAATTATCCTTAGCCTTCAACAGTATAACAACTGATAGAATATAATAGACAACAAGTTTTAGATCAACAACTGCAACGGAATGAGAAATCCATTAGAAGAGTCAACTAGAGCATGATATCTACTATCTTCTATGATTAAAAAAGGTTTTCATAAACTTTATCACTGAGACTTAGCTTAATAAATAAACTACATCATTGAATCATCCCTGCACTACATGCCAAGGATATTCATGTAATCATCAATGGTCATGATTATACCGAATAATCCCTGGTCATAATATACCAACAACTGTCCATCAATGCACTACGGGCTAATGAGGACTTTTACCACATCATCTATAACATTACGGGTTATGATTATACCGAATGATCCCTGGTCATAATCATACCAATCAATAGTCCATCTATACACGTAAGCCAAAGATGACTTTCATCAGAATATAAGCATGAGGATGATGACAATGATATAAGCATTAATCAAACGAAATCAAATCAAACGAATTCAAGGATAAATATTAAAGACTTTAAATTTATTTAGAGTTTAAAAATATCCAAATTGTCAACATGATACTGCTTTGTAGAGTAAAATTCAAGAATAATATTCATGTACCAAAAATAATTTGGACATAAAAGAAATATTTTTTTGGGTAAATAGTATCCCGTGAATAGTACTTCTGGAATAGTACCTCGTGAATAGTACCCCAACATAAAAAGTACCCCAAATACCTGAGTGGATAATATTCGGGTGAATAGTAATTGGGTGAATAGTAACTCGTGAATAGTACTCTGGCATAAAAAGTGTCCCGAATACCCGAGTGAATAATATTTGAGTGAATAGTAACCGGGTGAATAGTAACCCGTAAATAGTAACTCATGAATAGTATTCCGTCATGAAAAGATCAATAATTATCAAGAAAGCTCAGAATAATATTTCCATGAAAAGATACTGGATGAAGCGCAAATATCAAGGATATTCTACTAATTTCATGGAGTATAGAAGCCAAAACTTCAACAAAATGAGTATAGAATTCAAAATCTGAAACGAAATAATATTACTTACATACTAAAGAGTATGGAAGAAAATATTATTTCAAGTGAATATTGAACAAAAATAACATCCCTTGAACGAAAATAATATTCCAATGAATATTTAACAAAGATAATATTCCTACGAATATTGAACGAAGATAATATTCTTTATGAATATTGAACGAAAATAATATTCATACGAATATAAAAAATAATATCTCTTCAGAAAATGAAATAAATAATACCCCTTACCTTAGAAGAAGACTTGATACTAGAGTAGTGAAATAACATACTACTCTTCTTCTTTCTCCCTATACCTTCTCTCTCTATAATTGCTCTTGTGAGTCTTAGTGAATTGGTTAGAATGAAGGAAAAATGAGCTTCTATTTATAGGAAAATATAGTTTCAATAATTGTACGTTTTGGGGCTCGAAATATTATAGTACAATACCTTCATCATTTCCTTCATTTTTAATTTAGTCCTACAAGTATTATCAAACTTGCACCACCTCCCCTAATAGTATATCATGTGAATCAATAGTTCAATCATGTGAATCAATAGTTCTATACATGTGAAAATATGAATTCCAGTATAATACCTCCATCTATACCTCCATTTTTAACTTAGTCATGCAAGTATTATCAATCTTGCACCACCTCCCCTAATAGTACATGAATGTGAATCAATAGTGCACACATGTGAACAAATAGTTATAAGTATGTGAATTAATAGCAATTAATTACTAATTTATCCAATTAATTACCCGATTGGTCAGTATAACTTCCAGTCATCAATTATTATCGAAATAAATGTCGATTTCCACTAACACTAATAATCCAACACAATGGAACTATCAATTTCATCTTTAATCAACACAAACGTATTCATCATTAATATTATAACTCATAATATTTAACAACCAGGTCGTTCTCAGGAAAGATGGGGCTTTCCGATAAGGATTTCTCCTTATTGGCGCGCAATTAGGTGACCAAACCTCTCCTTGACAGAACTTCTAGACATTGTCAATATTGCAAATAATAATATGAATAACTTTGTCATCTCAATTAATGATTTAATAATATAAAATATTGATACTGTGACAATAATTGAATCAATAATATGAGAGATATGATGCAGTAATTACTATAGCAATAATTGAGTATAACCGAGTGACTTCTTACGTAAGCATCAATAATCAATATTGTGTGGTACTATGCAACCATGCATATTACTGTACTTTTACTACCGGGTAGTTCAACATTTTAACGGTAAAACTTTCGCCGTTATTTTTATAAAAAGATAATTCTGTCATTTTCTAAATACGACATTACTTCCGTTGTGGGGTCCACCAATGATTTTGCCGTCGTACCAATATTCCCTATTAAAATGAATTTTCACCAGCCAATCGAATATTTTATAACAACTTGCATACTTTACAAAATTTATAAATATTACCCACAACTATAACATTATTTCAAATCCACACCATAATATAAAAAAAATATTTCGAGAAAATTAAATCTTTATTCATAAAATTTGGGGTCTTACGACTATATTCGATTGTATCCATGTTTTGATCTTCATTCTTGAATTTTGCTCCACAATTGATTATTATGGAGTATTTTTGAATTTAGATAAACTAAAGTAAGAATCCCTAATCTTTGTCCTTTTATCTCACTGGATTTATTTTCTTTAAATTATTTTTTATCATCCTCAGTCCTAAATGGTGATATAACTGAATATCTTTGGCCTGTAGTGCAAAGATAAAGGATTACTTGATGAATATCTTTGGCCTGTTGTGCAAAGATGAATGATTACCTAATGAATATCTTTAGCCTGTAGTGCAAAGATGGACAGGTGTTGAGATGAACATGACCAACTGGTGATACAAATGAATATCTTTGGCCCATAGCGCAAAGATGAATATTTGGTTCAAGATGTATATTGATTGATGTCACAGGGATAAAATATTGATGATGGACATTTAAATCATAGAAGATAGTAGACTTCATTCTCTACTTAACTCTTCTAATGAATTATTATTTTCGCCGCAAATATTGATCTAAACTTGTTGTTCATTATATTTTATCTAATTTATTGAAGGCTAACGATAATTTGTTTTTTCTTATCTTAGTCATAATATTCTTTACTGGGCTAGTTGAGCTCATCCTTTTCCTTTTTGTTCCATTTTTGTTCTCAGGAGGCGAGGATATAGCTGACACTAGTTGGGGTGTGGAGTAATGGTTCAAGACAGTTATTATAGCAGTCCTCACTATTTTGTAAAATAGTGTATCAATAATTGTAATGAGAACTTTTTTGAGTTTTGATATTCTGTAGAAGACAATATTTGTACTAAAACTCACAGCATATGTGTTGTCATATTTTGCATGACAATTGTAATAATGAAGTTTGTAGTTGTTTTCTGTACCATGTATTTGGCGACTCAGAATGAGTTGTGTGTGTAAGACCCCAACTTTTATGAATAAAGATTAATTTCTCTTGAAATATTTTTTTAATATTATGGTGTGGATATAATATAATGTTATAGTTATGGGTAATATTTACAAATTTTGCAAAGTAAGCAAGTGGTTATATAATATTCGAGTGGTCGGGGAATATTCGTTTTAACAAGGAATATTCGTATGACGGCACAATCATTGGTGGACCCCACAACGGAAGTATTGTCGTAGTAAGAAAACGACAAAATTATCTTTTTATAAAAAGAACGGCGGAAGTGTTACCGTTAAAACCTGTTGAACTACCCTAAGTAAAAAGTACATTAATCTGGCGTGGTTGCATAGTAGCACACGGATTGGTTATTGATGCTTACGTGAGAAGTCACTCGGTTTATACTCAATTATTGCTACAGTAATTGCTGCATCATATCTCTCATATTATTGATTCGATTATTATCACAGTATCATCTGTATAATATGATATACTATTATATCAATATTTGAGATGACAAAGTTATTCATATTATTAAATTGCAATATTAACAATGTCTAGAAGTTCTGTCAAGGAGAGGATTGGTCGTCTAATTGTGCGCCAATAAGGAGAAATCCTTATCGCAAAGCCCCCTCTTTCCTGGGAACGACCTGGTTGTTAAATATTTTGAATTATATTAATAATGAATAAATGTTATTAAAAATTGAATTTGAGTTTGGAGTTGAATTTGGAGACGCGAACGTCATATTTGAGTCCGGACCGATGAAATTAGTAAAAATAGACTATAAACACAAAATTTACCAGGGTTAACTTTTTGGTCAAAAAGTCAATAGTTGACTTTTTTGGAAAAAGTCAAACTTTGAAATTTCAAAATTATATTTCTTGATAAAAATAGTTCCATTATGTTTGGATTATTAGTGTTAGTGGAAATCGACATTTATTTCGATATTATTTGATGTTTGGAAGTTATATTGACCAATCGGATAATTAACCGGATAAATGAGCAATTAATTGCTTTTGATTCACATGATTATAACTATTTGTTCACATCTGTGTACTATTGATTCACATTCTATTAGGGGAGTTGGTTCAAGATTGATAATACTTGCATGACTAAGTTAAAAATAGAGGTATAGATGGAGGTACTATACTGTAATTTGTATTTTTACATGATTATAACTATTTGATTCACATGATTGAACTATTAATTCACATTATTTACTATTAGGGGAGGTGGTGCAAGTTTGATAATACTTGCAGGACTAAATTAAAAATGAAGAAAAAGATGAAGGTATTATATTATAATATTTTGAGCCCCAAAACGTGCAATTATTGAAACTATATTTTCCTATAAATAGAAGCTCATTCTTCCTTCATTTCTCACCAATTCACTAAAGTTATAGAGAAATTATTATAGAGAGAAATTATAGATAAAAAGAAGAAGAGAAGTCTGTTATCTCACTATTCTAGTATCCAGTCTTCTTTTGAGGTAATGGATATTATTATTATAGTAAGGGATGTTATTATTATAGTAAGGGGTATTATTTCTTTCGTACTCATGAAGAGAGCTATTGTTATTTCATTCCTTATTATTATGTTGGAATAACCTATCTATGCGAAGTAATGCATACATGGTGAAATTCTTCTATTATTCCATTCTTTATTATTCTGTTGGAATATCCTGTCTGTGAGGATTACGTATGACCTGGTTCCATTCTTTATTATTCAGTTGGGAATAACCTGTCTATGCGGTCTATCGCATGCATGGTGAATTCTTCTGTTATTCCATTCTTTATTATTCTGTTGGAATTACCTATCTATGTGGATTACCGCATGCATGGTGAATGATCCTTTGTATTCATTCCTTATTAAATTGTAGAAATAATCTCTCTACGTGGATTACCGCATAGCGGGTGAAAAAAATCCATTTGCAGTTTCGTAATTTTTCTGACCCTCAAAAATTTTGGAAAAATTTGAAATGATAATTTGATGAGTTTTCTATATTGTGTCCAAAGATGGCAATTTTTGGATGTACAGATTAAGAGTTATGGATTTTATGGGAAAAGACTATTTTAAAAGTAAACTATTATAACTCCTCGTGGTTAACTCCAAAATTGGTGAAATTTTTATTGGGAGTACATGTATATAACAGGAGTATACCCTGTAAATTTTAGAATTTTTAGACAAAAGTTCAATTTATTATAAATGTCTAAATATTCGACAGTTTTGACCATATGAAAAATAGTAAATGAATTTTAAAAATTCCGAGAAAAATATATGTTCAATATGGGACTATATTACGCTAAATCCCGGAAAGAAATATTTTTGGGACTGATTTAGTATTTTCATGAAAATGAACTAGTTATGAGTAAATGAATTAAATATGTTATGTGAAGTAACAAAATTGAAAAATAGGATTTTATGGCTTGGGAATCCTATATAAGGTATATGCAGATTTTTGATGAGGGATTTGATTATTAGAGATGAAATCTTATGAGTATGGCATTTTTGAATGATTAAATACATTATTTGGTAAAGTGTAAACAATTAAAATAAATTGTTTATAAGTTTAAGAAGTGATTAAAATATTTATAATATTAATAATATTAGATTATGAGTTTATTAAATGATTGATAATATTTGGATAAATTTAAAGCCTTTAATATTTATCCTTGATTTCATTTGATTAATGCTTATATCATTGTCATCATCCTCATGCTTATATTGTAATGAAAGTCAACTTTGGCTTACGTGCATAGATGGACTGTTGATTATTGATTTTACAGTTGTATATCTTTGGCTTACGTGCAAAGATGGACTGTTGATTATTTTTTTACGATTTATATATCTTTGGCTTACGTGCAAAGATGAACTATTGATTGATGATTATATTTGGCTTATGTGCATAGATGAACTGTTTATTGGTATGATTATGACCAGGGATCATTCGGTATAATCATGATCCGTAATGTTATAGATGATGTGGAAAAAGTCCTCATTGGCCCGTAGTACATTGATGGACAATTATTGGTATGATTATAACCAGGGATTATTCGGTATAATCATGACCATTGATGATTACATGAATATCCTTGGCCGTAGTGCAGGGATGATTCGATGATGTGGATTATTTATTAAGCTGAGTCTTAGCGATAAAATATTGATTATACACTTTTAATTCGTAAAAGATAGTAGATATCATGCTCTACTTGACTCTTCTAAGATACAGTTGTATGTCTTTGGCATGTAGTGCAAAGATGAATTGTTAATGAATATCTTTGGCCATAGTGAAAAGATGAATTTATTAGTATGATTATGAGCAGGAATTGTGATTTGGTATAACCATGATTTTTGATGTTTTAGGTGAAGATAGGTGATGAAAATTATATTTGTCCTAGGTGCAAAGTGGAATTTATAACCACAATTATGATTATGAGTTATTCATATGATTGTGGACAGGAACTGTTGATTGATGTTACAAGGATAAAACATTGTTGGTGAACTTTTAACATAGAGAAGATAATTGACCTTATGGTCTATTTGACTCTTTTAATGGATTGCTCGTTCCGCTGCAACTATGGTTGAAAAGTTTTATCATCTACCATATATTCTAAATCTCTGATTTATTATTGACGAAAGCTATTGATAATTTAATTATCTTTAGTCATTATATTCTTTATCGGGCTAGTTGTGCTCACCCTTTTTGCTTCATAATTCCTTTCGGGTAATAAGAGTGTTCTTAGGAGTCGAAATTGGATAAGCGGGGAATAGAATGGTGGTCTATAGTCATTGAGGTTCTCCTAAATAGTATGGAAATAATTTTATTGAGAACTTTAGATAAGTGTGTCGTATTGTATACGTTATTTGATATTTAATTTTGGTGAACCGAATAGGGTGAGGTGAACCCAACTTTGGAAGGGCGTTTTTGCCACTATCATACAAGATGTCTAATGACAGACGACTTCGTATTATCATAAGATAGGGTTGTGCACATCCACTTGCTGAGTATATCTACGAGCACTATCTATATAATCTTGGAGTTTATTTGAAATATAATTTTCACTTGGAGACAACGGAGATAATTATATGTCAAGAGAAGACTCGCCATTGGAAATAAGATGATAGTAATCTTCTCATTTTTCTTTGCGGTATATTGGGTCAACCAAGGATAATTCTGTGGAAATATGATATCTATCATAACCTAGACGCATGGCCTCCCATGTACGAAGGTTTCCTTGAGCACTTCCAAAAGATTTTAATTTCTAAAACAGTTTTTGACTGTACTTTTATGTAAAGTACCATTGTAAGGTTATGGTCGAGGCACCATGAGAGTTACATACATTTGTATTAAAACTCACAGCTTATCTGTTGTCGTACTCTGTACGACAGTTCAACAGTTTTATAAATGAAGTTTGTATTTAATTTTTATAGTGTGATATATGGCGACTCAAAATGGGTTGTGTGGACCTATTTTGGGGTCGTCATAGTGTTGACCTATTTTGGGGGCGTCATAATTTTCCTGGACTTCCTCCCGATAGAGAGATTGAGTTCATAATTGATTTAGCGCCAAGAACAGCCACGATATCTAAAGCCCCATATAGAATGGCCCTAGTAGAAATGAAAGAGTTAATGGTGCAGTTACATGAATTACTAGACAAGAAGTATATACAGCCGACTGTATCGCCGTGGAGAGCGCTAGTGTTATTTGTTAAGAAGAAAGATGGATCGATGTGGCTCTGCATTGATTATAGGGAATTGAATAAGATTACTATTAAAAATAAGTATCCGTTATCGAGAATCGATGACTTGTTCGATCAACTGAAGGGAGCTAGGTACTTTTCAAAAATAGATTTAAGAAGTGGGTATCATCAGTTGAAGGTAAGAAAGGAGGATGTACCAAAAACGACATTCAGAACTCAGTATGGTCATTACGAGTTTTTGGTTATGTCATTTGGTTTAACCAATGCACCTGCAGCGTTCATGGATTTGATGAACATGGTGTTTAAACCTTTCTTAGATAAATTTGTAGCGGTGTTTATTAATGATATATTAGAGTATTCTAAAACCAAGGAGGAGCATGTTGAACATTTAAAAATGACGTTGGAGACGTTAAGAAGAGAAAAGTTATATGCTAAAATTTCAAAATGTGAGTTCAGGTTAGAACGTGTGCAGTTTCTTGGGCACATTATTATTAAGGATAGAATCTCGGTAGATCCATCAAAAGTTAAAACTGTAATAAACTTGGATCAGCCAAAGACACCGTCAGAAGTAAGAAGTTTCTTGGGATTGACGGGTTGCTATAGGCGTTTTATTCAAGATTTTTTCAAGATCACAAATCCGTTAATAAATTTAACTAGGAAGGCAATTAAGTTTGTTTGGACAGAGAAGTGTGAGGAAAGTTTCCAAGAATTAAAGAAGAAATTGAGTTTAGCATCTGTGATATCATTGTCTGATGATACAGGGAAATTTGTGGTATCTAGTGACGCATCGTATAAAGGACTGGGTTGTGTGCTTATGCAGAATGGCAGAGTTATTGCATATGCGTCTCGTTAATTGAAGGATTACAAGAAAGGGTATCCGACTCATGATTTGGAGTTGGCTGCGGTGGTGTATACTCTGATGATTTGGAGGCACTATCTTTACGAAGAGAGGTTTGAGATATATACAGACCATAAAAGTTTGAAGTATATCTTTGCACAAAAGGATTTGAATATGCGACAAAGAAGATGGCTGGAGTTGATTAAAGACTATAACTTCTAGATTCTTTATCATCCCGGAAAGGTGAATGTTGTTGTCGATGCTTTAAGTAGAAAGGGTTGGCATAAATTAATGATGTTGACTTCTCTGGAAAAGCTTGTAGCAAAAATGGCCAAGATGGAGCTGGAAATTAAATATCTGATAGAATCAGATGAAAAATTATTCCATATGGGGATCAATTCAATTTTGGTGGATAAGGTAAGGAATGCACAACTTCAGGATGCAAACTGTGAAAAGATAAAAAGAAAAGTGTCTAAGGGTGAAGAAGACAAATATAAAGTTGATACAGAAGAATTACTTAGATTTGAGGGAAGAATTTGGGTTCCGCCAGTACAGGAAATAAAGAGGAATTTTGAGTGAGGCTTATAAATCACGATATTCGATTCACCTTGGAAGTACAAAGATGTAGGATCTTAGACATCATTTCTGGTGGTCGAATATGAAAAAGGATGTTACAGAATGTGAGGCAAAATGCTTAACGTGTCAAAGAGTAAAAGCTGAACATCAAAGGCCAAGCGGATTGTTACAACCGTTATAGATACTGGAATAGAATAGGAGCATATCATAATGGATTTTGTGGTAGGTCTTCCAATGACTCAACAATGTTACGATGCGATATAGGTGATTGTTAATTAATTGACGATGTCAGCACACTTTTTGCCAATAAAAATTAGATTTAACTTGGATTGGTTGGCAAAACTATACATAAAAGAGATTGTATCAAGACACGGTGTCCCGATATCCATTATATCAGATAGAGATCCACGTTTCACATCAAATTTCTAGAAACGACTACAGGAATGCTTGGGAACACAGTTGAGGATGAGCACGTCGTATCATCCCCAAACTGAAGGACAAAGTGAGAGGAAAATCCAGACAATGGAGGATATGCTCAGAGCATGTATTATGGATTTTAAAGGGAATTGGGATGACCACCTACCGTTGGTTGAATTTGCCTATAATAATAGTTAACACGCAAGTATTGGCATGCCGCCTTACGAAGCAGTGTACGACAGGAAATACAGAACTCCATTATGATGGGACGAAGTTGGTGTACGTCAGCTATGAGGTCCAAAATTGGTACAGCAGACCTTTGAGATCGTCAAGGTGATTCGAGTGAGATTAATAGCTGCACAGGATAGGTAGAAGAAATATGTTGATCAACACCAACAGAATCAGGAATTTGATATTGGTAGTTTTGTTTTCTAGAAGGTGTCTCCCTGGAAAGGTAAAATACGGTTTGGTAAAAAAGGAAAACTAAGCCTTCGGTTTATAGGACCTTTTGAAGTGCTACGCCGAGTTGGTAAAGTGGCGTATGAGGTAGCTATACCTCCACAACTAGAACATATTCATAACATTTTCCATATTTCAGTATTACAACCATATAAGTTCGATTATAAACATGTTATAGAATATGAACCTTTACAGTTTGAAAAAGATCTATCTTATGAAGAAGTTCATGTTCAGATTATTGACAGGAAAGAGCAAGTACTAAGGAATAAAGTGATACATTCTGTTAAGTTAATTTGGAGAAACCACAATGTTGAAGAAGCTACGTGGGAACTTGAAGATGTTATGATGAAAAATTATCCTCAGTTATTTGCTTAATTTTTGTATAGAGATTCTGGGGACAGAATCTTTTTAAGGATGGAAGAATGTGATAAATGAATTTATTGAGTTGAAATTTTGTGGACAGGATCCTTTTAAGGAGGGAAGGATGTAACGAACGAGAATTTTATATGTAATTTAAAAATATTTATTGGATTAAATAAATATTTGATATGATTTATTTATTGAGATAAATAAATTTGTTGGATTTATTATGCATTAATTTAGTTAGAATGTGTTATAATAATTAAATTAATGAATAATGATTTTATAGACTGAAGATTTAATTTAATGAAATGATTAAATTAAATGAATTGTTTAATATTTAATGAAATAATTAAATTAAATAAATTTTTTTATAATAGTAATGTTGGGGAGTGGTGATGTTCTAGTTTAATTTAATAATTAAATTAGATGTGAAATAATTTGTTAAGTATAATTATAATTATAATGAAATTATAAATATAATTATAATTATTAAATAAGTGTAAATTTGACTTGAAAAAAAAAATTGACTAAATAAAAGTGTGACAATGAACCATATTATATAAGTATTATAAAAATAAATTAAAGGGGAGAGCTTTAGTGTGCAACCAAACAAAGACTTGTGGCTTTTGGCATGACTTAACTCATATGCCTGTTAATCTTTTTAACTGATGTGTGCGTGTGTTATATGTATATTAGTTTAAGTTAACATGGTTTTCCTAAAGCTAAGAACAAAGAGGGTAGAGAAGAAGAACATAGAGAGGTAGAGATAAAATTGAGAAATTAGAGAAGAGGAGGCTTTGAAAATCAAAGGAACAAGCTTGTTAATCATCTATGTTAGTGTAAACAAGGAATTCAAGGTATAATCTAACTTATATTTTCAGTTATATGTTCTTGAGTTTCTTTTAAAGTGGAGTCTTAATTTTTAGGAAATTGGGTTATATGTGTTAATTAGTTTATGTAATCCATTGGTTATCATCTAGAAACTAATTTTAGTAAGAAAATTCATTAAAATCATGTTTTATGTTCCTGAGTTTTCTGAGGAAAAAGGGAAAATTTTATTGATGATTTGTTAGAATGAGTGGTAAGTATGTAATAGATAGTTTATAATCTGTTATATGTAGTTTACAAACGATTTTGGAGTATCAAATTCATGTGCAGACATGTTTAAAAAAAGAAATTGGTTTTTGGTTGAATATGTATTAAAAGGTTGATTTTAGAGTTAAAATTTATGTTTGAATTGTATGGTAATCTGTAAATTGGTTATGGATTGTGTTAATATGTCAAGAAACGAAAACAATGTATGTGTAATGGACTAATTTTGTTAAGAAAAGAGGATTTGGTGATTGAATTCGCTAAATATGTTGAAATATTAAGGAAACTAGTAAAAACATTATTTTAATCCTTTAAAAATTAGTTGTGTAAGATGTTTATACTGTTGGAATCTTAATATGCATGCTTAGTGTTAATTTTATTAAGATAACAATATCTGGTATACTTATGTTGCTGGTTCTTAGAAGTTTTGGAAGCTTTAGTTTGGATCAGAGCAGAAAATAGTTTCCAAAATCTGGGATCGCGTACCGATTCAGTAAATCTTTGGTACCAAGGCCTAAAAAGAGGCGCCATTGCGTGCCATAAAATTTGAATGTAAATAATTTGTTTTTTTTTTGTTCATAGTGTATTGGCCTAACCTAGTCTAAGGTGCATGATAATGTGTTAAACATATAATGAGATTCTAAAACAGATTGTAAACATGTATTTGATGATTTAGGATGAAAAGATAGTGACTTAGAAAACTTGAACTTATAGTTTATTAAGTCTTGAGATGTTATTTAAGTGTAATGATGCTTTACCAGATTTATGATTTCAGACCTGTAAATGGTGTTGGTGATTGGAATATGATATATAATAACGAAATGAACTTGAATGAGAATTAAACCTATAGGTTTAATGTTAGCATAACTAATCGATATTGTGATTCCAATGGTATATGTAGGGTATTTGGCGAATGTGTGTTATAATTGTGTAGCTTAAGCATGAGGCAAGTTCATAAACCTTATTCGTATATTGAGTAATTTTCTTGTCCCTATTTTTTTTATGATTATTCAAGTTCTTGAATTCTAATTCTTTTGTATTGAGCAAGTTTCATATTCCTAACTTGATATTGTTCCGCAAGTTTATTATCTTTAATCTTTTGTTGAGCAAGTTTCTAACTTTTGTTTCTTGCTATTCAAAGCATAAATTGTTCAAGTTCATTGTCCCAAATGAGATTTTCTAACTCTTTTGGATGTAATACTTTCGATATACAATGTTCATCCAACTATATATTGTAGAATTCAATCTTTAATTTAAATATTGTTGTTTAATATTATATTATCGTGTCAAACCTTCGAATATCTAATAAACTTTTAATGATTTGGCTAGTCCATAGTTGATGAGCGTTCTAAAATTCTAGAACCATTGTTAAAGCTAGTCCGAACTAAACTTTCCTTAGTGAGGAAATCCTAAATCAATTGAGAAGAACAACCCTAATATAGGGGATTATGTATGCGTTAACGTTTAGATATTTGTGCACAATACATGGTACGAATGGCTGATCCCCCTAAGTACGAAATAAAGGTTTGTATAGTCTAACGATTGTTAAAGGTTGAGGTAGAAATACTTAGTAACCTGGGACATAGTTCATGGTCTTAAGGCCCGCAGATATAAATCTCGAACTTGTTTCCTAATCTTGATTCGAAGAACGAGTTCTTAATTATTCAGTGTTTATTGCTTACTCTTATGTTATTGTTATTGTCATCATTATATTAATGAGCAATTGTTTGCTCACTCTTGCGTATAACACTGCAGCTAAAGTTGAGAGAGTTGACGAGCCGTCTACTAGAAAGGGCAAGGGCAAGATGTCCAAATGATGAAGACTTGATTATATTTATTTAATCAAATCTATGTTATGAGACTTATTTAATTATGTGATGTATTCCGCAGACTTATGTAATAATTTAAGGTTAGATTACCTAGGATTTGTTTCAAGTTAATGTAACCCTTTAATAGGGAGGATTATTGGTTAAATTATTTAAGTTATGTCTTTATCCTGGATTATGTGTAGTTAGATGTAATTGTTTTGAATAGTGAGCACCAAATCCGGTGGGAATATAGTACCCAAATTTGGGGGTGTCACAAATAGTGCAAGATTTCTTCAAGATAATCTTTGTTATACCAGTTAGATATAGTCTCCTACTAAGGTAAATGATATTATTTTCTTTCAATACTCACAAGGGATATCATTTTTTGTCATACTCCATATTATGAAAGTGATTATTTCATTTCGTATTCCTAAATTTTAAACTTGTTATGGTAAGTATTGCTTCTATAATTCTTGAAATAATTAGAAATTCTTAGAGATTTGCGCTTCATCTAATCTCATTTCACTAGAATATTGGTCTGAACTTTCTTATTAAATTTTAATATTTTTATTTCAGGGTAGTATTCATTCGTGGTACTATTCATGCCGAAGTACTATTCATCCGGGGTACTATTAATGCCATAATACTATTCATGACAAAATTTAGTTTTTTTTCTATGTCCAAATTATCTTTGAAATATGAATCTTAAATATCATTCTTGGATTTTACTCCATAATTGGTTATCATGTTAATAATTTGGACATTTTTGAACTCTGGATAAATTAAATTATACATCTCTAATATTTATCCTTGATCTCACTTGTATTCATTCTATATATAATTGTCATCATCGTCATGTTTAAATTTGTGGTGGAAAGTTATTTTTGGTTCGTAGTGCAAAGACGAACTGTTGATTGATATGATTATGACCATAAATTATGTGTTAGTATAATCATGACCTTTAATGTTATAGGCAAAGGCGTGTGGTGAAAGTTCTCTTTGGCCCGTAGTGTAAAGATGAACTGTTGTTTGGCATGATCATGACCATTAGTGATACAAATGAATATTTTGGCCCGTAGTGCAAAGATAAAATGTTGTTTTGCATAATTATTGATTGGTGTTATAGGAATAAAATATTGATGATGGACCCTTAAATCATAGAAGATAGTAGACATCATTCTCTACTTGACTCTTCTACTAGATTGTTTGTTCTGTTGCAGTTGTTGATCTAAAACTTGTTTTCCATTATATTTTATCTGATTTATCATTTTTGAAGGCTAAAGATAATTTATTCCTCATTATCTTAGTCATAATATTATTTACTGGGTTATTTAAGCTCTCCCTTTTCCCTTTTGTTTCATTGTTCTTCTTAGGAAATGAAAGTGTAGCTGGGACTAGTCGGGGAATGGAGTAATGGTCAAAGATAGTTATTATAGAAGTCTTCACTATGTTTTGAAATAATGTGATAATATCTATAATGAGAACTTATTTGAGTTTAGATATTTTCGTATTATGTACGGTACAATATTTGTATTAAAACGCACAGTATGTGTGGTCATATTTTACACGACAATTTAATAGTTGTAAATTGGAATATTGGTATTTATATTTTGTGGTATGTATTTGACGACTCAAAATGGGTTGTGTGGACCTATTTTGGGGGCGTCACAAGTAAGGCATAGAGTTCGTAATAGTTTATGATTAGCTTACCGGTTATGACTTCGTTCGGGTTCCTCACTTTTTGGGAAGTCACTACAAAAGCTCTCCCCTGAACCACCAACTTTGACTTGTCCGTAGCCACCTTTGATGTCACCATTACAGTCGGACTTGACTTTGTTACCAGACAAAATCAGGCTATGTGGACTCTTCTCCACAACTAAAATACGCCTTGGACGGATTTATACAGTTTGCCTGATGTGTCCCCCTGAACGCACCTGTAACATATGACTGGTGGTCGTTCTTCTCCCCTCGAAACTGGTGCTGGTGTTGGTGCTGATGTCAATACCTTTCCATGGTCATTGTTGAATCTTTTCTTCTTAAAGTTGTTTCCACTTGACTCACTTCTTTAATTATCTGGGACAGGATTACCACCAAAGTGGTAACCATTTCTTGCACGATAATTTCCTCCACGTTGGTTATCATTGTTCCGATAACTGTTGCCACTGGTACGATTATTATCATGTTGTTGGTTGTTATCTTTTGGTTGCACTACTTCTTTCTTTCGTTCAACCAATTGAGCCCTATCCACTATATCTAAATATAAATGAAGTTTATGAGAAATAAGATATTGACAAATATCATATTTAAAACCTCGTAAGAATATCTGGGTCATGCGTTCTTCATTATCCACCAAGTGGGGCGCAAATTGGGATAACTCGACAAATTTAGCTTCATATTGTGAGATAGTCATATCATTCTGCTCCAACTTAATAAATTCCACTTCCTTCATGTGACAAATGCTCTTCGGAAAATACTTATCATTAAACAGTTCTTGAAACTCTGCCAAGACATTTCGAGTGCTGAGTGATGTGTGCACTTCACTAATTCCCACCAGTGATATGCCTCTCCTCGAAACATAAAGGTGGCGAATAAAACTTTTTGATCATCAGCGCAATGCAGTACATCAAATATCTTCATCATTTGTTTGAGTCACGCCTCTTCTGTAAGGACTGAGAATTTTATATGATTATATATGTAACTTTTTATGAATAAATTTTTTTTAGAAAGTACTTGAACCATATAAGTGAATAAGTGAATTAAGCGAGATAGTTAATTTATTTAGTTTAAGTTAACTAAGGTGAATACTTAATCAATTTGAGTAAGGGAGAGTATGATATCTTATGTTAAGAATTAACAGAGCTTGCATGTTAACCTTGAATGGTAAATTAAAAAGATTTATAATCTTTAAGTGATTAAGTATTGATATGAATTATATAAAGTGAGTATATGACTATATATGTTAGTATTTAAAATATATACTAACCCTAAGAAACTTATTTTATATATCTCAATTAGTTAATTTTATAACTTAAGTAAAGCAAGTCTAATTGGGTTATAAAATTTAAGGTACATGTTAGAGTTTATGCCATAGAGGCCAATTATTTGATATAATTGCTTAACATTTTGATATTATATTGATTGAATAAATGAATGATTTTATTATGGTTTTATTTACTGCGTTATATAAATGTTAACATAATAAAATTCCTTAGAATAGTGATACAAATTATATAGTTTCAAGTATGTGACTTGAACATGAGATTATATAATAACAATTAGTATCATTGCTCTTAAATGTCCCTAGTCAAGTATCATTGTTGATGGGACAATAATGATGCATTGAGACTAGTATGTGGATTGACTGATGATCAAATCTCATTGGTCATAAATATATGAGATATTGAGTCAATACATAGGTACATGTTAGAGAACGATGTACTGGACAGACCTACCATTAGAATTCTACGCGGAGCATCATGCAAAGTGTCATTAGTGATTCTCATAGTGACAATGATGTAATGATCCTCTGACCTAAAATCACTATATTACTACACGGAAATTTATGTACTTTGATATCATCAAAGGTCACCTTTAATAGGGTGGACTATAAAGCATATTATTGGGTACATCATGAATCGTGTGAGGAATATGAGTGATCTAGATGGAATTTAACCCTCCTATATATTAGGGGTGATATCCATGGGCCTCTTGATTGAGTAGGACTATGAAATGCATGGCCATGCTCAAATAGTGATTTGTTTCATATATTCTACTTATTGATCAAGAAAACTCAAATTAAATTATAAAGAGTATGACACATTCTATGACTCGAGTTTAATCTAGGATGTCAAGGTTAAAATGATTAAATTATATTGTAACATTAGTCATGAAAAGGTTGCATCCAATCATCGATCTTATTATTACTTGGGTAGAAGTGATGCATTACTAGATAACGCTCACTGTTTATAATTTTATAATATGATTTTAAAATTATTGTCAACGTAATAATAACCTATAGGGTCACACACATAGAACGTAATTAAAAGGGAATTAATTTAAATTGAAAGGATTTAAATATATCAATATGGTTGATAGTATTTAAATTACGAATTTAAATTAATAGGATAATTTTATATATATGTATATTTATTAAGTAAGACTTAATTAATATATAATATATATAAATTTGTATTTTAGGTTTTTAATAAGATTATGTTTTGATTAATCCTTTTTGACTGCTATATATAGATAATATATCAACCAATTAAGGATGAGAATCATAAACCAAAAACCCTAGCCGCTCTTAGAGAGAGACTAGAGAGAAAATTGAAAAATCATATTCCTTTGGTGGCTAGTACCGCAGCTCCCTTTGCAGAATCGTGCAACGGTTCGAGTGCGTTCGTGTGGATACCATAGAGAAGTAGTTTCGTGAGGAATTGTGTTGGAGATTCGAAGAGTTTCAGAAGTGATTTCATAATCGGTATAATCTCTTAACACTGAATTAATATATGTTTCGCATAGATCCTGTTTTGGGTTTTGGAAATTATTTTGGTTTGTTCAATTTATATTCCATTGTGCGTTGCTTTGTTGTGCCGAAATCCCAATATTACATGCGTAATTATTTAATTTACAAATGAGTGAATGAAAACCCTAATTAAATGATTAAGGTAGGATAAAATTAAAATTATTGGGCTTAATCTAATTTACATGGCCCAAACCATTGTTTAGAAAGCTCAAAAGAATTAAATTCAAAGCCCAATTTTTACCCACATGTTAAGGGATATTTTTGGACATTTGATTAAGCAAAATGGGGCATTAAAAATAAAACCAAATGGGGGAGAAAAAGACCCAATTTTCGGCCCAAGTAAGGAAGTAGTAAAGGAGGCCATGTGATGAAATGATTTGTTTTACCAACTCTTCCATGTGTTAACATTTTATTTACACAACACTTATAACCAAAATTGCAAGTAATCTAAAGCTTGCAAGCAACCATCTAATTAATGAGAGAGAGAGAAAGAGCTAGAGTGTTGTGAATGTATATAGATATATACAATATATCTATACTTTTATTTTTACTTACTAACACAAAAAAAAATCCATTCCTTTCTCTTTCATCACACATTCTAAACTAGCAAAACAAAACAAGACCAAGAGAGAGAGAGAGGAGAGATTTTTAGCAGCCATAGAGGAGAGAGGGGAGGGAGTTTTTGAAAGTTTCATAGCTCCATAATCAAACTTAGGAAGAAGAAGAAGGAAGCTCACAAGCAAAGGTATAACAAAAAATTTACTTTAATATAGTGTATTTCCTTGTGTTTGATTTGATTTTTGATGATATAGAGTTTATGATCTTGAGATCTAAAACTCTAGATCTAAATTGTTATGAGTCTATTATGTTTAGATCTAACCCTTTTCATGGTCAAAAGTTAGATCTAAAGTAAGGAAATGAAAACTATGTTTCAAAAACTAAAAAACTCTAATTTTTTCTACTTTGTAAGCTTATAACTTGAGATTTATAACTTTGTTTTGCGATCCGTCAAAGAGGGGGTACTAGATATATAAGTTAACTAGTATACCCAAGTGGTAGCACTAAAAAATATTGAGTTTACAAGCCATGGTGACTATTTTGGTCAAAAGAGATTGGATAAAGAAAAGTGGAAAAAAGAGAAAAATAGCTACAGTCTAGCAGCTACCATGGGTTGTTTCGTCCATTTATTTTACTCTAAAAATTTTGGGAAAGTTTGGGGTGATAATATGAGAGGTTATGTGAGTCCTGCTAAAATTTAGGAATTTTTGGACATGTAGAATGAGAGTTATGGTTGTTTTGGTAAATAAATACTTTTAAAATTTTACCCAAATAACTTTTTGTGGTTAACTCCAAAAATTATAAAATTTGTACTGAAAGTACATATGTATAACAGGAACATACCCTACAAATTTCATAATTTTCGAACATAGTTTCGATTTACGATAAATGTAGCAAGATTTGGCTATTTTAGACTATTTAAATATAGTAAATGAAATCCAAAAAAGTGTAGAAAAATTATATGTTACTCATGATATCATATACTGATATTTTCCATAAAATAAGAATTTTCGGAACTATTTTGGTATTTTTTATGGATGTGTTTGAGTTAAGAATAAATGAATAAAATAAGTTATATGATGTCATAAATGGCAAAAATATGATTTTGTGTCTTACAAACCCAAAATATGCTAGGATCATATTTTGGAAGGGTGTTTTAGCCATTTTTGATGAGATATTATGTTTATGGCCTTGTATGATTATTTAATAAAAGAATTAAAAAAGATTAAACAATTAAATAAATTATTTATAAGTTTAATAAATGATTAAAATATTATTAAAAGATTAATAATATTAGATTAAGATATTATTATGTAATTAATAATATCTAGATTAAAGTTAAATTAAAATATTATTAAATGATTAATAATATTAGTTAAGGATTAAAATATTATTAAATAATTAATAATATTATGGGATGAAATAGGATATTATTAAATGATTAATAATATTATGTGGTAAGCAAAACATTATTAAATACTTGTGAATGAATAAGATATTATTAAATAATTAATAATATTAAATGAGTGTTTTAAATAAATAATAAAGAGAAGTTAAGTATTTTAAGAATATGGTGGGCATTTAATATGCTAAATTAGGTATATAGTATGTTAAAAAGGATAATCCAGGTTGTTGGATTGGTCAATCTAGGTTGCCAGATTGGGTAATATGGTTTGTTGGATTAAGCATTTGATTTGTTGGATTAGGTATTCGATTTACCGAATAATAAATAAGAAATTATATATATATATATATATACAGAGAAAGAAAAAGTATTAGTGAGTACTAGCAGTTTTAAAGTTTAGTGAAAAAGTAGTTTTGTAAAGATATCTCACATATTATTCATTCATTTGTTATTACAACTTTAAAAATCAAATAATTTTTCCTGAGATTCCCTCCCAGAGCATTATTCTAATATTAAACTATTAATTTAATTAACTAGTTCCATGATCCTCCCAATTCATGCTGTCATACAGGATACAAAAAGTTATTAAAGTAAATATATTACCTTGTTTGGGACAATTCTTCTCTATTTCTTTCTTGTTCTCACTATCATTTTCCTATTACTTTGCTCCCCAGTTCGTATATAATAAGGGAGTTAGGTTTTTCTTATTATTTATGTGTTTTATTATTTCTCCTAATTTTAATAGAATTTTAATATTACATAAAAAAAAAATTAGACTCAATAAATTTTAAGTTCCAAATTAATATAATCCCTTACTTATTATAGTCCACATAAATTAAACGACTAATTTAACCCAAATAAAAATCAGAGTCCAAACAAGATGCTTTAAAATATATCATTATTTTTATTTATTTATTATTACCTTTTTTTTTCGGGTATTGCATCACATCCCCCTTTAAAGGGATCCCGTCCCAAGAATCAAAAGAAGAACAAATATTTACCTATCTTCAAATAGGTGAGGATACTCTTGCCGAATAGTCTCCTCCGCCTCCCAAACAACTTCACTCTCAGGATGATTTTAGGAAAAATAAAATTAGTATTTAATTATTAAAAAATATTCAAGTTATTACATTTTTTCCTCCTTAAAAATAATTTCGTCCTCAAAATTCAAATAAACTACATTAAGTTATTTATCTTTATTTAAATTGCATAATTATTCATAAACTTTAGTTAAAATGTAGTGTCACCATTTGTAACAATCAAGCCCGGTAAATCCATCGGTCCACGCAATTATCCCAGTACTTGTAAAAAAATATGTCAGCTACCATGTCAAGTCCTATTAAGATTCTTCGTTTTGCATTGTATTAAACCACATTCTCCACAGCTGGTGCGGGTCCTCATCAATTTTCTTGATTTTCTTTCTTGTAAACGTACGTACTCTTCGTAACAGAATTCGAAAACACAAAATTTTCGCTTCATTTAAATACGATTTGAATTCTTAAAATATTTAAAATTATTTTTAACTTCAACAAAGTTCATGTCCTGTAAATGATTAGTGTAAGACCCCAACTTTTATGAAAAAAATAAAATTTCCTCTATTCATTATTTTAAAATAATAATGGGTTAATTCAATTAATGTGGTTAGTTATGGGTAAAATGCGCAAAATATTTTAAGTAAGTGGTCATAAAATATTCATTGTTGTCGGGAAATATTCATTTGGTCGTGGAATATTCTTGTTGTCGGGGAATATTCGTACGACGGCGCAACCATTTGTGGGCCCCATAATGAAAAACTGTCAGATGAAGAAAACGACAAGTATGAGTTTTTTATAAATAACTGCATAGTTGTTACCATTAACACTGTTAGAATATCCGATGGTTAAAATACAGTAATACACGGTGTTGCACAGTACCACACGATATTGCACAAATTATTGATTCTTACGTAAGAAATCACTACTCAATAATTGTTAAAGTAATTACTATTTAATATTTTATTTTATTGATTCAATAATTGCTATATTGATATTTTATATTATTGATTCAATAATTGTCACTGTATAGTATTTCCCATTATCATATCAATAATTCATATAATTTGAATAATATTATTAGATAGCATTATTGGCAATGTCTAAGGAAGTTCTGTCTAGGAAATGAGTTTGGTCACCTAATTGCGCGCCAGTAAGGAGAAATCCTTATCGGAAAACCCCATCTTTCCTATGAACAACCTGGTTGTCATTATTGTGATTCTGTAATATTATTTGTGAATAATTAATTATTGATTTATATGATAAGAAAATATTTATTTTATGTGGATATAAATGAAGGAATTAATGCTGAAGTGTTTTATCAGTATTTTATCGGAATGGAGGTGTTGAGAATCATCCGTATGTGGATTTTGGTCATTTTTCGTTTGGAATTTGTAAAAACTTTCTTCTACAAAGTTGTAAAGAATTAAATTTCCTATGGTATGGACATAAGATTTGAATTTTTATGGTAAAAGGGCTATTTATTATGAATTATTAAAGTTCCAAAATAATTGATTTTTAAAGTTATAAATATTTTTTAAAAGAAAAATGTTTTTAATGTGGGTGGGACCCACTGGTGTGTGCTGAAGAAAATGATGCGGTGTGTGTAGGAATTTTTTTTGAAAATATCATTATTTTATTAAATTTTTTGCTTTGGCGTTCTAAGAAATTTCCTATAAATAGGGTGCTTAAGTTAGAATTGAAAATCACACCAGAATCTGAAGTTTTCTCTCTCTATTATATCGAGCGTATTTTTATGAGTATTTAAATATCTTGAGTGTTGCTATACAGTGAAAGTTTCCTTCAACATTATATCCGATATTTCAGCCAGAAATACTATTCTTTTGAGGTAAGGGATGTTATTTTTTTTGTAAATGATATTATTTTTTTCAATATCATTATACCGAAATTGTATGAATTTTATTATAAAATTTTTACCTTTTCATGTCGAGGTTACTATTCACGTATACGATACTATTCATGTATACGACACTATTTATGAATACGGTACTATTCACGAGTACTATTTACGAAGTATGATTTTTCTTGTGAAATTTTTTCCTTTTCATGTCGGGATCACTATTCACGTATACCGCACTATTCACGTATACAATATTATTCACAGAAAAATTAAATTTTGTTTTCTTTGTCCAAGTTGTTTATTATGGTTACTATCTTTGATTGTATCCATGTTTTGATCTTAATTCTTGGATTTTGATCCACAATTGATTATTATGGAGTATTTTTAGAACTTGGATAAACTAAAGTACGAATCCCTAATCTTTGTCCTTTAATCTCTCTAGATTCATTTTCTTGAAAATATTTTTATCATCCTTAGTCCTAATTGGTGATATAACTGAATATCTTTAGCCTGTAGTGCAAAGATGAATGATTCTTAGATGAATATATTTGGCCCGTAGTGTAAAGATGGATAGGTGTTGAGATGAACATGACCAACAAGTGATGCAAATGAATGGACTTTTAATCATAGAAGATTGTAGACTTTATTTTCTACTTAATTCTTCTAATGAATTGTTATTTTCGCTGCGAATATTGATTTAAAACTTGTTGTCCATTATATTTTATCTGGTTTATTGAAGGCTAACGATAATTTGTTTTTCATTATCTTAGTCATAATATTCTTTACTGGCCTAATTGAGCACATTCTTTTCCTTTTATTCCATTTTTCTTCTCAAGATGCGAGAATTTAGCGGGAACTTGTCGGGGTATAGAGTGATGGTTCAAGACAGTTGTTTTAGCAGTCCTCACTATTTTGTAAAATAGTGTATCAATAATTGTAATGAAGACTTATTTGAGTTTAGATATTATCTAGATGACAATATTTATGTGTTGTCGTATTTTGCACGACAATTGTAATAATAAAGGTGTAGTTATTTTCTGTACCATATATTTGACAACTCATAATGGGTTGTGTGGACCTATTTTGGGGGCGTCACAGGTTGTATCAGAGCTTAGGGATATGGTCTCTGGCGGAGATCGGGGAATAGAACTAGGAGGGTAGAGATGAATAAATCCTTCGCTAGTGTGTCCTACCTAAGCTTATTTGTTGGTCGGTCAGGATATAGGGGTATTATGTTGCATGTCAATTTCTTTAATTAACCCTTGTTTTGTGGCAGTATTTGAGAATGGCATCTAAAAATGTTGAGATGAGCAATGGAGCACATGAGACTATTGAGACACCGACAATCAACAACCAGAATAATATGCATCAGGAAGGCAATATTCCTCCTGTAAAGAACACCACCGCTTAAACTATGAATGATGGGATGTTTAGAAGCTTTTTGTAGTTCATGCAAAACCAGACGAGAGATACTCCTATTCAAAATACAGGTGGAAAAGATGGAAACTCACGGTTGGTCACTCATAAGCAATTCAAGGAGTTGGGACCGCCAGAGTTTTTGGGAAAGTAGGATCCGATCAAGGCAGAAATGTGGGTTAAGCAAATTACCAAGATATTTGATGTCTTAGGATGCACAGAGGAACAGAAGGTTCCATTCGCCGCCTTTATGGTCCGTCGTGAGAGGCGATTCTTGGTGAGAATCATGAAGCGTACTCCACTTCTTCGCACTCAATATATCTTGGGAAGCATTCCAGAAACTATTCAATGACAAGTACTTTCCTGAAAGTATTCATCATATGAAGTAGGTGGAGTTTATCAGATTGGAACAGAACAACATGACTGTGTCCCAATACAAGACTAAGTTCGCGGAGTTATCCAGGTTTGCACCTCATTTGGTAGAGAATGAGGAACATATGAAGCGGATGTTTCTGAGAGGTTTGAAACCCAAAATTTGTCAATTCCTTATTTCTATCAAATTTTCTCTATATTCAGATGTTGTAAACAGGGCTCAATTATTAGAGGGTGATAATGAGTTTGTTCAGCCGGGGGACAACAACCAGGGTCGTACCGGTGGCAGCAGTCATCGGAGTAATGACAACCAACTGGGAGGAAAACATCCGGACAGAAGCGGTAACCACTCTGGTGGTAATCGTGGCCATAATAGTAGAAAAAGTGAGTCAGGGGGAGATTTCAATAAGAGAAGGTACAACAATGACAACATGAAGACGTCAGCACCAGCATCAACTGTTTCTAGGGGAGGAGAACGACCACCGTTATATGTTATAAATCTTGGAAAGAGGGACACATCACCAAACAAGCGCCCACAACAATTCAAGGTGTGTTATAACTGCGGAAAGGAAGGTCATTTAGCTCGAGATTGTCCTATAGCGAAACCAAGTCAAGCAGGGATGGTGACTCCAAAGGCTTTCCCAAACAAGTCAAAGTTAGCGGTTCCTGGAAGAGCATTTTTTGTGACAACCCAAAATGTGAGGAACCCGAACGAGGTGATCACGAGTAATCTAACCATAAACTCTTGCGAAGTTTATACCTTATTAGATACCGGTTCTACCCATTCTTTTATCTCTCCTTCTTTTGCTCAACGTTTAAACTTGAGTTTTGAGAACTTAGACTTTGACTTATCTGTTGAAACTCCATTAGAAGAAACTTTCATTACATCCACTGTTTATAAATCTTGCTTGATTCAAGTTGGGACCATCACATTACCTGTTGATCTCATCTCTTTGAAAATACTTACATTTGATGTGATTTTAGGGATTGATTGGTTAACCACTCATCATGCTAAAATTGATTATTTTCGTAAGATTGTTAGTTTTCATATTCCTAACCAACCTGTTATGCGAATTCAAGCAACCAAACCACTAAAGTCAATCACTGTCATATCAAGCCATAAAGCCATTTGTTTATTAAAAAATGGATGTTAAGCTTTCTTAGTTCATGTCATGGTTTTGAATAAAAATACGTCAAATTTAAATAATATTTCTGTTGTTAGTGAATTTCCTGACGTATTTCTTGAAGAGCTTCCTGGCCTACCCCCAGAGTGTGATATAGAATTTTGTATCGACTTTGAACCCGGTACAAAACCCATTTCCAAAACCCCATATCGAATGGCTCTTATTGAACTTCAGGAGTTAAAAACACAACTATAGGAGTTTTTGGATATTAGTTTCATTCGTCCTAGTACATCTCCTTGGGGTGCTTCTGTTTTATTCGTAAAGAAGAAAGATGGGAGTATACGACTTTGCATTGACTATCGAGAGTTGAACCATATCACCATCAAAAATAGGTACCCACTACCTCGCATTGATGACCTGTTTGATCAGTTGCAAGGTGCTAAATTCTTCTCAAAAATCGATCTTCTTTCTGGATATCATCAGTTAAAAATTAAAACTGATGACATTCTAAAGACTGCTTTCAGGACTCAGTACGGGCATTATGAATTCCTAGTCATGTCTTTTGGATTGACTAATGCTCCTACGGCTCTCATTGATATGATGAACCGAGTATTCAAGAAATATTTGGATCATTTTGTGGGTGTCTTTATTGATGACATCCGCATCTATTCCAAAAGTCGTGAAGATCATGAGTAACAGTTGAGGTTGATACTCCAAAAGTTTCGTGAAAATAAGCTATATGCCAAGTTGAAGAAATGCGAGTTCTGGCTTGAAGAAGTAGCATTTCTTGGCTATGTGGTATCGAAGTATGGAATATCAGTTGACCCGACAAAGATTGAAGCAATATAACGTTGGGAGCAACCTAAGTCCGTAACCGAAGTACGTAACTTTCTGGGCTAGCTGGTTATTATCGGAGATTCGTTGAAGGATTTTCTCTAATTGATACTCCATTAACTCAGCTGACTCGGAAAGATACAAAATTCGAATGGAGCGAAGAATGTGAGAAGATTTTCCAAGAACTCAAAAGAAGACTTATTTTGGCACCTATCCTGACAATACCATTAGGTTCAGAGGGATTTGTCATCTACAACGATGCTTCAGGCAAAGGTTTAGGATGTGTTCTCATGCAACATGGGAATGTCATAGCCTATGCTTCAAGAAAACTCAAAGAATATGAGAGGAATTATCCTACTCATGATCTAGAGTTGGCAACAGTCGTTTTCATGTTAAAGATCTGGAGGCACTACCTGTATGGGGAGAAATGGAGAACTATTCAGATCATAAAAGCCTTAAATATTTCTTCACCCAAAAGGAACTCAACATGCGGTAACGATGTTGGCTTGAGCTATTGAAAGATTATGACCATACCATTCAATACCATCCTGGAAAAGCGAATGTGGTAGCTGACACATTGAGTAGAAGATCATATGCTAGAACGAGTGCGATGTTGTCAACACATATGCCCATTTTGTTTGATTTACAAAAGATGAAGATAGAGTTCAAGACTCCGGGGACCCATGCGATGATGTCAAGTATACGCGTAGAATTGACTTTAATTGATAAAGTTAACGTTTCTCAACCCACAGACCCGGAGCTGATGCGTATGAACAAAACAGTACAAGAATGTACTATTCCAGAAGCAAGAATCGAAGAAGAAAGAATACTTAGAGTCAAATCCAGACTTTGTGTTCCTAACGACTATGCAAGTATAAAATCATGATAGAGGCACACAACACACCATTTGCAATTCATCTTGGAAGTACCAAAATATATCGTGATCTTCGACATACATTCTGGTAGAGCAATATGAGGAGAGAGAGATTGTAGAGTTTATCTCAAGATGTTTAACTTGTCAACGTGTCAATGCGGAGCATCAAGTACCAAAAGGTCCATTGCAACCACTTGAGATTCCAGAATGAAAGTGGGAGCACATTAACAAAGATTTCGTTATGGGTCTTCCCAAGGTTTCTCAAGGCATAGATGCAATTTGGGTTATTATTGATAGGTTAACCAAGTTTGCTCATCTCTTGCCGATACGGGAGACTTGTTCCCTTGAATGTCTTGCTCGTATGTACGTGAATGAGATTGTGAGGTTGCATGGTATGCCAGTATCCATAGTTTCTGATAGAGACCCAAGATTCACTTCACGATTTTGGGTTAGATTGCAGAAAGCTATGGGCACGGATTTATGATTCAGTTTGGCATACCATCCTCAAACAGACGGGCAATCGAAAAGGATTATTCAAACTCTTGAAGATCTATTGAGACTTTGTGTTCTACACTTCAAAGGGAGTTGGGATAAGTACTTACCATTGGTGGAATTTTCCTACAATAATAGTTATCAGGCAAGTATAGGTGTGGCTCCATTCGAAGCATTGTATGGAGGAAAGTTTCGCTCTCCAGTATGTTGGGATTAGGTGGGTGAAGCAACATTGTTGGGACCAGAGTTGGTATGTATGACTGCAGAAAAGATCCAAAAATTCGACAACATATACAAACGGCACAGGATCGACAAAAGAGTTATGCAGATCTTCATCAAAAGGACATAGAATTTAATATTGGGTATCATGTATTGTTACATGTTGCTCCATGGAAGGGAGTTACAAGATTCGAGAAGAGAAAAAAGCTCAATCCACAATTTGTTGGTCCATTTGAGATTCTTAACCGAGTAGGAAATGTGGCCTTTAGACTCGCATTACCTCCAAGCATGTCTCGTGTTCATAATATTTTTCACATATCTGTGCTTCATAAATATGTGAAAGACTGCAACCACATTATTGAGTTAGAACCAAACGAGATAGCCGAAGATTTAATGTACGAGGAGGTACCTGTCAAGATCTTGGATAGGAAGGAGCATGTCCTACGCACAAAGGTTATACCACAAGTAAAAGTTTTGTGGAAGAACCATGCCATTGAGGAAATGAACTAGGAGTTGGAATCAAAAATGAAAGCATGGTATCCTCACCTTTTCGAAACACCAGGTACGTACGTCAATTTCAAGGATGAAATTTTATAAGGAGGGGAGGTTGTAAGACCCCAACTTTTATGAATAAAATGGAATTTTCTCTATTTATTATTTTGAAATAGTAAGGGGTTGATTCGATTAATGTGGTTAGTTTTGGGTAAAATGCGCAAATATTTTTAAGCAAGTGGTTATAAAATATTCCATATTGTCGGGGAATATTCGTTTGGTCATGGAATATTCTTGCTGTCGGGGAATATTCGTACGATGGCGCAGCCATTTGTGGGCCCCATATAACAAAAAACTTTCGGATAAAGAAAATGACAAGTATGAGTTTTTTATAAATAACGACGTTGTTGTTACCGTTAACACTGTTAGAATACCCGGTGGTTAAAATACAGTAATATGCGGTGTTGCAAAGTAGCACATGGTATTGCACAAATTATTAATTCTTACGTAAGAAGTCACTACTCAATAATTGTTACAGTAATTAGTGTTCAATATTTTATTTTATTGATTCAATAATTACTACGTTGATATTTTATATTATTGATTCAATAATTATCACTGCATAGTATTTCCCATTATCAGATCAATAATTCATATTATTTGAATAATATTATTAGATAGCATTATTGGCAATGTCTAAGGAAGTTCTATCTAGGAAAGGGGTTTGATCACCTAATTGCGCGCCAGTAAGGAGAAATCCTTATCAGAAAGCCCCCCTTTCCTAGGAACGACTTGGTTGTCATTATTGTGATTCTGTAATATTATTTGTGAATAATCAATTATTTATTTATATGATAAGGAAATATTTATTTTATGTGGATATAAATGAAGAAATTAATGCTGAGGTGTTTTATCAGTATTTTATCGGAATGGAGGTGTTGAAAATCATCCGTATGTGGATTTCGGTCATTTTCCGTTTGAAATTTGGAAAAACTTTCTTCTACAAAGTTATAGAGAATTAAATTTTCTATGGAATTGACATGAGATTCGATTTTTTTTTGATAAAAGGGCTATTTATTATGAATTATTGAAGTTCTGGAATAATTAATTTTTGGAGTTATAATATTTTTTAAAAGAAAATTTTTTTTAATGTGGGTGGGACCCACTGGTGTGTGCTAAAGAAAATGATGTGGTGTGCGTAGGAAATTTTTTTGAAAATATTATTATATTATTAAATTTTCTGCTTTGGCATTCTAAGCATTTTTCTATAAATAGGGTGATTAAGTTAGAATTAAAAATCACACCAGAATCTAAAGTTTTTTCTCTCTATTATATCGAGCGTATTTTTATGAGTATTTAGATATCTTGAGTGTTGATATACAGTGCAAGTTTCCTTTAGCTATATATCCGATATTTTAGCTAGAAGAACTATTCTTTTGAGGTAAGGGATGTTATTTTTTTCGTAAATGATATTATTTCTTTCAATATCATTATACTGAAATATTGATATGAATTTTATTATAAAATTTTTACCTTTTCATGTCGAGGATACTATTCACGTATATGATACTATTCAAGTATACGACACTATTCACGAATACGGTACTATTCACGAAGTATGATTTTTCTTGTGAATTTTTTGCCTTTTCGTGTCGGGGTTATTATTCACGTATACGGCACTATTCACATATTCGACACTATTCACAGAAAAATTAAATTTTCTTTTCTTTGTCCAAGTTGTCTATTATGGTTACTATCTTTGATTGTATCCATGTTTTGATCTTAATTCTTGGATTTTGCTCCACAATTGATTATTGTGGAGTATTTTTAGAACTTGGATAAACTAAAGTACGGATCCCTAATCTTTGTCCTTTTATCTCTCTGGATTCATTTTCTTGAAAATATTTTTATCATGCTCAGTCCTAATTGGTGATATAACTGAATATATCTAGCCTGTAGTGCAAAGATGAATGATTATTTGATGAATATCTTTGGCCCGTAGCGCAAATTAAGATGGATAGTTGTTGAGATGAACATGACCAACAGGTGACGCAAATGAATATCTTTGGCCTATAGTGTAAAGATGAATATTTGATTCAAGATGTATATTGATTGATGTCACAGGGATAAAATATTAATGATGAACTTTGAATCATAGAAGATAGTAGACTTCATTCTCTACTTAATTCTTCTAATGAATTGTTATTTCCGCTATGAATATTGATCTAAAACTTGTTATCCATTATATTTTATCTGGTTTATTGAAGGCTAACGATAATTTGTTTTTCATTATCTTAGTCATAATATTCTTTACTGGGCTAGTTGAGCTCATCCTTTTCCTTTTTGTTCCATTTTTCTTCTCAGGAGGGGAGAATTTAGCGGGAACTAGTCGGGGAACGGAGTGATGGTTCAAGACAGTTGTTTTAGCAGTCCTCACTATTTTGTAAAATAGTGTATCAATAATTGTAATGAGGACTTATTTGAGTTTGGATATTTCTAGAAGACAATATTTATATTTAAACTCACAGCATATGTGTTATCATATTTTGCACGACAATTATAATAATGAAGTTGTAGTTTTTTTCTGTACCATGTATTTGGTGACCTTGAATGGCTTGTGTGGACCTATTTTGGGGGCATCATAATTAGGATCTAACAAATTATTTTGTTTTATTTATTTATTTACATAAATTCATTCAAGAACTTCAATGACATCGAATAAAGAAAACAATTCAACAAATTATATCACCAACTCTCGTAAGTCCTTAAGAGTTTCAAAATATCATAACCTCAAATTGAATTAGTTCTCAAATATTATAACACCAAAAAAAATATCATACTAAGATATCTTCAACACTATATCAACCTCCAAATCACATATTCTACTATCCGCATAAGCAAACTATAGCTTTTCAAAATATATTGTATTTCATCACTTATTATATATCTAATCATTCAACGAATCAATCATTCTCTTAATGAAAACCTTAACCCAACAAATTACAAGATCTCCTCATACTATCACACAAAAAAATCATTTAAAAAAACTCCAATATTCTACTAGGAAATAACTGCAAAATTCATTTACTCCAAATGATTAATCTAATTACCTCGAATCTCTACAACAACTCAAAATTACAAGAGATCATATGTACTTAATAGTTTTCACTTTATCATATTATCCCACCGATACACATACCTCAAAATTTTCACAACTTAATAAATCAAAGCATGATCCAAATCCTCAATTCTAAGATCATAATAAATTGTTAACAAAACAACTCTAATAAATAATTCTCCAAAATCAAATATTTGCTTGTTTAAATACTCACATCGCAATCGTATTACATATTTGATCATTTCTTAGTATCCCAAATTATAGTTTTATTCTCCTTAATTATTTGATCATAATTCTTAACTAATATCATTATTATATCGCATAACAATAATAACCTCAAAAAACTTTTTCACCTTCCTCAAATTAACTACAAATCGAAAAAGAGACTAACTTCAGCCAAAATCAGCACCAACCAAACAGAGAACCAAATCGAAACAAACTCCGACGTCTACCCAGTGATTTACCCATAACTCACATGCCAAACCTAAATAGGTTTTCTACAAGAAAGAGCATAAGCTCTGATACCATCTATAACACCCCACTCCTAAAAATATAAATAAACAGAGCACTAATAACTTCAAATATTTAATAATTGATAATCATTAATGACGAATTAAATGTAATTCTCCATAAATTAGCATAATAATCAAAACCTAAAATTTAATAAACCTATTCGGTCAAAGGTAGCTCTCTTCTCACCCAAGCCCTGAATCACCCCTGCAACCTGCCGGAAGAAAAACACAGCAGGAGCCAAATACCCACTATGGATATAAATATACAAAAGATATACAACTGATATACGAAATCAATTGAGATAAAATACTGAACAAAGCCTCAAGTGTAAATACCAATGAAAATATAATTTCCAAAGATCTTAATGGAAGATATCTGAATCAACAGAATTAACGAAACTAATAGAAGAGTAAAGAAATAATGAACTGAAGTAATTAACTCAATTAATTAAACTGAACATAAACAAACAAAACTAATACAATAAAATAATAGGCTGAATCAAATGGTTGGGTGTTATTTTATACCGATTAAGCTCAGAAATATACATTTCCACATAGGCAAGTTAAAACAGGCAAAAAAAATAATGCCACACAAGCAACCAAAATAATGCCACAAAGGCAAATCAAACACTGGATCGCGAATCCAAATGTATGCAAATCGGATAGGTGTGTTTGGCACAACAACACAAATCTATAGAACAGAAAACTAGGGTCAACCCATACGCCTCCCATAACTAAACACCAAATGACCCACTTCTTCTAGAGCCTAAATAGAGATATCGTGGACTAATCACACTGCCACAAAGAGTGTCATGCCTCTCGTGCTAAGACGACATGCATGCGGTACCCCCATAAGTGGTTATACATCAGGTATACCCTACAGTATATTCTAACAAAAATATTATGTCACAACATATGCAACAACATATGCAACATAATACCAATAAAATATTCTAATGTATATGTTGAACCAGATCAAATCATAATATCTCCAAAAGAAGGTAAAAACATATATCGCTCTACAATTATCAAAAATAAATACTAAACATGATAACCTAATTCAAAGAGTACAAATTCGAGTCATATGTATCAACTCCAAAATGAAACTATTATATGAATTTCACAAGAAACAATTATGTGAAATAATAATAAAATTCGAAACAAGGAACAAAACGAACAAATCAAATTTAACAATCGTATCGCAGAAAGAGTACGAAATCCGTACCTGAATTAAGCAATGTAATATCCAAAATTATAATCTAAATATAGTTCGTTAAAATTCTTCCGTCCGACTAATTACACAAAATAATAAATATTAGTACACTTGTAAATATTCTTCCATCTTTAATCCATTAATAAAATTAAATTATTATTATCATTGTGCTTCTGTAAATTTTTAAAAAAAAATCTTAACAAAACCGATCATTCATATCACAACTTAATATATGGGTACCGATGTTGCACTACTATAATATTTTGATGGAACACATACATATATATATATATATATATATATATATATATATATATATATATAAAGAGAAAGAAAAAGTATTAGTGAGTACTAGCATTACTAAAGTTTGGTGGAAAAGTAGTTTTATAAAGATCACTCACATATTATTCATTCAATTGCTATTACAACTTTAAAAATCAAATAAATTTTCCTAAGATTCCCTCCCAAAGCATTATTCTTAATATTAAACTATTAATTTAATTAACTAATTGCATGCTCCTACCAATTCATGTTGTCATACAGGATATAAAGAGTTGCCTATTGATTAAAGTAAATATATTACCTTGCTTGGGAGAATCCTCCTCTATTTCGTTCCTGTTCTCACTACCGCTTTTCTCTTACTTTGCTCCCCAGTTCGTATATAATAAGGGAATTAGGTTTTTCTTATTATTTATGTAATTTATTATTTCTCCTAATTTTAATAGGATTTTAATATTACATAAAAAAATAAATTAAACTCAATAAATTTTAAGGTCCAAATTAATATAATCCCTTACTTATTATAGTCCACATAAATTAAATCACTAATTTAACCCAAATAAAAATTAGAGTCCAAATAAGATGCTTTAAAATATATCATTATATTATTTATTTATTATTACCTTCTTCTTTTTTCCGGTATTACATCACCTCCCCTTTAAAAGGGATTCCGTCCCCGGAATCAAATGAAGATCAAATATTTACCTATCATCAAAGAGGTGAGGATACTCTTGCCGAATAGTCTCCTTTGCCTCCCAAACAACTTCACTCTCCGGATGATTTTTAGGAAAAATAAAACTAATATTTAATTATTAACAAAAATTTGAGTTATTACAAACACATTACCTTAATATAGGTTTAATAATTCATATTCCATTTTTTCCAAAGCCAATTCTTGCAGGCTTTTATTTTATAACCTTTACTTAGACTCAATTATATTTTAAATATTATATATTCTATAATCCTTGTATTACCTTTTCTAAGAATCATTATCATATACTGAACTCATAAACAGTCGGGATATTACATTCACCCCCTTCTTTTATGAATTTCGTCCTCAAAATTTTAATTTACAAATCTTCATCAATACAATTTACCAAAATAGATTTTACGTTAATCTTTATTCACTGGATTTTATAACTAAATTCTTTCTCTAAAGATGTTTCTAAAATAATCGCATTTTTTACATCTTTCTCTTTTAAAAATCTTACATTATCCTTCGATAACTTCATCCCTTCTCTCGTCAGAATTTCTTTTCTTTCTTGGGATTATTATGTTTTGCTTAATTTTCTCATCATTACATGTCGCATTCTACAACTTACTTCTTTCTAAGGAATATCTTCCTTTCCACTTTCACCTTTCAGAAGAATACGAATCTTCCACAATTGCTCAATAATTAGGAAGCGATATGAATAACTCATGAATTTAAAAGATTCCAAATCATTCTGAGGGGTCATAAGACCTTGAACTCTTCTCTAGGTTTAATAGTGTATCACCACTGTAAATCATCTTTAACAGAATGTTTAGCAATCACACAGACTGAAAACACTCTCTGTAAGTACTCTAGGTGATCAACCTATCGTACCCCTACGCCGTACACAATGTATTATATCTTAACATCGTAATGACTATATGCGTTACTTTCAAAACCAATATCTCCGATAACATGTCCCCTTTTATAAGGTTGTTCACCTCAGCTTCTTAACATCTGAATCCGCACCAAAGTAATTTGGTTTACCATAGTTTGACGAAGAACACTCGAGTTTCATAAACATCTTTCAATATTCGTCTAGCTAAATCAAATAGCATAGACTTCTAGCAACAACTTGGACATCAATCGAGATATATATACATACATTCTTGACCAACTCAATTGGCATACCTTTCTTAGTTTAAAGAAAACTAAAAATCTTTTTTTTAAACCATCTTCATTAGCATATCTTCTCAAAGTCAAAGAAACCCAATTTTTTTATATATCACAATATCGTACCATCTTAATGGCATGTTGAGGATTCAGTCATGCTACATCATACTAAAGTGGGCTGATGATCCTATGATCGCATCCAACACTAGGTTTAATTTCTTTGATGACTCCCTCGATTATTATTTCCACACCATATCAAACGCGATGCATAAGATCAGATAAAATATGTTTTGATAATTTTAAATCATTTTTGTCTACCTGAAATAATTAGCATAGACACAAGAACAATAACACTGTTTTTAAAAACCTATTGATTAAATCATCTATTCTAACATTTTCAAAAACACGGAAACACAACATCAGCACGAAGTCAATAAATTTCAAAAATCTAGCATAGCTAGAAGATTTAGAATATCCAATTTTTCTTCATCAATTTAAATCTTTACTCCACTGTTTCATTATTTTATCATCCTACCAATCTTCAGTACCATCAATGCTTATTTATACCAAAAGTTCTTAGTTTTTGCTTCATAACTTTTCTATACCTAGTATAGTTCATCAAACTTACCACACTTTGGAAATCTAGGAACTTGCCACGATAATATGAGTTTAAGAACGTGGCCTAGCAATATGTAGTCCAAGAACCTATCAAGGACTGTCCATATGCTTAGGGGTTCAAAAACATACATACGATTATGAGTCACGAACTTACCATAAGCATGAGTTTTAAGAACTCATACCTAATCTTAATATCATCTAACTTAATCTCTATTGTTTTTAACTATCAAATATAAATATGAGAAAAGAATCACCTTCTCGCCATATATATATCGATAACGCGACACCAACATTCCAATGATTATCAATATGATAAATTAAGTGCAAACACAAAACCCCTGCCCATACAAAGGTTTGTATAACTTAGCCATCACATGAGTCCTTAATTAAAATCCCACCTAACTCTGTCTTGCTCATAACTTGCTCTTTGCTCGATACAAATTTTTTCGTATCTCATCATTTATAACTCCTCGTGAGTTTACATTCTCTTTATACCGCCAAGCTATAACTATTCAAACATTACAATTTATTTATCATTTTCCAACTTAAACAGATCACGCCATGCTCTTATTTTTCTATTATCTCCTCTTATGATTCTTTTCTTATTTATGATTGTTTTGGTTTTATGATCCTCATTCTTTCCTCTTTAATCATGTTATCTTATAATTATTCACCTCAATTTCAGCTCTTCAGGTTCTTCTTTGAACCTAAACATATCATCTTAACTTATTTTATATAAATCTTTTAAGTTCATCTATTATCAACTAAACTTCATTTGAGTTTATTCTTACTATCTTTATCATCTTCATTTTATAGACATCGTCTATTTATTATTACTTAACATCTTTATCACAGAAGTTAGGTAACTCCCGATTCTCGTTGTCGACGTTGGGAAAATTTGTGTCCATTTTTATGCTTGCCCTTTTGTATTCTCATTTGGTTGAGTTTTATCTGAAATGACGAGTTTGAAAAGGTCAGACATATGAATGTCGGCGATTTGATAGTTGGTAGATTTGAAATGGTTGTACCAACTCAACCGATTTTGAAAATATTTATAAAAAGGCCTAATGGTTAGACACTATTTAACTGGCCTTGGAAACCAAGATTCATTGAGTCTGGGGGCTTGATTAAGCGGGGGAAGGTGTTAGGCACCGCCAACTTCTGTGAAAACACGGTTACCATAACTTTTTAATTACCCTAATTATCTGCATGTGTGTGTGTGTTTATTGGGCCTATGTGCAATTATCTGGAAGTAGTGCTATGCCTCGTTTGCACCTATATACAAAGAGTTTGACTTGTATATAAAAGTTTAGTTTTAGGCAAGATATAGCAGTGAAGTTTTGGAAAACATGTTTTCAAACCCTTGTGCTCAATAGTAATTGAGGCCTTTAATACTTCCATTTTATTCTATATTCGGCTTGATTTATTTTATTTTTGAGATACGAAGCATCTTCGAAAAAATAATATATGTAGCAGTGCCGAACTTCTTATGGTCATAATAGCCATCCAAGGATATCCAAACACCGTAGATAATTTACAAGCTGGCTGCAGCTGAGAAATATCCATCGTGGGAACCGAATCTAGATTTCTAAGCTAAATCTTTGATCTCATGGTTCCTAGGCTCACATGATAGATTAATATGTACAAAATCTGGAAAAAAAACTAGATTTAAATAAATCTAAGTCATTCTAGCTTCAACGGTTCCAATTTAGTCACTTTTGAACCGGTTAAAGTTAGAGATAGCTAGATTTAGACAAATCTATTCCACAGGCTGGAAGATTAAATATCAACATTGCGAAAGCAGTTAAAGGTGATATATATAAAAGCAGTAAATATATATATATATATATATATATATATATATATATATTTGTGTGTGTGTGTGTGTGTGTATATAGATGATCAATCGCCACTAAATTGAAAATCCAGCAGACTTGAAATGTAAATATATAATTAATATATATATATATATATATATATATATATATATATATATATATATATATAAAGCAATAAATGGCCACAAAGTGAGCTCTAGGCCGATAAAAATGTAAGTATATATATATATATATATAAACGATAAAAGCCACGGATATTCGATTCAGGCTCGACTGATCAAGTTCGAGGATATATATATATATATAAGCAGTAAAAGCCACAGATAATCGATTCAGTTCTCGATCGATCGAGTTCGAGTCTATATATATATATATATATATATATATATATATATATATATATAGGTCAGATCGTAGGGATCCTCACTTTCTTAAAATGAGGACTTTTTTTTTTTTTTTTTTAAAACAACTAAAAAAAAGTTTATTATTATGGGCAAATTTTTTCATAATACAATGTTTTGGGTGTGATTTGGCACGTATAACAAAACATGTATGTACAAATGCGCATCTGCACCACCACTTTTGGTATAGGTATTCAAAACACGCCCAAAATATTGTATTATGAAAAATTTCAGCCCATAAAATATTAAACTTTTTTTTAGTTGTTTTAAAAAAAAGCAAAAAAATACAAAAAAAAAGTCCTCATTTTAATAAAGTAAGGATCCCTTTACTTGATCATTTATGTATATATATATATATATATATATATATAAAGAAGGAAAAGCCACTTGATCGACGATCCCATGTAATTACTCATGATGAAATTCTCGATATCTATATATATATATGTGTATATATATATATATATATATATATATATATATATATATATATATATATATATATATATATATATATTAGTAGAAAGCTTAAAAATATGAAAAATCTTACAATTGGAATCGCAAGAAGACTTCAGATAGCTTTAGGGGCCTAAAAACTCAGTTTCTACCAGTTAAATTTTAGTATGTTCTAAAACACGAGCTTACAAGTGTTTAGAAAGAAGAATCACTTAGTTTGGAGCACTCTAGAAGAGGTTAAGGGCTGAAATGGACAGAGTTTTCTCTCTTTTCTTCTTTTTTTTAAATGAGCTGATTGGGGCTTATATTTATAGACCAGATGGTCACCGGTTAACCTGTGAAAGCCGCGGGTCTATCTGTGGCTACCCGGGTTGCCCCGGGCTTTACGGGTCTGGTCATCTCGAAGTACTTGCACGCAGGCTACGAGTTGTTTGCTCGAACCTTCATAACTTTTAATTCGGGCATCTGATGGAGGCGTGTTGTACCTTTTCGGAAAGTCGTTGTCAAGAGCTACACAATGACATGAGATTAGACATTTTTTGAATCCGAGAAGATGGGTCGATGACCAGATCTCCAAGTCTTCGTTGTATATCCGTTAAGTTATCTTCTGCAGTTGTCACTCGAGATTTGAGCTATGGTTATTATGAGATATCATTGGACGCAGTTTGAGTTGAACTATGTTGAGACGACGTTAAGGTGATGTTGAGGTGGAAAAATGACCATTTTTCCCCTCCTAGGGTTATCTCCGACTTTGGCACAGTTGTAACAGTCTTTTCTCACCGTTATCTTCGAGATTGGCCTGTTGTTGACTTTGATTGTCTTTAGGGTTATCTCTGAGATTGGTTTGACCTCCCGGGGTTAACTCCGGGCTTTGAAATTGCTCCGCAAGGGTTATCTCCAGGTTAGAACTGACTCTCCCGGGGTTATCTCCGGGTCTAGAAACTGGTGTATCACAAAGAAGTAGATAGTGTATTGACATGATGCTTGGGGAGGCAGGAAGCAAGTAGAGTCTTACATTAGGTCCATGACGAGAACTATGAATTGGCAGACATAAGGTTGTATCGTAGGTTGCAACGCCAAGGGTATTATTGGCCCAAAATGAAGAAAGAAGCAGATACCATACAACGCCAATGTGTTTCATGCCAAGAATATCCTGGAGAGGAGGAATGCATTTTCATTGATGAAATAACGGATTGGCGAATCTCTTATGTGGAGTTCTCGAGCATACTTTGATGGATTTCATGCCCATAAGAAGCCTGACTCTCTCTCTCTCTCTCTATATATATATATATATATTATTTTGTAGAAGATGCTTCGCATCTCGAGAATAAAATTAAAATAAGCCAAATATTGAATAAAATGGAAGTATCAAATGCCTCAATTACTATGTGAGCATAAGGGTTTGAAAACCTATTTTCAAAACATTATTTTTATATGCCTTTTATTAAAATTGAACTTTTATACAAGTCAAACCCTTTGTATATAGGTGTAAAAGAGACATAGCACTACTTCTAAATAAATCACTTAGGCTCAATTAACTACAATGCACACACACATACACACAAATTAGGGAACAAAAAGCATGATAACCATGTTTCAAGGAAGTCGGGGGGTGCCTAACACCTTCCTCCCGCTTAATCAAGCCCCTGAACTCTATGAATCTCGATTTCCAAGACCAATTACATAGAGTTCAATAATTGGACATATTTTAAAACCTTTCAAAACTCGGTTGAGTTAGTACAACCATTTAACTCGTACCAACTTGCGAATCTGTCTAATTCGGACAAATTAAAATCAATATTTTCAAATTGTCGACATTATATGCCAGTCTTTTCCTGAAAATTCACCCTTCAGATAAAATAAACTCACAAGGAAAACATAAAGTGTAAGAAACGCATAGGAAGAGGGAGATAAAATCTTTTCGATGTCGACAATTATAATGTGAATAATTATTCTGTGAGAATATATTATAATAAGCTTAAGGTATGTACTTTTACTAAACTTAAATAAATGAACCTTGTGTGACATATATATTAATATTGGACCAACTAAAGGTTTAATCAAAATTATGGAAGAGAATTATTTTAAGAAAATAAATATTAATATTAATCATTATTATTTTATTTGAGTGTAATTAGAATAATAAGTTTTATGGAAAATAATTGGTTGTTAGTACCCAACTAATTTATATTATAGCTCAAATCAAATATTATTTGGACTAACTCAATGTACATGAATTATATGTATTTGTATATGTACCCATAACTTAATATAAGGTAATAATATTAAGTCATTAAAAAGACCTTGTGAACCAAATAGGAACCCATTTTAGAAATGCTAAGATCCATTTTACTAAGGCAATAAATAACAAAGCTTTTGTCCCAAAATCATAGTCCCCCTTTTGTATCAACCGCATATAGGCCATTAGCCTAGCCTCTACATTGCATATCATCAGACTGAAAGTAGGTATGCACACAAGCCAATCATGTTGATGATAAAGCATATGTGACACCCCCAAATCCAGGTACTCCATTTCCACAGGATTTGGTGTTCACTATCCAAAACATTACATATAACTACCCATAATCAAAGGATAATGACGTAATTTAAATAACTTAAACAATCATCTTTCCCATTAAAGGGTTACATCATAATCTCAAAATATATCCCAGGTAATCTAACCTTAAAATTATTACATAAGTTTGCAGAATACATCACATATTAAACTAAGTCTTTAACATAATTCATTAAGATAAAATTCTCATAATCTTCAACATTTGGACATCTTGCCCTTTCCTTTGCTAGTAGACGGCTCATCGACTTTTTCAACTTTAGCTGCAGTGTTAAATGCAAGAGTGAGCAAATAATTGCTCACTGATATAGGAAGTAGCAACGTTAACAACATGAGAATGAACAACGAATGCTGAACAATAATGAACTTGTTCTACGAATCAAAATAGAAAACAAGTTTGAAGTCAATATCTGAGGGTCTTAAGACCACAAATAGTGTCTCCGGTATTTAGGTATTATTACCTCAACCTTAACAATCTATTAGACTATACAAACCCTTCTTAAGGTACTTAGGGGGATCAACCCTTTGTAACATGTATTGTGCACAAACATCTAAATGTTACACGTACAAAATCCCCTATGCTAGGGTTGTTCGTGTCAGCTTGAATTTAGAATTTCCGCACTAAAGAAAGTTTAGCTCGGAACTAACTTATTAGTGTTTCTAGAATTTTAGAACACTATTCGATTATAGCTTAATTCAATCAATAAAGATTTTCTTACTACTTGAAGGTTTAATACAACAATAAAGCTTTGAATAAGGTTACCAAAGTCAAAGATTGAATAACAACAATATATAATTGAGAAAATATGATATACAAGCAAAGCGCTATATTCAGAAGAGTTAGAACAATCTCCTTTGAGTCAATGTGTTAGAACAATCATATGCTTCGAATGATAATAAGGAAACTAAAGCTCGCTCGACGTAACGGATTAGATTACAAGAGCTTGTACAATCATACATGAGATAGAATCAATAGGATTGCTTAACTTCAATGTAAATTTTAGGAATAAAAAGATTGCTTGACTTAAAGATAGCATAGCTATGAAACAGGCGTAATTGAAATTAAGATAGGGTAAATAAACTTGCTCAATAATCACAAGGTAGAGTTAGGAAACTTGCCTCAAACGTAAGCTATAATATTACAACTCACGTTCACCTACACATTTTAGTGGAATTACAATATCTATTAGATATGCTAACATACCATAACATGTACAATTCTAGCTAATCTTATCATTTTAACACAAGTCTTTCATTTCCATACATATTTCAAAACCACAAGTGTACATTTCTCAACACTTATTCATTGCTCACTAAGTTCCTTAAAGCATACATATCATTTTCACCACTTACTAACTTTGCATTTTAGAATTACTAACCACATGATACACTTCTGCTTTAAACTTGTTTTTACACATTTTCCACGTTAACATAATCATTAAGCCATGTTATAACGAATGACCAAAGTCTGCAGAAGTAGCAGATTTCACTTGTCATGTCGATCACACTAGCGCATGGCAAGAATAATAACGCTACTTATCAGATGCAAAGTGGCTGCCTATGCAACAACCGCAGACACCAGACAAAGACGCTCACAGCGATGCACCAGATTTAGTTTTTGCAGAAACTCGAAATTAGACTCTACTTTGGCCAAAAATCCCAATTCTACAGAAAATCACCCAACTTCAACATCTAAAACTTTGTAATTTCCTAGTTAAGCATGCTATACACCATTCTATATACAAAACATCACATATACACCATTTTGAGGAATCAAAACCATAGTTTTTTCCAAATTTCTTCCATTTTACACTTTTAACGAATTTGATTGCCACGAACTCGTTTCTTAATCAATTGACATGATTTAAACTACAATGTTTTCATTTCTTAACATATTATCACAATCCGATAACAAATTATATATTACATCACCTATAGAGCATGGATTTTTGTACTTCCTAAAGCAATTTTTTTCCAGACATGAACACTGTTAATTATTTAATTTTCTTTCCACAAACCAAATTCAAGAATTTGATCACTAAAGATTACTTATGTATGATAATTATCAGATTATATATCCGTATAATCAATAATTCAAACCCTAATCCAACAAAATTTCAAGTCATAGAGAATAGATATTACAAAACTAAGAGTTAGAATTAGGAACAGATTATACATTTAATCCTTGATTTAGCAAAGATGATATTTCCACAGCTTGTTCCCTTGATTCCCAATTCACAGAGAACTCTCAATTTCCTCTCCAGCTCCCTCAATTTCTTTCCAACACTCAGTGTTTTCTTCATCTCTAAACTCTCTGTTCTTTAGCCTTAGGAAAATAATACGCATAGCAAATAAACAGAAGTATATAGCCTTCCCCACGTTCATCAGTTAAAAAAATCAATAGGTTAAATCAGTTAAATTATGCCAAAGGCCACAAGGCCATGTTTGGCTATACCTTAGATTAGGATTCTAGTTTATTTTTATAATATTTATATTATATAGTTCCTTGTCACACCATTATTTATTTAATTTAATTAACCATTATTTATTTAATTTAATTAAATTCATAATTTAAATTAACATTTACCTTATAATTGGAATTTCCATAATGATTTATAATTTTATTTAACAAACTAGTAAATCTCTAATTTAATTATTAAATCAAATGAGAACTACACCATAATTTATTTAATAATTCATTTAATTTAATTATCTCATTAAATTAAATCTTTAAATCATAAAACTATCATTTATTAATTTAATTATTATAACACATTTTACCCACACTATTACACCACAATTTCATCAATTATTTATTTATCTCAATAAATAAATTATTAAAAATATTTATTTAATTCCATAAATATTTAGATTAAATTACAAATTTCTCGATCGCTACATCATTCCCTCCTTAAAAGGATTATGTCCCCAAAATCACAACTCGAAAAATTTATTCGTTACAGCATATACTTCGTAAAAATCTTATTCATTTATTAATAAAAGAATTGTTTAATTTAAAAGGCTTTAATTTATATACATGGTGCTATTTTATAATATGTGATAAACTCATAGTATTGAGCAGTAGTTTTAGAATCATGATGATGATCATGCTAATGAGATATAAATTCTTGGATAGCTCATAAACTAAAGTTGTTCTCAATCGTTGGATTACTAAAAAGGGGATTAGTGAATCAAGATAGATTGATACACATGTTGCTTGCTCATTGGATGAGGATGATTGATCTCATGATCATTTGTGTGGAGACACTAAAGCAAGTATGTAGATGCTTATTGGAGAATAAGTTCACTAAACGTGGGAATACCTATTGGAGTTTTACTTGCATGTCAATACGAATTCATGTAGTGATAGTAGTACAAGTGACCTTAGACTTAAAATTATCATAGTATCTTGTATATGCTAAGTTATACTTTGACATGTCCCTTAAGACCCTTGTGATATATCAAAGGGTATACTTGGGTATAATAAGTTATATATGGAGATAATGAATGATCAATAAAGAATCTACCGCTTCTAGTAAAAGAAGAGAAATGTCCTATGTGATTCGATAAATGATAACCCAAAGAGTCCTCTGGCATAAAGTAATGAAATTAGAAATGAGTTTCTAATTTGTATTATTTGGAGTTGTGCATTTGAGAATCGAAATACATATAATTAAATAAAATAAGACTTGACATAAATTCCATGTCTTATATTTAATTGGGACATTGTACGGTGGAAGGATTGAATTATACGGTAACTATTTACTCAAAGGTTATTTTATGATTAATGTTGAAATCTATATTATCTAAAAAGTGTTTAATCGCTAGAGAGACTTATCCCTATTGTAGAATAAATATTATTTATTTAAATAAGAATAGAATTATTCTAATTAATTTATTCACAACCGGTTTAATATGGAGAACCTAAAGGGTCACACAGCAAAAGGAAGACTATTTATTTAAGAAGCAAATGACATAATAGTAACTAAGCGTATTTAATTTAATCTATGGTGATAGAATAAATTAAATAACTTAATTTTTTTATTTAATATTTTGGAAATATTAAATATAAATTAATAAGAGGAGTCTTATTATTATTGCTACTATTACTATTAATTAAAGGAGTTTGAGAATTAATAAATAAAAGTACTCTCATATATTCCTAATAGGATTAGGAGGCTAATTAATTAAAAAAGTTTAATTAATTATTCATAATAAGATTGGGAGCTTAATTAATTAAATGAGTTTAATTAATTAAATTAAAACTCAATTCCTTAATTGTTAAGGAGAGTTGCCTACATCTATAAATAAGAGGATTCTTATTATGGGTGAGTGAGATTCATGTTTTACAAAAATACGTGAGACGTAATTCCAAGAGTTGGGATAATACACCTTTTTTTATGAGAGATAAAAAAACTAGGGTTTTGCCAAACACCCATCTTCTTGAATCTTTCTTCTTCCTTGGTGGATCACCTCTAGAGGCCAAACACTTGGGTGGCTAACGTTGATCAAAGGAAGGAATCAAACCCGGTGGATTCAAGTTGAACGCGAAAAGGATTTGAATGTGAACTTATACCTGAGGAAGCTTCAAGGGTATACTTCTTGTTCTTCATCTTTTTATTTAATTAATAATTGTGCACAAAGGAATATCCGGGTATATGGTTTGTAAAATTTTAAACTCTATTTTACCACTATTCCGCTTACTTTGTGCAATTTGATTGTGTTCATGAATCTTACAAACCTAACAATTGTATTAAAGCCAAACCTTTATGTAAGTTATTAATTGTTCAGATTCGATATGTATGTTGATATGTGTTTAGAACAAATTTTTTGGGCATAATTATTGGTATAGAATCATGTTTTTAGAGAAAAATTGCACAATTCGCAAACTGAAAAAATAAAATTTTGACATTGGTGTCGCAACGCCTGATTACAGTACAATCTTGGCGCTACAGCGCCTACTCCATGTTTTTGAAGATGTTGACGTAGTGTTGCAGCGCTTGAAGCCAATTTTTTTTGTGGCACTGCAGCGCAAGATCCGTGTTTTTGATACTATGCAAGTTCACTAGCGGCGGCGCAGCGCCACTCTCCATAAACAAAAATATATTTTTTATTTTTGATTTTTATTAAGATAAAAGGTTTATTTTAGTTAAAACTAAATTAAATATTTTTTTAATAATTCTAAATTAGAAATAAAGGAGTTTATTTGATTTAGAATTGGATTAAAATAAAGTTTTTTATTTTAATTGGAATTAGATTCCATGTTTGTTTGAATAAAAGAGTTTATTCAGAAGTTTTATAATAACTTGGAATTGGATTCCACGTTCGTTTGAATAAAAGAGTTTATTCAAATATGGAAATGATTCCTTATTTTCTAGAATAAAGGAGTTTATTCATATATGGAATAGGATTCCATATTTCCTAAAATTAAAGGTGTTTAATTTTAATAAGGAATATGATTCAACATATTTTATTTTTCTAGCAATTTTAAGTTAAAATAAAGGAGTTTATTTTGTACTTGAAATTGGATTCTTTGTTAATTAAATTAAAGGAGTTTATTTTAATTTGGAATTTGATTAAAAATAAAGTAGTTTATTTTTATTCAAAATTGGAAAAAATAAAATAAAGAAGCTTATTATGATTTTGATTAAAAATAAAAGAATTTATTTTGTTTCAATATTGGACTTTATGCTAATTAAAATTGCCCATTAAATCGATATCAATATATATATTGAATGTTTATTATTCATGAGATAACTGTTATTTATTGATGCATATATTGATATGTATGATAATAAATGGGATTGATTATGGACTATTGACCAATGTGATTGGATTTTATTTTAGTTGGATGCATGAATGTATGAGTTTTATTAAATGGGGTCTACGTACCTCATCTTATCTAATTTTTCTTGATGTAAATTCTATCTCACTCCTATGTACTTCTCCTTGACTACTGATCAAGGTTTCTATTTATTTTAAATAGTTTTGTAATAGGAATAGTTAGAATTAATTTTGAAGAACTGGAGACCAGGAGCAAGGAGCGCTTGAAGACCTGTTTGTAATGGAGCCTGAGATTTAAATGTAATAGTTATATTTAAATTTAATTCTTTCACCCTAGGTTTGACCTTTTGTTTCACTTAGAGTGAACCAAACTAGAATAAAGTCCATAATAAATCTGGGTAGAATATAGTATTTTATATGTGCATGCTTATACTATATATATTATATATTATGCAAACATGTTTCACATTTTAATTAATATGATGTGTATTATATATATATATATATATATATATATGTGTGTGTGTGTGTGTGTGTGTGTGTGTGTGTGTGTGTGTGTGTGTGTATGTAAGGCTGCTTATAAAACAAGATGAGACAAAAATTTAAAACAAATCCCTTAAAGAATTTATATTAATTTGTAACGTTCAATGATATTTAGAATATCGAATATATATATATATATATATATATATATATATATATATATATATGTGTGTGTGTGTGTGTGTGTGTGTGTGTGTGCTACATATAAAGCAAGGCTAAACAAGATGAGACAAAAATTTTAAACAAATCCCTTAAAGAATTTATATTAATTTGTAACGTTCAACGATATTTAGAATATTGAAAGTCGCCTTCTAGCATGGTAAAATAATATAGTATTAAATATTTAATATGAGTTTGTTATGCACACACAAGACAAGTATTAAATATTTAAGATATTGTTTTATCACATTTTATGCTTATAAATAAACTGAACGATGCTGTTTTGTTGTGCACACACACGGACAGTGTTTTCCTTTTGAATATATGGAGTGCTAGGTATGACTTAACTTAGATCGTTTTAGTTCGGATGTGCACACACTTGACCATTATGATCTAAGTTCAAAATACAAGAAGTTACATAGTTGATGTAATTGACAAGAGTTGTCTACATATTTATTTATATATAGTTTGTTTTGCACACACAAGGCTATATACATTTGAAATGTGATCCTTATTCTAACTAGCATATCTTTAATTAGATATTGTCGAACTATATATTAAGGGTAATATAGTTTGAAGAAAATAGTGGGAGATACTAATTTAAAATAAGACATAATTTATTTTGGTAATTAATGTTAAGTTTGCTAGAAACAAGTGTATGCAATCAAATCACATAATCGAAGCGGAAGCGTAATAAAACAAATTTTAATTTTTTTTACAAACTATAAACCAAGATCTTTCTTATGCTTAATTATTAATCTATAAAAGGAGAAAGAGAATCAGAATAATACCGTTGTAGACACGAGCTTCCATAGATAAAAGTTAAAATCCTACTTCTCTGCGATCTCCTTGAATCTCTGGGTAGATTCCTTCCTTTGATCAACGTTATTCACCCAAGCGTTTGACCTCTAAAGGTGATCCACCAAGGAAGAACAAGAATCAAGAATAATGGAGTATTGGCTCAAACCCTAGTTTTCTATCTATATAGAAAAAAAGAGCATACTCTCCAACTATTGTAATTACGTATATCTTGACATCTGATATAAGACTCCTTTTATAAAGATATCAGTTAACCCTTTTTAATATAATTAAAATAGTGTATTATATAAATAATTAAACTCCTTTAATTTATTAGGCTCTCTAATCTTATTAGGGATAATTAATTATACTCTTTTAATTAATTTGCATCCTAATCTTATTAGGAATAAATGACAAGATTAATATTAAATTAATTCCCAAACTCTTTTAGAAATTAAAATAATAATAATTATAATAATATTAATATTAATAAGACTCCTCTTATTAATTTAAATTTATTATTTCCAAAATATTAAATAATAAATATTAAGCTATTTAATTTACTCTATCACCATAGATTAAATTAAATACACTTAATATATTATTACGATTTGCCATTAACTTCTTAAATAATTATTTTTTTCTTTTATGGTGTGACCCTTTAGGTTCTCCATATTAAACCAGTTGTGAATAAATCAATTAGAATAATTCTAATCTCATTTAAATAAATAAATTAAACTATTAATTTATTTAAATAAAAAATATTTATTCTACAATAAGGATAAGCCTCCTTAGCGGTCAACAATTTTCTAAATAATATAAATTTCAACATTAATCATAAAAGAACCTTGAGTAAATAGTTACCGTACAATTCAATACTTTCACCATAAAATGTCCCAATTAAATATAAGACATGGAATTACTGTCAAATTTTATTTTATTTAATTATATGTATTTCAATTCCTAAATGTACAACTCTGAATAAATGCAAATTAGAAACTACTTTATAATTTCTTTACACCTTGGCCAAGGATTCCTAGGTTGTCATTTATCGAATCACATAGGACATTCTTCTTCTTTTACTAGAAATAGGAGATTCTTTATTGACCATTCCTTATCTCCATATATAACTCATTATACCCAAGCATACCCTTTGATATACCCTAAGTGTCTTAAGGAATAAGTCAAAGTATAAATCATTATATACAAGATACTATGATGATCTCAAGTCCAAGGATCACTTATATTACTATCACTACAGGAATTCCTATTGACAGACAAGTAAAACTCCATTAGGTATTCCTTAGCGAGTCACGTTCAGTGAACTTATTCTCTAATAAGCATCTACATACTTGATTTAGTGTCTCCACACAAATGATTATGAGATCAATCACCCTCATCCAATGAGCAAGCAACGTATATACCAATCTATCCGGATTTACTAATCCACTTTTTAGTAATCCATTGATTGGGAACATTTTAGTTTTTAAGCTATCTAAGAATTTATATCTCATTAGCATGATCTCATCATGATTCTAAAAGTAGTGCTTAAAACTATAGGTTTATCACATATTATTAAAACAATACCATATAGATAAATTAACTTCCTTTAGTAAATAAATACTTTTATTAATAAATAAATAAGATTGATTACAAAGTATATGCTTTATCATCATACATGATTGACTTGTATACATACTACTTTCAATCTCCCACTTGCACTAAAGCCAATCACCATGGTATCTCATACCCATCTTCTCTAAGTGACGATCGAACTGCTGTTATGTTAACGCTTTAGTAAATGGATCTGCAATGTTGTCTTGAGATTCCACACGATCCAGGGTGATATCTCCTTTTTCAATGATTTCTCTAATCAAATGAAAGTGCCGCAACACGTGTTTGGATTTCTGATGAGACCTGGGTTCCTTAGCCTACGTACCAGCTCCGGTGTTGTCATATAATAAAGGTACTACCCCTCTAATGCTAGTAACCACACCAAGTTCAGTTATAAACTTCTTCATCCAAATAACTTCCTTTGCAGTCTCACTTGCAGTTATGTACTCTACCTCTATCACTGAATCAACAATTGTTTGCTGTTTGGAACTCTTCGAACTTACTGCACCATCGTTTAAGGTAAACACATACCCCGAAATGGATTTATTGTCATCTTGATCCGTTTAAAAACTTGAGTCTTTGAAGCCCTCTAGTTTCAATTCAGACCCACCATAGACAAGAAATATATTATTAGTTCTTCTTAAGTACTTTAGGATATTTTTCACTGCCTTCCAATGCTCTTCTCTTGGATTCGACTGATATCTGCTTGTTACACTAAGTGCATGAGTGACATCCGTTCTAGTACATATCATACCGTACATGATAGATCCTATTGCTGAATCATAAGGAATCTTACGCATATGGTCTCTCTCCTCAGGTGTCTTTGGGGCCGTTTTCTTGGAGAGATGTATTCCATGGGTCATCGGCATGAGACCTCTTTCGGAATCTTCCATGCTAAACCTCTTTAGCATTGAGTCAATGTACATTCTTTGGGATAAGCTAAACATCCTTTTAGATCTATCTTTATAGATATTTATTCCCAAAATATAGGATGCTTCTCCCAAGTCCTTCATGGAAAAGTGTTTAAATAACCAGATTTTAATTGTTTGTAGCATAGGAATATCATTCCCTATCAGTAGTATATCATCAACATATAATAAAAGGAATGAAACAGCGCTCCCATTAACCTTCTTGTACACACATGATTCATCCTTATTTTTTGATAAAATCAAACTTTTTGATTGTCTCATCAAAATGGATGTTCCATCTACGAGAAGCTTGCTTCAATCCATAAATGGATCATTGTAGCTTATAGAATTGATTTGTTCTAACTTTTGAAACAAATCCCTTTGGCTGTATCATATACATATCCTCCTCAAGATTCCCATTAAGGAAGGCCGCTTTCACGTCCATCTGCCAAATTTTGTAGTCGTGGTAAGTTGCAATCGCAAGCAACATTCGAATGAACTTGAGCATCGCTACTAGTGAGAAGGTTTCATCACAGTCAACTCCTTGTCTTTGTTTAAAAAAATTTGCGATCAGTCAAACCTTATAGGTCTCTACCTTGCCGCCTGCTCCAGTCTTTCTTTTAAAGACCCATTTACACCCAATAGGCCTAATGCCTTCAGGTGGTGAAACCAAAGTCCATACTTAGTTTTTATCCATGGAGTCCATCTCGAATTTCATGGCTTCTTGCCACTTCTTTAAGTCTTTACTACTCATAACATATTCATAATTCAATGAATCATCATCATCTATGATGCATACCTCATCGTCATCCTCTATGACGAATCCATACCTATCAGATATATTCGTTACTTTTCCAAATTTAAAAATAGGGTGTGTTACAATAGGTTCTTCCACTTGGTTAGGTAACTGACTTTGATCCGTAGTATTTTTTAGTTTTTAAACTTCTTCAAGATATATCTTACTCCCACTGACCCCTTCAAGGATAAACTCCTTTTTCAAGAAGGCAACATGTTTCGCAACAAACACCTTTTAATTAGTTGGATAATAGAAATAATACCCCGATGTTTCTTTAGGGTATCTCATAAATCTACACTTGTCTGATCTAGTCTGTAACTTATTATTTTCAAACTTTTTGACATAAGCTAGACAACCCCAAGTCTTAACATGCTTAAGACTTGGTTTCCTCCCTGTCCATAACTCATATGGGGTCTTAGGGTCGAATTTGGTAGGAACCTTATTAAGTATGTATGCAGCCGATTCTAGGGCATATCCCTAGAAGGAAATTGTAAGGTCGGTAAAGCTCATCATGGATCAAACCATGTCCAACAATGTTCAATTTTTCCTTTCAGATACACCATTCAGTTGTGGCGTCCTTGGTTGAGTCCATTGTAAGATTATACCATTTTCTTTGAAAAATTGAGAAACTCACCGCTTAAGTATTCAACACCTCGATCTAATCGATGAATCTTAATACTTTTTCCAGTTTGTTTCTCTACTTCAATTCTGAACTCTTTGAACTTTTCAAATGATTCAGATTTGTATTTCATTAAATACACATATCCAAATCTTGAGTGACCATCAGTGAATGTAATAAAATAAGAATACCCTCCTCGTGCAGTCATTGTCATAGGTCCACATACATCTTTATGTACCAACGCTAACAACTTTGTAACTCTTTCTCCTTTTCCACGAAAATGAGATTTAGTCATTTTTCACATGTGACAAGATTCACAAGTTGGATATGATTCATAATTAGATAGCTCTAAGAACCCATCCTTATGCAACTTGGATAATCTTGTTTCATTAATATAACCGAGTCTACAGTGCCACATATAGGTATAATTAACATAATCTCTTTTCTTTTTATTAGTTTATTCAATTTGAAGTATATTTTCATGCAAGTCAAGTATATAAAGTCCATTTCACAAATAACCAACACCATATAAAGCATTATTATTATTATAAATAAATCAATTGTTGTTCTTTATTATAATGTCAAAACCATCCATATCCAATACAGAAATTGAAATAATGTTTCTAATGATATTCGAAGCAAAATAACAATTATTTAAATTAATGAACTTGCTTGTAGGCAGTGCTAAACAATAAGTCCCTATAGCTAATGCAACAACCTTTGCTCCATTTCCCACTCGTAAGACGACCTCATCCTTGCTTAGCTTTCTACTTCTGACCAGTCTCTACATATTATTACATATGTGAGAACCACAGCCGGTATCCAATACCCAAGTAGAAGAGTGACTTTCAGAAAAATTAATTTTAATCATAAATAAACCTTGATTAGGATTCAAAGCTTCTCCAAGCTTCTTCTGCTTTTGCTCTGCAAGATAATCCTTGCAGTTCCTCTTCCAGTGACCCGGCTTGTTGCAATGGAAGCAAATTCCTTTGTTAGTTCGATCATGTTTCTTTTGATCCTTACCTTTTGCCTTACCTTTAGCCTTCTTGGATTTCTTCATTTTAGAAGATACCTTGGGCCTCTTCCTTTTCTTGGAAGAATCATCCACTATTAAGACATGGTCCTTCTTGGATGGGAAGTGACCTTCAACAATTTTCAACATGATAAGTAATTCAGGTAAGCTGACATCTAACTTATTCATGTGAAAATTCACAACAAATTATGAGAAGGTGTCAGGAAGTGACTGCAAGACTAAATCTTGACTCAATTCCCTATCCATAACGAACCCAAGCTGTCCAAGACATTCAATCAGATTGATCATGTGAGATCCTGAATTTTATGAAATAAAAGTATTCAATTTTTCTATTTTGGTAAATAGTTAAATTGATAAAAGTTTAAAGTTAAGGGTGATATTTAAAAATTTTGCAAAGTAAGCAAGTTGATATAAAATATTCGTTGTGTCGAAGAATATTCGATTGGTCAAGGAATATTAGTTTTAAGAGGGAATATTCATACGATGGCATAATCATTGGTGAACCCCACAACGGAAGTATTGTGGTAGTTAGAAAACGACAGAAATATCTTTTTATAAAAATAACGGCGAAAGTTTTATCGTTAAACTATTGAACTACCTGGTAGTAAAAGTACAGTAATACGCGTGGTTGCATTTTAGCACACGGTATTAATTATTGATGCTTACGTGAGAAGTCACTCAGTTATACTCAATTATTGCTACAATAATTGCTGCATAATATCTCTCATATTATTGATTCAATTATTATCACAGTATCATCTGCATAATATTTTATATTATTAAATCAATAATTGAGACGACAAAGTTATTCGTATTATTATTTGTAATATTGACGATGTCTAGAAAGTTTTGTCGAGGAAAGAGGTTTGGTCACCTAATTGCGCACTAATAGGGAGAAATTCTTTTCGGAAAGCCCCCTCTTTCTTGGGAATGATCTGGTTGTTAAATATTGTGAGTTATAATATTTATGATGAACAAGTTCATGTTAATTAAAGATGAAATTGATTTTTTCATTGTGTTGGGATTATTAGTGTTAGTGGAAATCGACATCTATTCCGATAATAATTGATGTCTGGAGGTTATATTGACCAATCGGGTAATTAATCAGATAAATGAGCAATTATTTTCTATTAATTCACTTGCTTATAACTATTTGTTCACATGTGTGTACTATTGATTCACATGCATGTACTATGAAGGGAGGTGGTGCAAGATTGATAATACTTGCATGACTAAATTAAAAATGGAGGTATAGATGAAGGTACTATACTTTAATTATTTTTTTCACATGTATAGAACTATTGAGTCACATGATTGTTTTATTGATTCACATGATGTACTATTAGGGGAGGTGGTGCAAGTTTGATAATACTTGCATGACTAAATTAAAAATGAAGAAAAAAATGAAGGTATTATAATGTAATATTTTGAGTCCTAGAACGTGCAATTATCAAAACTATTGTAAGACCCCAACTTATTATAAATAAAATCGAATATTCATCTATTCTTTATTCTAAATTAAAAAGGTGTTAATTTGATATAATATTTTGGTTATGGGAGAAATGTGCAAATTTTACAAAATAAACAAGTGGTTATAAAATATTCATTGTTGTCGGAGAATATTCGTTTGGTCGTGGAATATTCTTTTATCGGGAAATATTCGTACGACGACGCAACCATTCGTGGGGCTCATAACAGAATAACTGACGGATGCAGAAAATGACAAAGTTTGAGTTTTATAAATAACGGCGTAATTATTACGCTACAATTAACACTATTGGAATACCCAGTGGTTAAAATACGATGTCTACGCTGGTGGCACAAAGAGTACATGGTATTGCATGCAGATTGTTGAATTATTGATTCTTACGTGAAGAAGGCACTACTCAATAATTGTTACAAATGAGTTACTTTATCAATATTTTATTGATTCAATAATTGTCGCGTTGATATTTTATATTATTGTTGTTTCAATAATTGTCACCGCATGATTTCTCATTATCGGATCAATAATTCATATTATTTGAATAATATTATTAGATAACATTATTAGCAATGTCTAGAAAGTTCTGTCTAAGGAGAGGTTTGGTCACCTAATTGCGCGCCAGTAAGGAAAAATCCTTATTGGAAAGCCCCCTCTTTCCTAGGAACTGCCTGGTTGTCATAATTGTGATTCTGTAATATTATTTATGAATAATTAATTATTGATTTATATGATAAGAAAATATTTATTTGATGTGGATATAAATAATGTATTTATTTATGTGGTTATTAATGAAGGAATTAATCCTGAGGTGTTTTATCAGTATTTTGTTGGAATGGAGGTATTAAAAAATCATCCGTTTGTGGATTTCGAATATTTTCTATTGGGAATTTGGAAAAACTTTCTTCTGAAAAGTTGTAGAGATTTCGATTTTAGGCAGAATAGACATAAAATTCGTATTTTTCTGATAAATGGGCTATTTTCTATGAATTGTTGAAGTTTTGGGAAATAAAATAATTTTTATTAAATTTATGGGTGGGACCCACTTTTGGTTGGTGTTAATAACTTGTGGGCTGTTGAAATTTCAGAAATGAGGGACTGATGGCTTTCAAAGCATGCGTAGAAAAATGAGAATAAATAATATTAATTTATTATTTTAGTCTCCTATGGCGTTCTAGCATTTTCCTATAAATAGACGCTTAGGTCAGAATTGAAAATCACACCAAAAACAAGTTTTCTTTCTCTCTAGATTCTCGAGCGTATTTTTGTGAGTATTTTGATACTTTGAGAGTTGCTATTCTGTGCAAGTTTCTTTCGGCTTTATATCCGAAATTCAGTTAGAAGTACGATTATTTTGAGGTAAGGGATGTTATTTCCTTTCGAAATGATATTATTTTCTTCAATATCATTATGCCGAAATATTGGTGAACTTTTTAATCAAATTTGGAACTTTTTGTGTCGGGGTTACTATTCATGTATACGACACTATTCACGAATACGACACTATTCATCAAAAAAAAAAAATTCCTTTTTGTCCAAGATGTCTATTTTGGCTACTATCTTTGATTGTATCCATGTTTTGATCGTTATTTTTGAATTTTGCTTCACAATTGGTTATTATGAAATATTATTGATCTTGGATAAACTGTTATACGAATCCCTAATATTTGTCCTTATGTCTCACTAAATTCGTTTTCTTTAAAATATTTTTCATCATCCTCAGTCTTAAATGATAATAATACTGAATATCTTTGGACTGTAGTGCAAAGATGAATGATTAACTGATGAATGTTTTTGGCCCGTAGTGCAAAGATGAACAGGTGTTGAGATGAATACGACCAACTGGTGATACAAATGAATATCTTTGGCCTATAGTGCAAAGATGAAAATTTGAATAAAGATGTATATTGATTGTTTTCATTCAACAGCCGTAAGGGGTATTATTTCTTTCGTATTCATGAAGAGAGTTATTTTCTTTCAATACTCATAAGGGTTGTTATTCCATTCTTTATTATTTTGTTGGAATAACCTATCTACGCGGACTACCGCATGCATGGTGAAATTCTTCTGTTATTCCATTCTTTATTATTCTGTTGGAATAACCTGTCTACGCGGACTACCGCATGCATGGTGAATTTCTTCTGTTATTCAATTCTTTATTATTCTATTAGAATAACCTATCTATGCGGACTACCGCATGCATGGTGAATGACCCTTCGTATTCATTCTTTATTAAATTATGGAAATGATCTGTCTACATGGATTACCTCATGGCGGGTGCAAATCCATTTACAGGTTTGTATATTCTATTATACTCGTATGATATATCATTTCTTTTGTAATCGTCATGGAATATCATTTTCTTTTGTATTTCCTTTTATGAGTACTATTCACGGAGTACTATTCACATATATGGTACTATTTACGAATACAGGTTACTATTCACGAGTTACTATTCATGAGTTATTATTCACAAGTTACTATTCACGAGTTGCTATTCACGGGGTACTATTCACGACAAAATTGGTTTCTTTTTCTGACAAAATTATCGTTGATTTATGAATCTTACTCTTGAAATTAAATCTATGTTTTGATCATATTATTTTTATTATCATATATAACATTTTTATAATCCTGGTGATTAAATTTCTCTTTGACTTAAGTGTAAAGATGGGTAGATTATTGGTATGATCGTGACTATGGTTTCTCTTTGCCCTGTAGTGCAAAGATGAATTGTTACCTGGTATGATCATGACCATTGAATTTATAATTGAATATCTTTAGCTTAAGTGGAAAGGTGAATTAATCAACATTGTTATAATTATTGTTTATATAAATTCTGAAATGATTATATATTTCTTTGAGATATTAATATCTCTGGCCCGTAGTGCAAAGATGATCTGTTGTTGAATATCTTTGGCCTGTAGTGCAAAGATGAATTATTGTTGAATATCTTTGGTCATAGTGCAAAGATGACCTGTTGTTGAATATCTTTGGCCTGTAGTACAAAGATGAATTGTTGATGAATATCTTCGGCCCGTAGTGCAAAGATGAATTTATTAGTATGGTTATGAACATGAACTGTAATTTGGTATAACCATGATCTTTGATGTTTCAGGTAAAGACAGGTGATGAAAATTATCTTTGTCCTGGATGCGAAGAGGAATTTAGAACCACAATTATGATTATAAGTTATTCACATGATTGTGGATAGGAATTATTGATTGATGTTACAGGGATAAAACATTGTTGGTGGACTTTTAACATGGAGAAGATAATAGACCTTATGGTCTATTTGACTCTTCTAATGGATTGCTCATTCCGCTGCAACTATGGTTGAAAAGTTTTACCATCTACCATATGTTCTAAATCTCTGATTTATTATTGACGAAGGCTTTTGATAATTTAATTATCTTTAGTCATGATATTCTTTACTTGGCTAGTTGTGCTCACCCTTTTGTTTCACAATTCCTTTCAGGTAATAAGAGTGTAGCTGGGTCGAGTGGGGGTAACAGGGGAATAGAACGATGGTCTATAGCTGTTGAGGTTTCCCCTAAAACAGTATGGATAATTTTATTGAGAATTTTAGATAAGTGTGTCATATTTTATACATCATTTTAACCTTTGATTTTGGTGAACCGAATAGGGTGAGGTGAACCCAACTTTGGAAGGGTGTTTTGCCACTATCATACAAGATGTCTAATAACAGATGACTTCGTGTTATCATAAGACAGGGTTGTGCACATGCACTTGCTGATTATATCTATGAGCACTACTTATATAATCTTGGAGTTTGGTTGAAATATAATTCTCAATTGGAGACAATGGAGAAAATTATATATCAAGAGAAGACTCACAATTGAAAAGAACATGACAGTAATCTTCTTGTTTTTCTTTGGGGTCTATTGGGCTAACCAAGGATAATTCTCGAGTCATATGATATCTATCATAACTTAGATGCATGGCCTCCCATGTACGAAGGTTTTCTTGAGCATTTTCCAAAGATTTTAATTTCTAAAACAGTTATTGACTGTACTTTTATGTAAAGTACCATTGTAAGGTGTTGTGGTCGAGACACCATAAGAGTTACATATATTTGTATTAAAATTCACAGCTTATGTGTTGTCGTACTCTGCACGACAGTTCAACAGTTGTATAAATGAAGTTTGTATTTGATTTCTGTAGTGTGATATCTGGCGACTCAGAATGGGTCGTGTGGACCTATTTTAGGGGTGTCACAAATGGTATCAGAGCTTAGGGATATGATCCTTGGCTAAGTTGTGAGACAAGAACTAGGAGGGGAGAGACGGGAAAATCCTTCGCTAGTATGACCTACCTAAGCTTAGTTGTTATTTGATTGGTCGGTCAGAGTATAGGGATAATATGTGGCATGTCAATTAACCTTTGTTTTGAAGATGTATACTAGAATGATATCTGAAATACAGGAGATGAGCAATGGGAAAATCATGATACATAGGAAATGACCGTGGAGATAGAATTTGAAAAGAAACCAAGGTATTCTCATCTCTTAGAACTACCAGGTACATAAATTTCGTGGGCGAAATTTTATAAGGATGGGAGATTGTGAGATCCCAAATTTTATGAAATAAAAGTATTCAATTTTTCTATTTTGGTAAATAGTTAAATTGATAAAAGTTTAAAGTTAAGGGTGATATTTGAAAATTTTGCAAAGTAAGCAAGTTGATATAAAATATTCGTTATGTCGGGGAATATTCTATTGTTCAGGGAATATTCATTTTAACAGGGAATATTCGTACGACGTCATAATCATTGATGGACCCCACAACGGAAGTATTGTCGTAGTTTGAAAATGACAGAAATATCTTTTTATAAAAATAACGGCGAAAATTTTACCGTTAAACTGTTGAACTACCCGGTAGTAAAAGTAAAGTAATACGCGTGGTTGCATAGTAGCACACGGTATTAATTATTGATGCTTACGTGAGAAGTCACTCAGTTATACTCAATTATTGCTATAGTAATAGCTGCATAATATCTCTCATATTATTGATTCAATTATTGTCACAATATCATCTGTATAATATTTTATATTATTAAACCAATAATTGAGACGACATATTATTTATATTATTATTTGTAATATTGACGTTGTCTAGAAAGGTCTGTCGAGGAAAGGGGTTTGGTCACCTTATTGCGCGCCAATAAGGAGAAATCTTTATCGAAAAGCCCCCTCTTTCCTGGAAATGATCTGGTTGTTAAATATTGTGAGTTATAATATTTATGATGGATAAGTTCGTGTTGATTAAAGATGAAATTGATATTTTCATTGTGTTGGGATTATTAGTGTTAGTGGAAATCGACATCTATTTCGATAATAATTGATGTCTGGAGGTTATATTGACCAGTCGGGTAATTAATCGGATAAATGAGCAATTAATTGCTTTTAATTCACATGCTTATAACTATTTGTTCACATGTGTGTACTATTGATTCACATGCATGTAGTATCGAGGGAGGTGGTGCAAGATTGATAAAACTTGCATGACTAAATTAAAAATGGAGGTATAGATGAAGGTACTATACTGTAATTATTTTTTTAACATGTATAGAACTATTGAGTCACATAATTGTACTATTGATTCACATGATGTACTATTAGGGGAGGTGGTGCAAGTTTGATAATACTTGCAGGACTAAATTAAAAATGAAGAAAAAAATGAAGGTATTATACTGTAATATTTTGAGCCCTAGAACGTACAATTATCGAAACTATGTTTTCCTATAAATAGAAGCTCATTCTTCCTTCATTCTCACCGATTCACTAAGACTCATAAGAGCAATTATAGAGAGAGAAGCTATAGAGAAAAAGAGGAAGAGAAGTCTGCTACTTCACTATTCCAGTATCCAGTCTTCTTCTGAGGTAAGGGGTATTATTTATTTCATTTTCTGAAGAGATATTATTTTTTGTATTCGTATGAAATTTATATTCATTTAATATTCGTAAGGAATATCATCTTCGTTTAATATTCGTAGGAATATTATTTTCGTTCAACAGTCGTAAGGGGTATTATTTCTTTCGTATTCATGAAGAGAGTTATTTTCTTTCAATACTCGTAAGGGTTGTTATTCCATTCTTTATTATTCTGTTGGAATAACCTGTCTACGCGGACTACCTCATGCATGGTGACTTTCTTCTGTTATTCCATTCTTTATTATTACATTGGAATAACTCCGCTCTCGCGGACTACCATCATTCATGGTGAATGACCCTTCGTATTCATTCTTTATTAAATTATAGAAATGATCTGTCTACGTGGATTACCGCATGATGGGTGAAAATCCATTTGCAGTTTCGTATATTCTATTATACTCGTATGAGATATCATTTCTTTTGTACTCGTCATGGAATATCATTTTTTTTGTATTTTCCTTTTATGAGTACTATTTATGGAGTACTATTCATGTATACGGTACTATTTATGAATACGAGTTACCATTCACGAGTTACTATTCATGAGTTACTATTCACGATGTGCTATTCACGAGTTACTATTTATGGGGTACTATTCACGACAAAATTGGTTTCTTTTTCTTACCAAATTATCATTGATTTATGAATCTTACTCTTGAAATTAAATCCATGTTCTGATCATATTATTTTTATTATCATATATAACATTTTAATAATTCTGGTGATGAAATTTCTCTTTGATGTAAGTGTAAAGATGGGTAGATTATTTGTATGATCGTGACTATGGGTTCTCTTTGGCCAGTAGTGCAAAGATGAATTGTTGATGGTATGATCATGACCATTGAATTTTTAATTAAATATCTTTAGCTTAAGTGCAAAGGTGAATTGATCAACATGGTTATAATTATTGTTTATATAAATTCTGAAATGATTATATATTTCTTTGAGATATTAATATCTTTGGCCCATAGTGCAAAGATGACCTGTTATTGAATATCTTTGGCCAGTAGTGTAAAGATGAATTGTTGTTGAATATCTTTGGTCGTATTGCAAAGATGACCAGTTGTTGAATATCTTTGGCCTGTAGTGCAAAGATGAACTGTTGATGAATATCTTTGGCCCACAGTGAAAAGATGAATTTATTAGTATGATTATGAACAGGAACTGTGATTTGGTATAACCATGATCTTTGATGTTTCAGGTAAAGACAGGTGATGAAAATTTAATTATCTTTAGTCATGATATTTGTTATTGAATATGACCTGATATTGAATATCTTTGACGAAGGCTATTGATAATTTAATTATCTTTAGTCATGATATTCTTTACTGGGCTAGTTGTGCTCACCCTTTTTCTTCACAATTCCTTTCAGGTAATAAGAGCGTAGCTGGGTCGAGCGGGGGTAACAAGGGAATAGAACGATGGTCTATAGTTGTTGAGGTTTCTCCTAAAATAGTATGAAAATAATTTTATTAAGAATTTTAGATAAGTGTGTCATATTTTATACGTCATTTTAACCGTTGATTTTGGTGAACCGAATAGGGTGAGGTGAACCCAACTTTGGAAGGGTGTTTTGCCACTATCATACAAGATGCCTAATGACAGATGACTTCGTGTTATCATAAGACAGGTTGTGCACATGCACTTGCTGATTATATCTATTAGCACTACCTATATAATCTTGGAGTTTGGTTGAAATATAATTCTCAATTGGAGATAATGGAGATAATTATATGTCAAGAGAAGGTTCACAATTGGAAAGAATATCCCAATTCAATACACTATCCTAGTTTATTAATCAAGAACACGAACGTAGTATTAACCACCTCTCGATGCATTAATACTGTATTAACATCAATCCACGATTAAGATACAAATCTGTTAAACACCTTAATCAACTAACCCACTATATCTCTATGTGAATTATAATTGAAGAAGGTTGAAGAATAAGTTCTCTATCCGATTACATGCGGTGTCAAACATATCTCTACCTTAACACTCATCAAGTTTAAGCTATTAACAAAATCCTGAACACATGCTATATCAACTAGGTCTAGATTTGAATATCCTCTCTCGATTCCATCCAACTCCACAAAGAATTGTTGATCAGGCAATTCATAGATTTAAGCACAAATCAATATAGATAAACCATCGATTCACTTAAGGATCCATCACAAGCCTAAAAAGTGAATTAGTTCATAATAAACGAAGTAAACACTGAATAAATCATAGAAATCATTCTTCTAATTACAAATAATAATCTAACAAGAAGAATATTGAAAAACACCCTTCACGTAGTCTATAGTTGCAATTATCTTAAAAAACTCCTCGAAATACTCCTCCACACTTGCTATCAAAAACTGAATGTAGATCTTCGTAAAATGTCTCTCTCTCTCTCTCTATCTCTCTCTCTCTCTCTCTCTCTCTCTCTCTCTTTCTCTTTAAGTTGTTGTATTTTTAGTATATCATCTCCAACACATCAGTCCCCGCCAAATTCTCTATCAAATAGAGTTATATTACCATGCAAATAGCTAAAATTCGTGCCCAAGAAGAATTGCAAACATAACAGGACACTCAGGTTTTCCACCCCCCTCCCGTGAGAGGTATATATTATGTAAACTTCACCCCCATGCTAGTCTCCTGTCTTGCTTGTATGAAAACTCCATCCCATGAATATATTTCTGATAATCTGGAGTGTAGACCCCAGCCGTGGCCCTATCTTCTCATTAATTGACTTTCTTGCTATTAACGCTTTCTTTCAATTATGCTCCATTTGCTTCCAAATCACACCAAATATCTCCAAATGTACGTTGAATGCCACAACCACCATTCTACACATGAAATAACACAAAACAAGTAAAAGTGAACATGATCACAAGAATTTAGCAACAAATAAGCATGAATTAGATATTAAATCGCGTATATAAAATACGCTTATCAAAATCCCCCAAACTTAAACCGTGCTAGTCCTCGAGCACCAAAAATAACTACATGCAATGCAATTAGAAGAAATGAATACTACCTAACTTATATGCTTTCAAATCCAACAATATCGCATAGTCAAGATTACTTAACGACCTCAGCGAAAATAAGCAACTATACAATATCAATCATCAAAAACCAATCTATAATTATGCTTTAATCCTCGAATCTCAAGCCATCATCACTGGTACAGTGTGTGTGTGTGTGTGCAACATCCATGATAACCGATACAGACTCATATTCAATACATAATCAATTTCTTAGAAGGAATCCTGCAGCGTAAACTTAAAAATAACAAAAATAGATAGATCCGACAAAAATTAAGTAATCACTAATCTCAGGGGTTCAAGCAAGGTACTTATACTTCATTTTCTTTTTTTTTTCTCTTCTTAGCTCCACGGGGGCTTTTTGCTCTTTATTTCCCGTTTTATCCATGTTATACACATAGGCATGCAATGTCTTATTCCCTTAAGCTTTTCAATGCTACCTTAACGAGCTTTCGACCAACGACTCCCAGACCATTAAGACCTTAGGGCGCTAGGTGTAAAGACAATCCCCTCGGGCTTACTTACTCAAGTAACAAAGGCTACAAAACTAGACAAGCAAGCCACGTGTTTATTCATACTTTTTTTCCCTTTTTTTTTCTTTTTGATAAAATGAAGCTTATATACCCCACCTTTCATCCCCCAAACTTAGGTTCTTGCCTAATTTTCGCCTTTACTGTCCATCCTTGTCGATTTGTCATTTACTCTATCATTATCCTTTAGAGACCATTTATGTACCAATTTGAATTGCCCACTCAACATAGATGTTTGTTTATCCTGCTATCCTTTTATACCAATTTCAAACAAGCTCAAGATTCGATTGATAAATGATCATTGTGTCATAGTTCTAATACTCAATACTGTATTTGTTAACTTATTGTCAATCACATCATTGGCCCACAAATAATATAAACTACAACATTGATGGACTTACTCAAACACAATATTACTAACTAATTTTTTTTATAGATTGCAAAATGCATTACAATATTATCTACTATGCATTGACAAACATAAACCTAAGCTACTATGAATGCACCTAAGCTATCATGCAATACTAAAATTAAGATGCAATACAGAAATTTAAATGACAATGACAAAAATTAAAAATGCAACCTAAATGAGCTAAATGCATGCAAACATGTATTTAAATCCCTCAAACTTAAGTTAGATAATATCCTCATTGGATGAATAAACAAAATAAGGACATGAGGACTTCCCTTTATCGCTTAAGTCTGAGGAGGTGGTTGTTCTTCTTCTTCATCGGAATCACTCGGTGGGAACCTTGGCATTGGTCTGGGCTGTTGGTATGGAAATTATGCCGTCGGGTTGAAACTTTGAAGAGTTGTGTTCAACAAGGCAAAAGATGTGTGCATAGCGTCGAACATGTGCTCTTGCCTCATTGCCAATCGGCGCATTTCATGACGAGTTTCCATGGTGTGTGCATTCAGTTGATTTTGGAATTCAAGGAATTGAGATCTAGATATAGCCTCAGCCTGCGGTACCTGCTCATCCCCTTGATCGCCCATTTCTTCATCATCGTCCCCTGATGCTTCAGTAGCATCCACGTCGTCTTCCGATGATGATGGAAATATGAACCCCAGACCACGCGGATGTGACTCGCCCCTTGCCCATACAGAATACCGCGTTATCATTCGTGAATCAAGCAATGCGAGCGACATTTGTGTGGCCTCGTCATCGTACCATCGTACACCTGTTTGACGGCATAACCCACATATGAGTGATGGGTGTGGTAAGCCTCCAGAAAAATTCCCACGTAGGCACCGGCGGATGGAGAAGCAAATGATAGCTCCGACGTCAATAATAAAATCTTGCACAATGGCGTACAACAGTAATTCCTTCTCTTTGGTGACATCCGAAGTGTGTTGGGACGGAAGAAATTTCGCGCAGAGGAAGGCATACCAAATTTTGCCATACCAGCTAAGGTCCTTGCTGTGGAACACGGTGCCTCCCTTCCGACCTTTCATCTATGACGTTCCCGGTTTTATCATCTCCGTGATAATGGCATCAAAATTTGGGTCAGAAGTACGGAGATGCTCATACTAGCAGTGGCGAGGCACCCGTCGTTGGTAGTATGTATTGATGGCGTCAGCACTGAATGGAACCAACCATCTGCGTACAAATGCTTGGAATGGTTCTTTGTCTACAGCATTTGCGTAGAATTCTTTGACGATGTTGACAACTGCTGGTTCCGGCTCCTCAGTGAATTTGGTCCATCCCTTTTGGTAAATTTGAGGCATAAGCTCCCCGTCGTTAGGATCCGATGCCAACCCCCGCTCCGGTGTAACGGCTTTGGTGAGCATGTAGTCATATCGGTCGGTGGCGGCGGCACTTGAAAATTTTTGGCGATCAAAAGTGCGGGTTGGTTGGGATGGACGTGAACTCTCCCCCCTTTGGCGTTTGGACGATGATTGTGAATCCATATCTCTCTCTAGTTCTGGCCTTACCCTAACTCTCTAAGCTCAAAACTATACTCTCTTTTAGCTTTATATCAATTGTGGTGGGAGAGTTTGTATGAGATGGGGTGGTATTTATAGATGGAGAGGAAAGGCTATCATTGGTGGAGTGAAGAGGTGGAGAGGTGGAGAAGAGTTATGGAGTGTTGGGAATGTGGGGAAAAAGTAATGTTAGTGGGTGGTGGTTATGGAGTAATGAAGTAGTGGGGAAATGTGAAAGTGGAGTGTTATTGGGAAGGGGAGAAGACCAAATAACTGCCCATGTCTGTCTAATTTCTAGGACCCACCCCGTGGGGTATTGCGATATAAAGTCCATGCACGGTGAGCTATGCCATGTTTTTCTGAATTTGTGGACCCATGCAAGCCAGAGGGAGTAAGTAGTCTTGAAAAGGGCATACCGTGGCGTGTATGTGTTCTGTCTTCATGTTTGAGGACCCAGCCCAAATGAAGAGAGTACTAGGAAGGTCCATACGTGAATCAAGACTGCTAAACCCTAACTTTTATTTAACAATAGTTCAAATTACAACCACTTTTGCTCACTGAATGCTCCTTTTTCAGACCTACATGACATATCGCACGAAGATTAGTGAGTTATCAATAACATGATGTATTGTGAAGAGTTTAACGAAAATTTTCTTTTATTCGTCTACCTAATAATGAAATGCAAACTATAATTAAGCAATTATGAATATAAACTATGAATAAGAATTAAAAATTGGGTTGCCTCCCAATTAGCACTTGATTTTAAGTCGTTCAGCCTGACTACTTCCTGCTTAAGTTGTGTCGGCAAATGTGATGGCGATCACGTTGGTGTTGGCTTCGCCACCCCAGTAATGCTTTAGATGGTGTCCGTTGACTTTGAATGTTTCGAGTGGATTGCCACTATAAATTTCAACTGCACCGTGAGGGAACACCCGCTTTACCGTGAAAGGTCCCGACCATCTCCATTTAAGCTTTTCGAGGAATAATCGCAGCCTTGAGTTGAATAATAGTACTGATTGGCCTGGCTCGAATGTTCGATGCAAAATTTTCTGGTCGTGTCATCTTTTGACTTTTTCTTTGTATAGTTTGGCATTCTCATAGGCGAAACTCGTCGAGTTCATTCAGTTGAAGTAATCTCTTCTCTCCTACAGCTTTTTGATCAAAATGAGTTTTTGCACCGCCCAATATGCCTTATGTTGTAGCTCGACCGGTAAGTGACATGCCTTACCGTACAGTAGTTGATATGGTGACATCCCAATTGGCGTCTTGTATGCAATCCGGTAGGCCCATAAAGCATCGTCCAACTTCAGCGACCAATCTTTTCGACTCGGATTCACCACTTTCTCCAATATCTTTTTGACTTCTCTGTTTGATACCTCAGCTTGTCCACTGGTTTGAGGGTGATACGTTGTAGCTATCTTGTGATTGACCCCATACTTAGCCAAAAGAGCAGTAAACGACTTATTGCAGAAGTGACTACCTTCGTCACTGATAATTGCTCTTGGTGTGAAAAATCTCGTGAAGATGTTCTTTTGGAGGAATTTGATGACCACCTTGGCATCGTTTATTGGTAGAGCTGCAGCTTCAACCCACCTTGACACGTAATCCACTGCGAGTAGAATGTATTGATTGTTTAATGACGAGGGAAATGGTCCCATGAAATCGATACCCCATACGTCAAAAATTTCCACTTCCAGAATCGTTTGTAAGGGCATCTCATTACGTTTCAAAATGTTGCCCACCCTTTGACACCTATCACATTATTTGACAAACTGGTGGGCATCTTTGAATAATGTGGGCCAATAAAAACATCATTCTGACCTTCATTGCTTTGTCCTCTCACTTCCATAATGCCCGTCATACGCCGATGAGTGACACTCATGTAGAATATTCTTCGCTTCACTATATGGGACGCACCGTCGAATCATCTTGTCGGCGCACTATTTGAACAAATATGGATCATCCCACATATACCATTTCACATCATGCATAAATTTCCTTTTCTGTTGCTTTGTGAGGTCAGGTGGTAGAATGTTTCTCACAACGAAATTTGCATAATCGTCATACCACGGAATCTCTGCTGAAATCCCAAACAGTTGCTCATCTGAGAATGATTCGTTGATTTCACATTTGTCATCTTTTGGTTTCCCGTAGTTTTCCAACCTAACAAGTGGTCGGCTACTTGATTCTCTGTCCCCTTCCTATCCTTTATTTCTAAATCGAACTCTTGAAGTAGGAGAATCCACCAGATAAGGCGTGGCTTAGCATCTTTTTTCGCTATCAAGTACCGAATTGTTGCATGGTCTGTATAGACTATTACCTTAGTCCCGATAAAGTAAGCCTAAAATTTGTCAAACACATATACCACTGCAAGCAATTCCTTTTCTGTGGTGGTGTAGTTCATTTGAGTTTCTGTAAGTGATTTGCTTGCGTAGTATATGGCGTGAAACACCTTGTCTTGACGTTGGCCCAAAACAGCCCCAACCGCGAAGTCGCTTGCATCACACATAAGCTCAAATGGCATGTTCCAATCCGGTGCAACTATAACGGGGGCTGTAGTTAATTTTCTCTTTAATAAGTCAAATGCCGTCTTGCATTCTTCATCAAAGCTGAATTTTGCATCCTTCTCTAAAAGACTACATAGAGGTTTTGCAATTTTAGAGAAGTCCTTTATAAATCTCCTGTAGAACCCATCATGTCCCAAGAAACTTCTAATACCCTTAACTGAGGTCGGTGGAGGCAATTTTTCAATATTTCTAGCTTCGCTTTGTCAACTTCCAATCCTTCAACCATGAAGTGGCATTTTTCCCAATTTAGTACAAGATTCATGTCTTTACATCTTTGCAAAACCATGGCCAGATTCTTCAAGCAATTATCAAAACTGTCCCCATAGACCGAAAAGTCATCCATGAAGACCTCAACATTTTTCTCCATCATATCTGAGAAAATCGCCATCATACACCGTTGGAAAGTTGCAGGTGCATTACATAGCCCAAACAACATCCTTCTAAATGCAAATGTGCCATAAGGGAAAGTAAATGTGGTCTTCTCTTGATCCTCTAGAGTGATGACTACTTGATTGTAGCCCGAGTAGCCATCCAACAAACAGTAAAATTGGTGTCCCGCCAATCTATATAACATTTGGTCAATAAAAGGCAGCGGGAAGTGATCTTTTCGGGTTGCCTTGTTCAATTTTCTGTAATCCATGCAAACCCCGCCTTTATCAGAATCGTTTAGTCGGGATTAACTTTCGTTGTCGTCATTCTGCACCACCGTCATTCCTCCTTTTTTTTGCAGCGCACTAGATTTGGACCAACCCCCATTTGTTTCTTCTAAATTGGGTAGATGATTTCGGCGTCTAACAATTTAAGAATTTCCTTCTTCACAACTTCCTTCATAATTGGATTGAGCCGCCGCTGTTGCTCCACCGTTGGTTTTGCCTCATCTTCCATCAGAATTTTCTGCATGCAAAATGAAGGGTTGATTCCCTTTATGTCGGCGATTGTCCACCCAATAGCTGATTTGTGTTCCCGAAGCACCCTTAGAAACTTTTCTTCCTGCAATTCGTTAAGTGCAGCTGAAATAATAACAGGTAAAGAATTTAAATTGCCTAAATACGCATACTTGAGGTGCTTAGGAAGTGGCTTAAGTTCTAGCTTTGGTGGCTCTTCCAATGATGGTTTCAGTTTTTCTGCGGTTACCTCCTCTATGTGTAGTGGTTCAAACAGTGTTCTAAATCTTGGTACTCGTGGCAATGAGTCTAGCAATTAAAGGTAATCCACCAATTTCGGATCGTCGATCTCTTCATCTCCCAATAACGTTGTTTCTAACGGTTTGTTCACCAAACTTTTGCTCACGTCATCACTAATGATCTGCTCAATTAAATACATTCGAAAACATTCTTCCTCATCCATAGGGAATTTCATGGCCTTAAACACATTGAATTTTACTTCTTGATCTTGGACCCTCATAGTGAGTTCTCCCTTTTGTACATCTATGAGTGTCCGCCCTGTAGCCAAAAATGGTCTCCCTAGATAATTGGGATGTTCTTGTCCTCCTCAAAATCCAAAATGATAAAGTTCGCGGGGAATATAAACTTATCCACTTTCACTAAGATGTCCTCTACTATGCCTTTCGGATATGTGACTGACCTATCCGCCAACAGTAATGTTATATTTGTAGGACTTGGTGCAGGCAAACCCAATTCTAAGTATACTGACAATGGCATAAGGTTTACACTCGCCCCCAAATCACATAAACACTTGCTGAAATGCATCTCCCCGATCATGCATGGAATAGTAAAGCTCCTCGGGTCCTTGAGTTTTGGTGGTAATTTACTGGCACGTAATACCTTTTTCACACCTCTATTAGTGCCACAGTCTCAAAATCTTCCCATTTCTTTTTCCTTAATAGAATCCCTTTCATAAATTTTGCGTAGCTCGGCATTTGTTCTAGGGCCTCTACAAATGGTATGTTGATTTGAAGTTTCTTGAAAACTTCCAAAAATTTTGAAAATTGCTTGTCTAATTTTTGTTTTTGAACTCTTTGCTGGAATGGTGGGGGAGGATAAATAGCTGGTTCGTTAACTGGTTTGTTCTTTTCCATTTGTTTTCCATTCCCTTGCTTTACCTCACCCACTGCATTTTCTTTCTCTGGTTCAACCTCCTTTGTAACCGAAATTTATGGCTCTTGAGCAACAAGCTGTTTCCCACTTCTCAACATAATGGCTTGACACTGCTCGTGATTACCCTTAGGATTTCTCTCAGTGTCACTTGGTAATGTCCCTTGTGGTTTATTATTCAATGTGAACGCCATTTGACCTATCTGATTCTCTAGATTTTTTATCGCCATCTCTTGTGATTTCATAGCCATGGCTTGATTTTTTATAGCCAAATCTGTGCTAGTCATAAATTTTTCCAACCTTTCCTCTAGATCGGGTTTCCTTTCTTGATATTGAACTGGTTGTTGCTGGTTCTGAAATCCTGGTGGATATGATTGTCGTGAAGCTTGATTTTACTGGTTGTTGCTCCATGAGAAATTCGGATGATTCCTATTTTCTTGATTGTATGTGTTCTGATATGTGTTTTGAGGAATTCTGTTGTAATTGCCGATGAATTATACAGCTGTTAGATTAATTGCACATTGCTCCGTTGGGTGCTCTCCCACGCACAACTCGCATATTATTGCCACTTGTTGTACTTTTTGTGTTTGTTGCGCTTGTGTTGCTGTCACCGACTCCAACTTCTTTGAAAGTGGAGATATCTGTGCCTGCATCGCTGTCATACTATATACTTCTAATACCCCAGCTGCCTTTGCCTGTGTCATTCTCGTTGTGGGCCACTGGTAGTTATTAGCTGCCATGGTTTCAATCAACTCGTAGGCTTCCTCATAACTCTTAGCCATGAACGCTCCGCCCGATGCTGCATCAATGCTTGTCCTGAGATTCCCATGTAGTCCGTTGTAAAAGGTGTTCATTTGTAGCCACTGGGGCAATCCATGATGTGGGCATTTTCTGAGTAGTTCTTTGTATCTTTCCCAGGCCTCATATAATGACTCCAATGTTGCTATTCAAACATTGTAATCTCATTCCTCATCTTTGCAGTTTTCGCCAATGGAAAGAATTTTACGAGGAATTTCTGAGCTAAATCCTCCCATGTAGTTATCGAACCGGATGGTAGAGAATGTAACCAACTCTTTGCCTTATCCCGTAAAGAGAATGGGAACAATCGAAGTCTCACCGCCTCATTCGAAACCCCATTGAACCTAAAAGTGTCGCACATTTCCAGAAAGCTGACTAGATACTCATTCGGATCGTCTTTCGCAAATCCCCCAAACTGAACTAAATTTTGAATCATTTGTATCATCCCAGGCTTAATTTCAATAGTATTTGCTGCTATTGCTGGCCTGGTGATGCTTGACTGCAGTTCAGTCACCTTGGGTGTTGCGAAATCCCTTAACGCTTTTCGATCTTCGGCTGCCATTATTGTTACCTCTTTCTTTTCTGATGTTTCGAATTCTTGCCTCATTTCCTTGATCTACTTACTCAACCTCTGAAACCCCTTCTCAATGTCGTCCTCAAAAGGCAGCAAGTCTGGATTTTGGGACCTAGTTTGCATAAACTACTTCCACACCTGAAATAAGAAGCACAAAACAAAAAAATAAAAATAAAAATGTCTAAGTAAAAATGGATTAATTAAACTGATATTGTAAAAATATTAAGAATTATACTATAGTCCCCGGCAACGGCGGCAAAAAATTGTTGGGTAAAATTTATATACGCACAACACGCAAGTATACGTGGTCAACAAGTAATAGAGTGATGAGTAGAGTATTGTTCCCACAGAGACTTACTAGCAATAATCTTAACTTAGAATTACAAATCTTCTATTAACCCTAATTTTATTAAACAAATCAACTCAATAATTTAAATTAACGCAACTAAAATTAAGAATAATTAAACTAACACAAAACAACCACTGATATCAAAATCTAAAATTTCACACAATTAATGGAGAATTAGACTTATGATTTCACCCTAAGCTTCACTTTGATTTTAACACCTTTATCCTAATTCAACACACTATCCCAGTTTATTAATCAAGAACACGAACGTAGTATTAACCACCTCTCGATGCACTAATATCGTATTAACATCAATCCATAATTAAGATAGAAATCCGTTAAACACCTTAATCAACTAACCCACTATATCTCTATGTGAATTACAATTGAAGAAGGTCGAAGAATAAGTTCTCTATCCGATTACATGCGGTGTCAAGCATATCTCTACCTTAACACTCATCAAGTTTAAGCTATTAACAAAATCCTGAACACATGCTATATCTACTAGGTCTAGATTTGAATTTCCTCTCTCGATTCCATCCAACTCCACAAAGAATTGTTGATCAGACAATTCATAGATTCAAGCACAAATCAATATAGATAAACTGGAGATAGCTTATTAAATTGGAAATCAAAGTTTAGAAAACCATCGATTCAGTTAAGGATCCATCACAAGCCTAAAAAGTGAATTAGTTCATAATAAACGAAGTAAACACTGAATAAATCATAGAAATCATTCTTCTAATTACAAATAATAATCTAACACGAAGAATATTGAAAAACACCCTTCACGTAGTCTATAGTTGCAATTATCTTGAAAAACTCCTCGAAATACTCCTCCTCACTTGCTATCAAAAACTGAATGTAGATCTCCATAAAATGTCTCTCTCTCTCTCTCTCTCTCTCTCTCTCTCTCTTTAAGTTGTTATATTTTTAGTATATCATCTCCAACACATCAGTTCTCGCCAAATTCTCTATCAAATAGAGTTATATTGTCATGCAAATAGCTAAAATTCGTGCCCAAGAGGAATTGCAAACATAACAGGACACTCGGGTTTTCCACCCCATTTTGGCGGGTGTATAGATCTGTAAGCCATTTTTTGCTGCTAGTCTCCTGTCTTGCTCATATGAAGCCCCCCGCCCCAACGAGGGTGTGCAGTTCAATAATGCCTTCACAGTGCTGTATTCTGTTAATGGAGTGTAAGAACCCCACCAATGGGTTTATAAGTTATTCATGCACCTTACAGACCTATCTTCCGTTAACTCGACTTTCTTTATTATTGCTACTTTCTTTCAATTATGCTCCATTTGCTTCCAAATCACACCAAATATCTCCAAATGTACGTTGAATGCCACAACCACCATTCTACACATGAAATAACACAAAACAAATAAAAGTGAACATGATCACAAGAATTTAGCAACAAATAAGCATGAATTGGATATTAAATTGTGTATATACAATACGCTTATCAAGGGTCTATTGGGTCAACCAAGGATAATTCTCGAGTCATATGATATCTATCATAACTTAGATGCATGGCCTCCCATGTACGAAGGTTTCCTTGAGCATTTTCCAAAGATTTTAATTTCTAAAACAGATATTGACTATACTTTTATGTAAAGTACCATTGTAAGGTGTTGTGGTCGAGGCACCATGAGAGTTACATATATTTGTATTAAAATTCACGGCTTATGTGTTGTCGTACTCTGCACGACAGTTCAACAGTTGTATAAATGAAGTTTGTATTTGAGTTCTGTAGTGTGATATCTGGCGACTCAGAATGGGTCATGTGGACCTATTTTGGGGGCGTCACAGATCATCTTTAGGACATGAGTCTCAACAGCAATGTCGTCAGTCATCCAATATCAGAAGAGTTCTATAGATATTTCATATCTAGCAGTCCTACTTTTCTCACCATACTGCTCTTGCATGTGCAGCAGTATAGTAGGAGCATCCATGGTTTCATGCTGACATTAAAGCTCGTTACTCATGGATGCGAGCATGATGCTTTGAGCCACAGATGCGTCATCTTGCCACTTTTTAAAAGTAGCAATCTCTTCCTCAAAGGTTGTTTCTTCAACTTTTGCAAGGATAAACGAATTTAGGATATAAGAAAACTTTTCAGCAGTTAGAACTATTCTCAGATTCCTTGACCATTCCGTGTAATTTGGTTCAGTCAGTTTGTTAGCATCAAGTATGCTACATAATGAAATTAGTGAATGTGACATTTTCAAATTTCTGCATGTGAAAAAATAATATTTTAGCACACATTCATTTAATTAATTTATTTTACCAAAATAAATTAGGTCTTATTTTATATTGGTATCTCCCAAAATTTTCTTCAAACTATATTACCCTCATCTATATAGTTTTTGGCAAAATCTAATTAAAGTTTTTTCTAGTGAGAATAAGGATCTCATTTCAAATATATATAGTCGTGTGGTGACACAAAAAACTATATATAAATAAATAGGTAGATAACGCATTGTCAATTATATCATCATGTAACTTCTTATGTTTCACCTCTTAGATTATTTTGATCAAGTGGAGGCACATCCGAATCAAATTTATCTAACTTAAGTCCAACCTAGCACTTCTATATATTAAAAAATATATATTATCCTTGTGATTACACAACAAAACAATATTGTTTAATTTTTTTTATAAGTATCAAATGTGATAAATTAACATATTAAATACTTAATACTTGCCTTGTGGTGACACAACAAACTCATATTAAATATTTAATACTCTATTAATTTTATCATGCTAGAAGGCGACGTTCGATATTCCAAATATCTTTGAACGCTTAGGACTTAATATAATTTCTTTGAGGGGTTTGTTATTAATTGTCTCATCTTGTTTAGCGCGCATGCACACACACACACACACACACACACACACACACACACACATATATATATATATATACAGAACCGATTAGGTGAGGGCTCCCTTACTTTGTTAAAATGCGGACTTTTTTTTTGGTTTTTTTTTTAAAAACAACTAAAAAAAAGTTTAATATTTTATGGAACTGGAATTTTTCCATAATCCAGTGGTTTGGGCGTGATTTGGATACCTATACCAAAAAATATATGTACAGTGACTGTACATACATTTTAAGAAAGTAAGGGCTCCCTTACAGGAACTGGACCGTATATATATATATATATATAATACTAGCATGCATATATAGAATACTATATTCTACCCGGATTGATTATGGACTTTTATTCTAGTTTGGTTCAATAGAGCCACCAAGTGAACTAAAAGGTCAAACCCTAGGGGTGCAAGAATTAATATTTAAATATAACTATTATATTTAAACTCGGGCTCCATTACAAACGGGTCTCTAAGCGCTCCTTTCTCCTTGATCTCTGAATCTTCTAGAAATTCTAACTAATCCTATTACATAAACTATTTCACTTAAATAGAAACCTTGATCAGCAGTCAAAGGGAAGTACATAGGAGAGAAATAAAATTTACAATAAGAAGAAAACCATAAAAGACGAGGTACGCAGACCCCATTTAATAAAACCCATACATTCAAGCTTCCATCCAAAATAAAATCCAATCACATTGGTCATAGATCATAATCAATCCTATTTATTATCATACATATCAACATATGCGTCAATAAATTACATTCATCTCATGAATAATAAATCCATTTCATATATTCAATAATATTAATTAATGGGCAAACGTTTGCTAAACTTTAGTTTTTAAACAAAATAAACTCTTTTATTTTAATAAAAAAATAAATCCAAATTAAACTCTTTAATTTTAGCAACCTGGAGTTATATTTCAGATAAAATAAACACTTTTATTTTAAACTTTTATCAATTAAGTAAATCATTTATTTAATTAAAGAAAAACAAAAGTTTTCATATTACGCGCTTTAAGGGTGCATTGCGCTAAAAAGAATCTGAGTCACTTGCCTTGTAATTGCTGCTTTTAAAGCAGAAATTGATTTCAAGTTAACTTGCCAGCAATTGCGCCATAATAATGAATAAGGTCATGGCCTTGATTCTTGGCTCATCCATCCGAGAAATTGAATCTGAGTAGCAGCATGGTATTGTGCTCGAGCATCTAATCGAGATTTCAAAATGCAAAAACAAAGAACTTTTTGTTTCCCAGAAAATAGATTTAATCGCATATTATACATACAAGGAATCACAAAGACTGATAATTAGCACAAGATTGGCTCTGATACAACTGTTAGGTTTGCTAGAAACAAGTATATGTAATCAACTCACATAATCGAAGCGAAAGCATAATAAAACGGATTTTAAATTTTTTTATTACAAACCATAAACTAAGATCATTCTTGTGCTTAATTATAAATCTATAAAAGGAGAAGGAGAATCAGAATCATACCGTCGTAGACACGAGCTTCCACATGTACGAGTTCAACTCCTACTTCTCCGTGATCTCCTTGAATCTCCGGGTAGATTCCTTCCTTTGATTAACATATTCGCCACCCAAGTGTTTGGCCTCTAAAGGTGATCCACCAAGGAAGAGCAAGAATCAAGAAGAACGGTATATTGGCTCAAACCCTAGTTTTCTATTTGTATAGAAAAAAAAGAGCGTACTCTCCAACTATTGGAATTACGTTTATCTTGATATCTGATATAAGACTCCTCTTATAAAGATATCAGTTAATCCTTTTTAATATAATTAAAATAATATATTATTTAATTAATTAAACTTCTTTAATTAATTAGGCTCCCTAACTTATTAGGGATAATTAATTAAACTCTTTTAATTAATTTATCTCTTAATCCTATTAGGAATAAATGAGAGTACTAATATTAAATTAATTCCCAAACTCCTTTAGAAATTAAAATAATAATAATTGTAATAATATTAATAAGACTCCTCTTATTAATTTATATTTAATATTTCAAAATATTAACTAATAAATATTAAGCTATTTAATTTACTCTATCACCATAGATTAAATTAAATTAACATATTATTACGATTAAGCCATTAACTTCTTAAATAATTATTCTTTCTTTTATGGTGTGACCCTTTAAGTTCTCCATATTAAACCGGTTGTGAATAAATCAATTAGAACAATTCTAAACTCATTTAAATAAATAAATTAAACTATTAATTTATTTTAAAAAATAATATTTATTCTACAATAAGGATAAGCCTCCTTAGCAATCAACGACTTTCCAGATAATATAGATTTTAACATTAATCATAAAAGAACCTTTGAGTAAATAGTTACCGTAAAATTCAATCCTTCCACCATACAATATCCCAATTAAATATAAGACATGAAATTACTGTCAAGTCTTATTTTATTTAACTATATGTATTTCGATTCCCAAATGCACAACTCCAAATAAATGCAAATTAGAAACTAATTTCTAATTTCATTCCACCTTAGCCAAGGATTCCTGGGTTGTCATTTATCGAATCACATAGGATATTTCTCTTCTTTTACTAGAACTTGTAGATTCTTTATTGATAATTCATTATCTCTATATATAACTCATTATACCCAAGTATAACCTTTGATATACTCTAAAGGTCTTAAGGAATAAGTCAAGGTATAAATCATTATATACAAGATATTATGATGATCTCAAGTCTAAGGATCACTTGTACTACTATCACTTCAGGAATTCCTATTGATAAGAAAGTAAAACTCCATTAGGTATTACTTAGCAAGTCACGTTCAATGAACTTATTCTCCAAGAAGCACCTACATACTTGCTTTAGTGTCTCCACATAAATAATCATGAGATCAATCATTCTCATCGAATAAGCAAGTAACGTATGTATCAATCTATCCGGATTTACTAATCCCCTTTTTAGTAATCCATTGATTGGGATCATTTTAGTTTTTAAGCTATATAAGAATTTAAATCTCATTAGCATGATCTCACATGATTCTAAAAGCATTGCTTAAAATTATGGGTTTATCACATATTATTAAAACAGCATCATGTAGATAAATTAAATGTCTTTAGTAAACAAATACTTTTATTAATAAATGAATAAGATTGATTACAAAGTATATGATTTATCATCATACATGATTGGCTTGTATGCATACTACTTTCAATTAATAAAAGAATGTATGCTAAAATGTTGTTAATTACAGATTCATTTACAGAATTTTACAATGTCTAAAATTACTATCACTGTGTAACATATTAGATACTAAATTAACTGGATCGAATTAAATGGATTGGATAAGGAATTTGAGAATAGTTATCACGGCTAAAAATTTATCTTATGTCCTTCATATGCATATCCCTGTAATGGTTGCAGACAATGCCTCTGAGGAAGAGATTGCTACTTTTAGAAAGTGGCAAGATAATGCACAGTTGACTCAATGCATCATGCTCGCATGCATGACTAACGAGCTTCAGCGTCAATATAAAACTATGGATGCTCCTACTATACTCCTTCACATCAAGTAATTGATGGTGAGGAAAGTAGGACTGATAGAAATCAGATATCTAAGGAGCTCTTCCAATCTAGAATGACCAATTGCCCTACATTATAGATAAAAGTCCTTAACATGATCAATTTAATTGAATAATTAGGACAACAGGGTTTGTCATGGATGGAGAGTTGAGCCAAAATTTGATCTTGCAGTCAGTCCAGACTCCTTCTCACAATTATTATGAATTTTTCGTATAAACAAGCTAAATATCAGCTTTGCTGATTTGCTTAACATGTTAAAAATGCTGAGAGTCTCTTTCCAAACAAGAAAGACCCAGTCTTACTGGTAAGGGCCAAAGGATCTTCTGAAAATAAGAACGATTCTAAGAAGGTAAATAGAAAAAGGCAAAAATAAAGGATAATAAGAACAAAACTGATATGGATAGCAAACGAGTTTGCTTCCATAGCAATAAGTCTGGACACTAGAAAGGAAACTACGAGAAGCATCTTTCAAAGGCTAAGCAAAGAAGCTTAGTGAAGCTTCAGTTACAAATACAGTTTTGTTTATGATTGAAATAATTTTTTCTTTAAGTCAAGGTTCTAGTTGGGTATTGGATATCGACTTTGGTTATAATAAATATAGATTTATGAAGGGACCAAGTAGAAGTAGAAAGCTAAACAAGTGATAAGTAATCCTATGTGTGAAAAATGAAGCAAAGGTTACACCATTAGCCATAGGAACTTATTATTTAGTATTGCTTACGGGCAGGTCTATTAAGTCAATAAGTTGTTATTGTATTCTAGTTCTCGTTAGAAACATTAATTCCATTTTGTTGTTGGACAATGAAACCTTTGGTATTATATTTAAGAACAATTGTTGTTCTATTTATAATAATAATATTTTTTATAGAACTGGAATATTACTTTATGGATTTTGTATACTTGACTTACATAAAAATTTATTTTGCAAATTGAATAAACTAGTATAATAAAAGGAGATGATCATTCAAAGAGTTGAATATTTGTATTTGATGAAATACAAGTCTAAATCATTTGAAAAGTTCAAAGAATTAAGAAGTGAAACAAATTGGCAAAGTATTAAGGTTCTTTGATTAGATCGAAGAAGGAATACTTGTGCAATGAGTTTCTAGATCATCTTAAATGGTTTTCTCACAATGGACACTTCTTGATATGCAATAATTGATTGATGTATCTGAAAGGAAAATTCATACCTTGTTAGACATGGTGCGGTCCATAATGATTTTACCGACATTCTGGTATCCTTCTGAGTTCATGCCCTAGATATGGCTACATATCTGCTAAAAGGTAATCTCAAAATTTGGCCATAAGTCTCCATAAAAATTATGGACAGGGAGGATTCCTAATCTTAAGTATGTTAAGATAAAGGATTGTCCAACTTAAGTGAAAAAGGTTTCAAAGGATAAGCTTGAGATGATATTTGACAAGTACAGATTTGTGGAACATCCTAAAGTAAGTTTAGGGTATATGTTTTATGATCCTACTTAGAGAAAGGTGCTTTTTACGAAACACGCTGCCTTCTAAGATAAAAATATTTATCATTGAAGGGGCTAGTGAGAGGATAATAGATCTTGAAGAGTTCAAGAACCACAAAGCACTATAAGTCAAATAAGAGGAACCTGTAGATAGACCTATTATACCATAACCAAATCGTAAATCTAGAATAGTACTAAAGATACCTGGGAGGTATGAATTCATCATTGATGATGATGACGAGGTACGCATCATAAAGATGATGGTCCAGTTACATACGATGAGGTAAGAGTTTTAGACACTCAAAGAAATGGATTGAAGCAAGCTTCTCAAAGATGGAACATTCATTTTGATGAGACAATCAAAAGAGTTTGATTTCATCAAAAATAAGAATAAACCTAGTGTGTACAAAAGGGTCAGTGGGAGCGTCGTGACATTCCTAGTATTATATGTTTATATGCTACGGATAAGGAATGACATTCCAATGCTACAATCAGTAAAGATAAAGTTGTCTAAACATTCGTCCATGAATTATTTGGGAAGAGCATCTTAATTAGGGATACAAATCTATATAAATAGATTTAAAAGGATGCTCGGGTTAACCCCAGAAACGTATATTCATTGCTAAAGTCATTTAGCATGACAAACTCCAAGAGATGTCTCATGTTGATAAGTCATGGAGTGTATCTCTCTTAATAGTCCCTATAGACTTCTAAAAAGAGATATTGCATTAGTAACAATCATGTATGCAATGAAATTTATGAAACCTGATGTTGATAGGTCATATTCTGGAGAAGATCACTGTAAGACAGTGAAAAACATCTTAAAAGTACTTAACCGGTACTAAGGATGTGATTAAAATTTATGGTGGGTCTGAATTAAAACTAGAGGGCTTAACAAACTCAAGTTTTTTTAGACTGACCAAGATGACAGTAAATCCACTTAGGGTAAATCATTACCTTTAACGGTGGCGCAGTGAATTGGAAAGGTTCTAAACAGCAAAGAGTTATTGGTTTAGTGATAAAGACAAAATATATAGTTGTAAATGAAGCTGTAAGTTGATTGTTTTGATGAAAAGTTCATTACAGAACTACGAATAGTTCTTAAGTCTCATCTTGGATCTAAACATGTGTTGCAGCACTTTCATTTGATTGAAGAATCATTGAAAGAGGATAAGTCACTATAGATATAGTGGACTATCAAGAAAAATATTACATATCCATTTACTGAAGCTTATCCAACAACAGGATGATCGCCACATAGAGAAGAAGGGTATGAGACACCATGGCAATTGGCTTTAGTGAAAGTGAGAATTGAAAGTAGTATGCACACAAGCCAATCATGTTGATGATAAAGCATATACTTTGACAAATCTTATTCATTTATTAATAAAAGAATTGTTTAATTTAAAAGGCTTTAATTTATCTACATGGTGTTGTTTTATAATATGTGATAAACCCATAGTTTTGAGCAATGATTTTAGAATCATGATGATTATCATGCTAATGAGATCTAAATTCTTGGATAGCTCACAAACTAAAGTTGTTCCCAATCGTTGGATTACTAAAAAGGGGATTATTGAATCCGGATAGATTGGTACATACGTTGCTTGCTCATTGGATGAGGATAATTGATCCCATGATCATTTGTGTGGAGACACTAAAGCAAGTATGTAGGTGCTTATTGGAGAATAAGATCACTGAACGTGGCTCACTAAGGAATACAGAATGGAGTTTTACTTGCCTGTCAATAGGAATTCCTGTAGTGATAGTAGTATAAATGATCCTTAGACTTGAGATCATAATAGTATCTTGTATATGATAAGTTATACTTTGAAATTTCTCTTAAGACCCTTAGGGTATATCAAAGGGTATTATTAGGTATAATAAGTTATATATGGAGATAATGAATGATCAAAAAAGAATTTACCGCTACTAGTAAAAGAAGAGAAATGTCTTATGTGATTCGATAAATGACAACCCAGTAGTCCTTGGCCAAGGAAGAATGAAATTAGAAAGGAGTTTCTAATTTGCATTATTTGGAGTTGTGCATTTGAGAATCAAAATACATATAATTAAATAAAATAAGACTTGATAGTAATTCCATGTCTTATATTTAATTGGGACATTGTATGGTGGAAGGATTGAATTGTACGGTAACTATTTACTCAAAGGTTCTTTTATGATTAATGTTGAATTCTATATTATCTGGAAAGTCGTTAATTGCTAGGGAGGCTTATCCCTATTGTAGAATAAATAATATTTATTTAAATAAATTAATAGTTTAATTGATTTATTTAAATAAGATTAGAATTGTTCTAATTGATTTATTCATAACTGCTTTAATATGGAGAACCTAAAGGGTCACACCACAAAAGGAATAATATTTATTTAAGAAGCAAATGACATAATTGTAATAATAATTTAAGCGTATTTAATTTAATTTATCGTGATAGAATAAATTAAATAGCTTAATATTTATTATTTTAGAAATATTAAATATAAATTAATAAGAGAAGTCTTATTATTATTATTATTACTATTATTATTATTATTTAATTCCTAAAGAAGTTTGGGAATTAATTAATAAAAGTATTCTCATATATTCCTAATAGGATTAGGAAGCTAATTAATTAAAAGAGTTTAAATAATTATTCATAATAAGATTGGGAACCCAATTAATTAAATGAGTTTATTTAATTAAATTAAAACCCAATTCCTTAATTGTTAAGGAGGGTTGCCTACATCTATAAATAAGAGGAGTCTTATTATGGGTGAGTAAGATTGATGTTTTACAAAAACATGTGGGACGTAATTCTAAGAGTTGGGAGAGTACACCTTTTTCTATGAGAGATAAAAAAATTAGGGCTTTGCCAAACACCCATCTTCTTGAATCTTTCTTCTTCCTTGATGGATCACCTCTAGAGGACAAGCACTTGGGTGGATAACGTTGATCAAAGGAAGGAATCAAACTCGAGGATTCAAGTTGAACGCGAAAGGATTTGTAGGTGAACTTGTACATGAGGAAGCTCGAATCTTTAAGGGTATAATTCTTGTTCTTTATCTTTTCGTTTAATTAATAATTGTGCATAAAAGATGAATCGGGTATATGGTTTGAAAAATTTTAAAACTCTATTTTATAATGTTTCCGCTTACTTTGTGCAATTTGATTGTGTCCATGAATCTTACAAACCTAACACAGACTTGGTATGATTGCTGGGAACATGGCAGGAAGGGAGAAGTTGGAGCCTTTCCACCCACTTCTTCTTTTTTACATTGGTTTAATTCCTAGGGCAAAAACCAAAAATTGGGCAATAGATTCTATTAGAGTTTATGCCCTAGAGGCCAATTCTTTGATGTAATTGCTTAACATTTTGATATTCTATTTGATTGAATAAATGAATTATTTTATTATGGTTTCATATACTGCGTTATATAAATGTTAGCATAATAAAAGTCTTTAGAATAGTGATACAAATTATATAGCTTCAAGTATGTGACTTGAACATGAGATCATATAATTACAATTAGTATCATTGCTCTTAAATGTCCCTAGTCCAGTATCATTGTTAATGGGACAACAATGATACATTGAGACTAGTATGTGGATTGACAGATGACCAAATCTCATTGGTCATAAATATATATTGAGTCAATGCATAGGTACATGTTAGAGAACAATGTACTGGACAGACTCACCACGAGAATTCTACGTGGAGTATTATGCAAAGTGTCATTAGTGATTCTCATAGTGACATTGATGTAATGATCCTCCGACCTGAAATAACTATATTACTACACAGGAATTTATGTACTTTGATATCATCAAAGGTCACCTTTAATAGGGTGTATAATAAATGTGATTATTGGGTACATCATGAATCGTGTGAGGAATATGAGTGATCTAGATGGAATTTAACCCTCCTATATATCAGGGGTGATATTCATAGGCCTCTTGATTGAGTAGGACTATGAAATGCATGGCCATGCTCAAATAGTGATTTATTTCATATAGTCTACTCATTGATCAAGAAAACTCAAATTAAATTATGAAGAGTGTGACACATTACATGCCTCGAGTTTAATCTAGGATGTCAAGGTTAAAAGGATTAAATTACATTGAAATAATTGTCACAAAAAGGTTGCATCGAATCATCGATCTTATTATTACTTGGGTAGCAGTGATGCATTACTAGATGTCGCTCACTGTTTATAATTTTATAATATGATTTTAAGATTATTGTCAACGTAATAATAACCTATAGGGTCACACACTTAGAACGCAATTAAAAGGGAATTAATTTAAATTATAATGATTTAAATATGTCAATATGATTGATAGTATTTAAATTATGAATTTAAATTAATAGGATAATTTGTATATATGTTTATTAATTAAGTAAGACTTAATTAAGATATAATATATATAAATTTGGATTTTATTTTTTTAATTGGATTAGGTTTTGATTAATTCCTTTTGACTGCTATATATATGATATATCAGCCATTTTAGGAAGATATCAAAAACCTAAAAACCCTAGGCACTCTTAGAGAGAGACTAGAGAGAAAAGCTTCAGAAAATCCAGATCCTTAGTGGCTAGTATCACGGCTCTCTTTACTACAGACTGTGTGACAATTCGTGGGACGTTTGTTTGGATACCGTAGACGCACAGTTCCGTTGGATTGCGTTGAAGATTCGAATTCATTCCAGAATTTTTCTTCATATCCATTCAAGCTTGGATAATCGGTATAAAATCAAAACCACTGAATTAATATGTTTTTGCATAGATCCTATTTTAGGGTTTCGAAAATTATGAGGAAAAAATTTTATATTCCGCTGTATTTTTGTGCTGAAATCCCTTCAGATTCTCTATAAATGGGAGCTTCCCTTTTCAATTCAAGGTTGCTAAGTTTGCTGAGAATTGGTTCTAGGATAGAGAGTCAGTGCTGTGAAACTAGAGAGCAATCAGAGGTTTGGGAGCAAAAGTTAGCAATTCAGTCTCAAGAAGGTAACATTACTAATTTTGTTCTTGAATTCCCCTTAAATGAATTCGTAAAAGTTAACATGAAATTCTTTGTAACTGGTTTAAGATTATGTATATATTGAATAGCTAAGATTTTTGTATGTAATGAACACATTAGAACCGGTCTGAGTTACAATTAAAAAGGTTAAACATCTTACGTTCTGAGTTTCTGCAGAAGCAGAGCTTGTTTTGAGTTTTTCCCGAAGTGACGCGGCTGTGCCACTTCCCCATTCAAAACCAGTGCGGTTGCGCTGGTCATCAGTGCTTGAAAAATTGTTTTAGTTCCTATTAACATGCTAGGCAGGCATGTTTGACTTAAATATGTACGAAATTAAGTCTGATATGTCCTTTAAGTAGTCTTGCATGGAAGAAATTACCCTAGCTTTGTTTAGTATGTGTTTTTAAAAGAAAACTTGAAGTTTTTAAAACAAACCTTGATGAATCTTGTGTCCTTTGAGTTCTGATCTTTTTAGCATGTGTATATGGCTTAGTTATGTGTAAAAATGAATATGAAATGTGGTTTAGAGTTTCTTCGCATATAATAGGTTGCTTAGCTTGGTTTAGAATGATTTTAAAAGAACATTTGGAAGTTTTGAAAACTATTATTGATAAGCATTGTGGTAATTATTGTAACAATTCAGAATTTTATTTATAATTTCAAATATTTATTGAATTAAATAAATATTTTAATTTATGTATTTGTTGTTTAGTAGATATTTGTTAGATTATTTATTAGTAAGTAAATAATTAAGTGAGTTATAGAAATTAATTTAATTAAGATAAAAGAGTGATGAATTAAATTTATGAGATAATGCTCTAATTTAACTCAATAACTAAATTAGAGAGTTATAAAGGATTATATGGTTTGTTATAATGTTATTTAATTTGATTTTTGTAATTAAAGTGATGTGTTAATTTATTAAATAAAATTATAATTATAATAAAATTATAATTTTATTGTATTTGTTTATGTGGTAAGTGGATTTAATAAATTGTTATTAGATTTAATTTAATTTGAATATGAGAATTTATTTGAATAAAGTGTGACAATAAATATGACTTATGAAAATAGATTAAAAGAGTTTTAATATTTTTTTACCAAACAAAGCCTTAGAGTTTTTTTAAATTCTTATTTTAATCTTGTTTTGCCAAACAAGGCTGAAGGAATGATTAAGTCATTAATTTAATTGGTTTTGCCAAACAAAGCCTTATGGCTTTTGGATTTAAAAAAAAATTATAATAAAATACAATATAATAAATATTACATAATGAGTATATTTATTAGTATGACTGTTTTATACGTTTTATGTTTATTCTTGCGTCTGTTTTATTTTACGTAAGAAGTTTTGGCTTAAGCCTGAGAAGGGAAGAAGAACACAAAAGAGAGAAATAGAGAAAGGGAGAGAATTCTCTGTAAGTTAGAGAAAGAAAGTTGGAGAATCAAGGAAGAAAAGAAGGATTAGTCAAGTCATTTTTATCCTCTATCAAGGTTAAAGAAGATTCAAAGTAAGAATCAATTCTAAAACCTCAAACCTCTATTCTTGAGTTTTCTATAGAAGTTATTTAGTTGTATGATTTGATAAATTGTTGAATAAATAAGTTTGTGGGTTGGTATAACCTATTTTATAACATCTAAACGTGGTTTTTAGGGTGATCAAGTTCATGAAAGTATGATTAAACAAGAAGAAATTGATTTTTATAGAAATTTGTACAGTAGGGCTTGTTTTGGAATCAAAAATTGATGATGAATTCTTGATATAATCTTAAATTGATTATATATGTTGTTAGTATGATGAAAAACGAAAACAACCCAAGTTGAACGAGACAAAACGGATGTAAAACGAATTCGTAGTGAATGAATTCGCTAGAGATGTTAAAACATGATAATAGAGTATGAACATGTTTTTTGGGTCAACTTTTAGGTTGGTTAATTTTTTTATAAATTGTTAGAATTCTAGTATGTTGTAGTTCTATGAATTACGAATCCATAGAATCAAAAAGGGACTAATTTGGATGTGTATAACTCAAGTTATAAAAATTAGTAGGAGAAAAAGGGTCAAAATCGCGAAGAACAGTAGCTTCAGTCCTGTTTACGCTAATCTGACCTTGACCTTTGTGTCCTAAGTCATTTGGGGCGCAGTTGCGCTGTGCTCAAGGCTTAATTGGGTGCAGTTGCACCCAAACTATGTCAGGTGTGACTGTTTTGACCTGTTTTAGTAAAATTGGCACAACATTTTCATACCAAATCCGATTGAGGCGTTTCAAAATGATCCGAAAAGAGGACGAATAGACCTACAATGTTTATTCTTTAAGGTTTTCAATTTGAGGTTGGGAACAGTAGTCAAGATGGTCATTTATGGGACTGTTATGTTTTCAAGGACAATTGGAGGGCGTCGGGCATGCACGTATGCAAGTGTAGTGCTCTTGACGATAAAAGATGTTGTTCTAAGTTATAGAACATGAATATTATGAAGTATAATGATGCTTAACATTAATAAATGATGTATTAGATAAGTTATATACGCATACTAAGCACACACAAGAGAGACAAATTGGGCATGTGACGAATAAACGTCAAAACGCCGTGATAAGTGATAATGAACGTAAAAAGTGTTTTAAATCAAATGAAATGAATATTATAAGACATTGAATAGTGTTACTATAAAACCAATAAGTAGTCCTAGCAAGACTTAAGCATTTGAATGAACTTCAAATATGAAATACAGTAAGATATAAGTTGAAAGTTAACACAATCAAATTGAACATTGTGTATTTATGATTGGAAGGGTTATGAGACGTAGAGTAAAGTTTACATTACAACTACTATGCGTTGATATGTGACTAATAATTAATGTGAATGATTATATAATTATTTAGGGCACGTGAAGTGCAGATATCTGTAAGCTATTAAACTGTTATTGGTAAACAACGATCAAGGCAAGTCTTTCAGTTCCTATTTGCTATGTGAATTGGTGATTAACTGTTTTAAATCTTTACTGCAAAGAGCATGATGTGTTATATATATGTTAAATGTATGAAATGTTAAAGTTAACTTATGACTATGTTGATTGAGTAAAGCATGCTGATTGAGTAAGGAACTCAATCTTTATACTTGTTATATGAACTGTAACATGTATGTTATGTTAGTCCAATGTTTATGAGATATATGTTGAGCATGTTATTATGTGCTATATGATGCATGAAAACTGTTAGATTTTGCTGGGCTGTCGAGCTCAACCTTGCAAATAACCATTTTTGTAGGTTACGGATTGAAGGTAACACTATGTGCTACTTGAATGATGTGTATCAGAAATAATACACGAAGATTAATATTGTAGCTAAAGTTGTTATTTCTTTATATACCAGATTAAGATTCATGAGATGTACTAAATGTTTTATGATGTATAGTTTTATGTTGAGTTGTAAAGCTAAAGTTAGAGTTATCTGATATGTAAAGGTTATCAGGTTGAAATGTAAAATTTTATATAATAACAGTGATAAAGTGAATCATAAAATAAGATTGATTTAAAGACATGTAGATGATAAAGGTTTTGATTCAGGGAATTAAAGTAAAAAGACATAAAAGTTTAAATTATTTCGCATTTTATAAAGTTTAACATCGAATAAGGATGTAAAATTAGAAGGTAGATGTGTTATTAACGACCGAAGTTGAGAATTATATTGTATGAATTTTGGGGTCGTTACAGTTGGTATCAAAGTTGTAGGTTATAAACATTAGGTAGGAGTACCGTAGGCTATAACCTTGAAGAAGGAAGGTGAAGATAATGAAAGAATAAGCTTAAATAGAGTTTGTATAATAAGAAGTAATTTAAGAAATTTATATAGAAGGGATTAAAACATGCGTGAAAGGATTCAAAGAAGAATCTCACAGAGTTATAAGGAATATGAATGTGGGGTTACCCAACTCCAATAATAAAAATGTAAGGTGATAATAAATAGACAATGTCTATAAGGAGAGAGTGATAAAGAAAGTTAAGAATAAAAAGTTATATTTAAGTATGGTACAATTGTACTCTTTAATAGTTGATGTGTGGTATCTAGGCTAAACGATTCCTTCATAGAGCGGAGGTATATACGAACTAGCAACTCGGATCCTAGTTTGTTGGTTGTTTGTGGGAAACCACTCAGCGTACCATATTGAAACTATTAGAGACTCGATGTGTACCAAGTATAGAAAGTGGATATGAATGATGAAAATGTGGAATTCGAATGAAATGTTGAGCAATGTAAATGAAATTAGAAATTCTTAAGGGAAGAAGTGTTATATAAACAAGAAAATTCAAAGAAGAATTTGGAAGAGATATAAAGATAAGAAATGGGAGTTTCCTAACTCCAATAGCTAAGATAACGAATAATTATGAATAGACAAAGCTTGTAAGATTAAAAGAATAAATAAAATCATAAATGATGAAAAAGGAAAGAAAGAGGATCGTAAAACAAAACGATTACGAGTTAATAAAAGACTTTTAAGGGAGATGATTATAGAATAAGATCACGACGTGATTTGTTTAAGTTATAAAAGAAAGATGGTATGTAATGTTTGAATATTTATACCTTGATGCTATGAAGATGATGTACTAGGATATAGTATGAGATAAACTCAAGAGGATTTATAGATAATGTGATACGAGGAATTCGTATCGAGCAAAGAGCAAGTTAAGAGTAAGATAGATTTAGGTGGGGATTTCAATTGAGGACTCATGTGATGGCTGAGTTGTACAAACCTTTGTATGGGCGAGGGTTTTGTGCTTGCACTCAGTTTATCCCATTAATAATCATTGGAATGTTGGTGTCGCGCTATCAATGTGTATATGTTGGGTAAATTCTAATTATGCACAACACGCAAGTATACGTGGTCACCAAGTAATAAAGTGATGAGTAGAGTATCGTTCCCACAGAGATTAATTAGCAAAATACCTTAACTTACAATTACCAATCTTCTATTAACCCTAATTTTATTAAACAAACCAAATCAATAATTTAAATTAACAAAACTAAGATTAAGAATAATTAAATTAGCACAAAATAACCACGAATATCAAAATCTGAATTTCAAATAATTAATGGAGAATTAGACTTATGATTTCACCCTAAGCTTCACTTTGATTTCAACACCTTTATTCCAATTCAACTCATTATCCCAGTTTATTAATCAAGAACACGAACGTAGTATTAGCCTCCTCTCGATGCACTAATACCATATTAACTTTAATCCATAATTAAGATAGAAATATGTTAAAAACCTTAATCAACTAACCCACTATATCTCTATGTGAATTACAATTAAAGAAGGTTGAAGAATAAGTTCTCTATTCGATTACATGCGCCGTCAAGCATATCTCTACCTTAACACTCATCAAGTTTAAGCTACTAACAAAATCTTGAACACATGCTATATTAACTAGGTCTACAATTGACTATCCTCTCTCGATTCCATCCAACTCCACCAACAATTGTTGATCAAGCAATTCATAGATTCAAGCACAAATTAATATAGATAAACTGGAGATAGCTTATTAAATTGGAAATCAAAGCTTACAAAATCATTGATTCACTTAAGGATCCATCACAAGCCTAAAAAGTGAATTAGTTCATAATAAATGAAATAAACGCTGAATAAATCATAGAATTCATCCTTCCAATTACAAATAATAATCTAACACAGAATATTAGAAAACACCCTTCGCGTAGACTAAAGTTGCAATTATCTTGAAAAAAACTCCTCGAGATACTCCTCCACACTTACTCTCTCCAACTCTGCTTTGATCTCTGTAATCTCACTAATTGACTTCCCAATTGTGTTTGATAGAGTAGTATATATCTAGCATAACACTGTAGTTGTATTCTCTATCCAATAGACTATAATGCCATGCAAATAGCTAAAGTTCGTACCCAAGAAGAATCATAACTGAAACATGACACCTCTGATTTTCCACCCCGCTCAATGAAGGTATATATAGCTTTGAATGCTACTTACGCAAGGCTTTGTGCTCTGACTTGATAGATTGAAGACCCCAGCCCGGGTGTGTATATATAAACGCCTACCAAGCAGCTCTGCTCTGCTAAATGGACTGGAAGACCCCGCCACGTGAACTTTATGTTCTGATTATCGACTTAGTTGCATGACTAAATTAATTCCAAATCGCTCCATTTAAGTTCCAAATGCAATCAATTTCACCAATAAATACGTTAAATGCATAACCACCAATCTACACATAAAATGACATAAAACAAGTAAAATGCTCATGATCACAAGAGTATAGCAAATAATAAGCAAAAATTAGATATGAAATTGCGTATATAAAATACACTTATCAAAATCCCCCAAACTTAAACCGTGCTAGTCCTCGAGCACAAGACAACTACACGCAATGCAATGATATGAATACGAATTTACTTATATGCTATCAAGTCCAACAATATCACAGAATTAAACTTATCTTGACGGCCTCAGCGGAAATAAGCAACTATACAATATCAACCATCAAAAACCAAACTACAAATCACTTTAATCCTCGAATCTTAAGCCATCATCACTGGTATAGTGTGTGTGTGTGTGTGTGTGTGTAACATCCATGATAACTGATACTAACTCAAATTCAATACTTAACCAGTCTCTTAGAAGGAATCATACAGCACAAACTTCAAAAATAACTAGTTCCAACTAAAAATCAAACAATCACAAATCGCCAGGGTTCACGCGGGGTACCTATGCTTTATTTCCATTTATGGGGGCTTTTTGCTCTTTTCCCGTTTTATTATTATTATTTTCTTTTTTTCTTTTTTTTTCACATAGCTGTGCAAAGTCTTATTCCCTTAGGCTTTTCAATGCTACCTTAACGAGCTTTCGACCAACGACTCCCAGACCATTAAGACCTTAGGGAGCTAGGTGTAAAGACAATCCCCTCAGGCTTACTTGCTCAAGTAACAAAGGCCACAAAACTAGACAAGCACGCTACGGTGTTTATTCAAGCTTTATTTTTTATTTTTTAATTTTTTTTTCAGAAGCTTATATACCCCACATACATCCCCCAAACTTAAGTTCTTGTCTAAATTTAGCCTTTACCAGCCATCCTTGTCATTTTATCATTCACTCTAGCATTATCCTTTAGAGACCATTTAGGCACCGGTTTGAACTTAACCAATTAACACAGATGTTTGTTAAGCGTGCTATCCTTTTATACCAGTTTCAAACAAACTCAAGATTCGATTCATAAATGATCATTGTGTCATAGTTCTAACACTCAAAACTGTATTTACTACTTATTTAACAATCACATCATAGGCCCACAATAACATGAAACACAACATTGAAGGACTAAAACAACACAATAATTACTAATTAACATTTTTTTTTATTTTTTTTTATAGATATGGATGGATGGATAACAAAATGCAGATAACAAGATGCATTACACTATTCTCTACTATGCAAACCTAAGCTACCATGAATACCTTGTGCTTATCATGCAATTCTGAAAATAAAATGCAATACATCAATTTAATTGCTTAAAATTAAAAATGAGTCCTAAAAACTAAAATGCATGCAAACATGAATGTAAATCCCCCAAACTTAAACAATACAATGTCCTCATTGGATAAATAAATAATCAGTACGTGAGGACTTCCCTGTCAATGCTTAAGCTTGAGGAGGTGGTTGTTGTTCTTCTTCATCGGAATCACTCGGTGGGAACCTTGGCATTTGACCGGGCTGTTGATATGGAAATTGTGCCGCCGGGTTGAAACTTTGGAGAGTTGCGTTCAATGAAACAAAAGAGGTGTGCGTGGCCTCGAACATGTGCTCTTGCCTCATCGTCAATCGGTGCATTTCCCTACGAGTGGCTTTTGTGTGTAGATTCATTTGATTTTGGAGATCAAGGAATTAAGATCTTGATATAGCCTCGGTCCTCGGTACCTGCTCATCCCTTTGATCGCCCATGTCGTCGTCTTCATCCCCCGAAGCCTCTGTAGCATCCACATCTTCTTCCGATGATGACGAAAAAATGAAACCCACTCCACGTGGGTGTGACTCGCCTCCTGCCCATACAGAATACCGCGCTATCATTCTAGAATCAAGCAACGCAAGCGGCATTTGAGTGGGCTCATCATCGGACCATCGTACACCAGCTTGCCGACATAACCCACATATGAGTGATGGGTGTGGCAAGCCTCCAGAAAAATTCCCACGTAGGCACCGGCGGATAGAAAAGCAGATGATAGCCCCGACGTCAATAATAAAGTCTTGCACAATGGCGAACAAAAGCAAGGCCTTCTCCTTGGTGATGTCAAAAGTGTGTTGGGACGGAAGAAATTTCGCACAGAGGAAGGCATACCAAATTTTTCTATACCGGCTAAGGTTCTTGGTGGGGAACACGGTGCCTCCCTTTCGACCTTTCATCCATGACGTGCCTAGCTTTGTCATTGCCATGATAATTTCATCAAAATCTGGATCAGAAATACGGAGATGCTCGTACTGAAAGTGGCGAGGCACCCTTAGTTGGTAGTACGTATTGATGGCGTCCACACTGAATGGAACCAACCGTCCTCGCACAAAAGCGTGGAATGGTTCTTTGTCCTTAGCATTTGAATAAAACTCCTTAATAATATTTATAATGGCTGGTTCTGGCTCCTCAGTGAATTTAACCCATCCTTTTTGGTAAATTTACAGCATGAGCTCCCCGTCGTTAGCATCTGGTGCCAACCCCCGCTCCGGTGTAAGAGCTTTGGTGAGCATGTAGTCATACCGGTCAGCGGTGGTGGCACTTGCAAATTTTCGACGATCGAAGGTGCGGATAGGTTGGGATGGTCGTGAACTCTCCCCCCGTTGGCGTTTAGAGGATGATGATGAAGCTATTTCTCCGTATTGCTGGTTGTGCCCTAATTCTTCCCCAAACTCTACAATTGTCTCTTTCTTGCTCACAATTATGCTATCTTAATGCTTAAAATGAAGTGTGGTGGAGAGGTTTGGAAGAATTGGTGTGATATTTATAGATGGGGAGGGTAGTCTAGCATTGGTGGAATGAGGAGGTGGAGAAGTGGGGAAATGGATAGGAGTAATGAAGTCTTGGGAAGGTGGGGAGAGTGGGTGGTAGTTATGGAGTAGTGGGGAAGTGTAAAAGTGTAAGTTATTGGGAAGGGGAGAAGACCAACAAAACTGCCACGTCTATCCATCTGCCAGGACCCCGCCCTACGGGGTAATGAGTTAAAAAGGCCCACCCCTGAGCGTGCATAGGCCTTGACTTCATGTTGTTCGGACCCCACCCCAAATAGGGGTAATGAGTTATATAGGCCGCCCGTGGCGTGCATATAAATCTTATCTAGCTTTCCTGTTTTTCTGCAATTTAACATACTTTGCTTCCATATACTTGCTTGATGTTCCTTTTTCCAACCTGCATGACATGAAACATGAAAAGTAGTGAGTCATTAGATGTCCTGTCATGTTGTGGAGAGTATATCGAGAATTTATTTTATTCTTCTACCTAATAACTTACTAAAACTTATGATTAAACAAATATGAATGAAAAACAAAAGAACTAAAAATTGGGTTGCCTCCCAATGAGCGCTTGATTTTAAGTCATTCAGCCTGACTACTTCATGTTTAAGTTGTGTCGGCCAACGTGATGGCGATCACGTCGGTGTTGGCTTCTCCACCCCAGTAATGCTTCAACCGGTGTCTGTAGACTTTGAATGTTTCAAGAGGGTTATGACTGTAAATTTCAACTGCCCCGTGAGGGAATACTTGCTTGATTATGAATGGTCCCGACCATCTGGATTTGAGCTTTCCGGGGAACAAACGCAGCCTTGAGTTGAATAATAGTACTGATTGGCCAAGCTCGAATGTTCAACGCAAAATTTTTTGGTCGTGCCATCGTTTGACTTTTTCTTTGTATATCTTAGCATTCTCATAGGCATAAAGGCGAAACTCGTCGAGTTCATTCAACTGAAGTAATCTCTTCTCTCCTATAGCTTTTTGATCAAAATTTAGCTTTCTCACTGCCCAATTATGCCTTATGTTGTAATTCCACCATTAAATGGCATGCTTTCCCATACAACAGTTGATATGGTGACATCCTGATTGGTGTCTTGTATGCTGTTCGATAAGCCCATAAAGCATCATCCAATCTAAGTGACCAATCTTTTCGACTCGGATTCACCACTTTCTCCAATATCTTTTTAACTTCTCTATTCGATACCTCAGCTTGTCCACTAGTTTGAGGGTGATACGTTGTAGCTATCTTGTGGTTCACCCCATACTTGGCCAAAAGAGTAGTAAATGGTTTGTTGCAAAAGTTACTACCTTCGTCACTTATAATTGCTCTTGATGTGCCAAACCTCGTGAAGATGTTCTTTTGAAGGAATTTGAGGACCACCTTAGCATCGTTTGTTGGTAGAGCTGCAGCTTCGACCCATTTTGACACGTAATCTACTGCGAGTAGAATGTATTAATTGTTCAAGGATGAGGGAAATGGTCTCATGAAATCGATACCCCAAACGTCAAAAATTTCCACTTCTAGAATCGTTTGTAAGGGCATCTCAGTCCGTTTCGAAATGTTTCCCATTCTTTGACACCTATCACATTGTTTGACAAACTGGTGGGCATCTTTGAATAATGTGGGCCAATAGACCCCACATTGCAGTACCTTCACTGCCGTTCTCTCACTCCCATAATGCCCGCCATACACCGATGAGTGACACTCATGCAGGATATTCTTCACTTCGCTATATGGGACGCACCGTCGAATCACCTTGTCGGCGCACTGCTTAAACAAATATGGATCATCCCACATGTACCACTTCACGTCGTGAAGAAATTTCTTTTTCTGTTGCTTTGTGAGGTCAGGTGGTAGAATGTTGCTCACAACAAAATTTGCATAATCGCCATACCACATAATCTTCGCTGAAATCTCAAACAGTTGCTCGTCCGGGAACGATTCATTGATTTCACATTTGTCATCTTTTTCTTTCCCGTGGTTTTCCAGCCTCGACAAGTGGTCGGCTACTTGGTTCTCCGTCCCCTTCCTATCCTTTATTTCTAAATCGAATTCTTACAGTAGGAGAATCCACCGGATCAAGCGTGGCTTAGCATCCTTTTTCACTATCAAGTACCGAATCGCTGCATGGTCTGTATAGACTATCACCTTAGTCCCGATCAAGTAAGCACAAAATTTGTCAAACGCATATACCACGACAAGCAACTCCTTTTCTGTGGTTGTGTAGTTCAATTGAGTTTCTGTAAGTGTTTTGCTTGCGTAGTATATAGCGTGAAACACCTTCTCTCTACGCTGACCTAAAACAGCCCCAACCGCGAAGTCGCTTGCATCACACATAAGCTCAAATGGCATGCTCCAATCCGGTGCAACTATAATGGGGGCTGTAGTCAATTTCCTCTTTAACAATTCAAACGTTGTCTTGCATTCTTCATCAAAGCTGAATGTCTCATCCTTCTCTAAAAGACTGCATAGAGGTTTCACAATTTCCAAGAAATCCTTTATAAACCTCCTGTAGAACCCGGCGTGTCCCAAGAAACTCCTAATACCCTTCACTGAGGTTGGTGGAGGTAATTTTTCAATAGTTTCCAGCTTTGCCTTGTCAACTTCCAATCCTTGAGCTGATACCTTATGACCCAAAATTATGCCCTCTTCAACCATGAAGTGGCATTTTTCCCAATTTAGAACGAGATTCGTTTCCTTGCATCTTTGCAGCACCATGACCAAATTCTTCAAACAATTATCAAAGCTATCCCCATAAACTGAAAAGTCATCCATGAAGACCTCAACATTTTTCTCCACCATGTCCGAAAAAATGGCCATCATACACCTTTGGAAAGTTGTCGGTGCATTGCATAGTCCGAATGACATCCTTCTGAATGCAAAGGTGCCGTAAAGGCACGCAAATGTGGTCTTTTCTTGGTCCTCCGACGCGATGACTATTTGGTTGTAGCCTGAATACCCATCCAACAAATACTAATACTGATGTCCCGCCAATCTATCTAACATTTGGTCAATAAAGGGCAGCGGGAAATGGTCTTTTCGAGTTGCCTTGTTCAATTTTCTGTAATCCATGCACACCTGCCAACCTGTCACTGTCCTGGTTAGGATTAACTCATTGTCGTCATTCTGCACCATCGTCATTCCTCCTTTTTTGGTACACACTGGACTAGACTAACCCATTTACTATCGGAAATCGGATAGATGATGCCGGCATCTAACCATTTCAAAACTTCCTTCTTTACCACTTCCTTCATAATTGGATTGAGTCGCCGCTTTTGTTCCACCGTTGGTTTTGCCTCATCTTCCATCAGAATTTTGTGCATACAAAATGAAGGGCTGATTCCCTTTAAGTCAAAAATTGTCCATCCAATGGCTGATTTGTGTTCCCGAAGCACCCTCAGCAACTTTTCTTCCTGTAATTCGTTAAGTGCAACTGAAATAATAATAGGTAAAGAATTTAAATTGCCTAAATACGCATACCTGAGGTGCTTAGGTGTCTCTTTGGTTCTTTGGTGTCTCTTCCAATGATGGTTTCAATTTTTCTGTATTGACCTCCTCCGTGTTCAGTGGTTCAAATGGGGTTCTAAATCTTGGTACTCGTGGCAATGAGTCTAGCAATTGAAGGTATCCACCAATTCCGGATCATCGATCTCTTCATCTCCCAATAATGTTGTTTCTAATGGATCGTTCACCAAACTTTTGCTCATGTTCTCACTAATGATTTTCTCAATTAGATCCATTCGAAAATATTCTTCTTCATCCGTAGGGAATTTCATGGCCTTAAACACACTGAATTTCACTTCTTGATCTTGGACCCTCATAGTGAGTTCTCCCTTTTGTACATCAATGAGTGTTCTCCCTGTAGCCAAAAATGGTCTCCCTAGGATAATTGGGATGTTCTTGTCCTCCTCAAAATCCAGAATGATGAAGTCCGTGAGGAATATGAATTTGTCCACTTTCACTAAGATGTCCTCTACTATGTCTCTTGGATATGTAACTGACCTATCCGCCAACTGTAGGGAGATGTTAGTAGGCCTTGGATCGGGCAAACCTAATTCTAAGTATACTGACAATGGCATCAGGTTTACACTCGCCCCAAATCACATAAACACTTCTTTGAAATGCCTCTCTCGATCAGTATATGGAATAGTAAAGCTCCCAGTGTCCTTGAGTTTTGGTGGTAATTTCTGCTGTAATATCGCACTACACTCCTCTGTTAATGCCACCGTCTCAAAATCATCCCATTTATTTTTCCTTGATAGAATCCCTTTCATAAATTTTGTGTAACTAGGCATTTGTTCTAGAGCCTCTGCAAATGGTATGCTAATTTGAAGTTTCTTGAAAACTTCCAAAAAATTTGAAAATTGCTTATCTAACTTTTGTTTTTGAACTCTTTGCTGGAATGGTGGGGGAGGATAAACAGCTGGTTTGTTAACTGGGTTGATTTTATCCATTTGTTTCTCGTTTCCTTGCTTTATCTCACCCCCTGTATATTCTGTCTCTGGTTCACTTTCCTTTGTAATCGAAATTTTTGGCTCTTGACCCACAAGCTATTTTCCACTTCTCAACATAATGGTTTGACATTGCTCATGATTACCCTTAGGATTTTTCTCGGTGTCACTTGGTAGTGTTCCTTGTGGTCTACTATTCACTGCCAACGTTATCTGACCCATCTGATTTTCTAGATTCTTGATCGCCAACTGGGTGGTAGCTATGAATTTATCCAACTTTTCCTCCAGATCGGGTTTCCTTTCTTGATATTGAACCGTTGTTCTTGATTACGGAAACACGGAGGGTATGTTTGACGTGAAGATTGATTTTGCTGGTTGTTGCTCCATGAGAAATTCGAATTGTTCCTATTTCCTTGATTATATGTGTTCTAATAAGTGTTTTGAGGGATTCTGTTGTAATTGCCGATGAACTGCACAGCTGCTAGATTAATTGCACATTGCTCCATTAGGTGTTCTCCTGCGCATAACTCACACACTATTGTTACTTGCTGTGTTTGTTGTGTCTGTGCTGCTACCACTTGCTCCAACTTCTTCGACATTACAGCCATCTGTGCTTGTATTGCTGTCATGTTATCTACTTCTAATACTCCAGCTGCCTTTGCCTATGTCATTCTCGCTGTGGGCCACTGATAGTTATTAGCAGCCATGGTTTCGATCAACTCGTAGGCTTCTTCGTAACTCTTAGCCATGAACGCTCCGCCCGATGCTGCATCGATACTTGTCCTGAGATTCCCATGTAGTCCATTGTAAAAGGTGTTCATTTGTAGCCACTGGGCAATCCATGATGTGGGCATTTTCTGAGCAGTTCCATGTATCTTTCCCAAGCCTCATATAATGACTCCCCATGTTGTTGTTCAAACATTGTAATCTCATTCCTCATCTTTGCAGTTTTCGCCGGTGGGAAGAATTTTGCAAGGAATTTCTGAGCTAAATCCTCCCAAGTTGTTTATTTTTAGTTCTTTTATATTTTTACTTGAGGACAAACAAAGGTTTGAGTTTGGGGGTATTTGATGAGTGAGTTTTATACACATGAATTGGATACATTCGGGCTTAATTTATTGTTGTTCTCAAGTCTTTTAGAATAGTTTTTATGTGATTATGTCTATTCATGCATGTTTTATGTTGTTTTGTAGGAATTGGGACAAAAGTTACTTGGATCGACGTTTGGGGTGGCTAGATTCGCGTTTTCGGCTTGCTATTTACATAGCAGTCACTTCAGAGCCATTTTGAGTATAGTTCCGGACATACTTAAAGAATGAAAGTTGTAGATCTACTTCTCCTCTTTCCGGATCATCTTGAATCATCAAAATCAGAGTTCAGATGAAGACGTTATGTCTATTTTCCCAAAGGACGTCGGAGCAGAAAATGTCAGAACATGTGCCAGCGTCGGGGCACCCAAAATAGGCTTATACTTGGCCTTGAGTATTTGAAAGCGGCGTTCAGTCGTCAAGCCCAGGATCGAGTCTTTGAGGAAGGGCTTGGTGATGGCCTGGACGCGTTTTTGAGCGAATTTTGACACATTTTTAACTCCAAATTGGATTGGGTTTGTTCTTAAGCTAAAAATTGGATTTGTAACCTATAAATACATGATGTAAGGCATAAAATAAAGGGAGATTATATAGATTAGACTAGATTAAACATTCCATTAAATTAGAATCTAAACCCTAGATCTTAATTAGCCATTGAAGATTGAAGCAAATTGAAGAACACTGAAGATCAAGAGCAAGAGCAAGAGAGGAGCATCAGATTTGCTGACAATAGATTCTATTCTCTTCTCTTATCATACTTTTATCTTTTAATGTCTATTCAGTTGTGGATTCTTGGTTTTAATTCATTAATTATGAACTAACTCTTTTATTAAGATTTCAATTGAACCTTTTATGGCTATAAATTAGTTATTTAATTTATTCCAATTATTTGTGTCAAAGTGAGTTGTTTATCTTGCCTTATGCTTATTGATTAATTATCTGATCAGTAATTACCTTGTTACTCTAGAAGGAATTGGGAAAGGAATTCTAGGGTTAGAACTGGGCATGATATCATGTGACTTAATTATTTGCACAGTGAAACACATAACACATAAGGAATTGCCGCATGTAACACATAAGGAATTGGGATTGTAGTGAGTTTAATTCAATTGTTTTGCATAGGGATATAGCAAAATTAACTTGGATTAAATAGAAAGCAAAGGATCACTTGAGAAAGGGCTTTTGGCATTTGAGAATTCATGTTAACAATTCAGTAGACATAATAATTGGAATAGTTGAATAATTGATTTATAATTCATAATTAGGGATATTGGAGTCTTAATCCTTATTTACCTGAATTCAATCAAATCTTAATTTTGTTTATTTGCTTTCTTTTAGACTAATCTCTTTTAATTATTTAATTTAGTTTTCTTAATTAGAAAATTCACAATTTGCAATTGTTTAAATAAAATTGATTTGGCTAAGAGTTAGTATTTGGTAATTTTTATTAAATAATTCCTCGTGGGAACGATACTCTACTTTCACTTTATTACTTGTTGACCGTGTATACTTGCACGTATTCATTGATTGTGAAATCAATCAACAGGCGCCAAAAACATTTTGGGTAAATTCTAATTACGCACAACACGCAAGTATACGTGGTCAACAAGTAATAAAGTGATGAGTAGAGTATCGTTCCCATAGAGATTAATTAGCAAAATACCTTAACTTACAATTACCAATCTTCTATTAACCCTAATTTTATTAAACAAACCAAATCAATAATTTAAATTAACAAAACTAAGATTAAGAATAATTAAATTAGCACAAAATAACCACGAATATCAAAATCTGAATTTCAAACAATTAATGGAGAATTAGACTTATGATTTCACACTAAGCTTCACTTTGTTTCAATACCTTTATTCCAATTCAATTCACTATCCCAGTTTATTAATCAAGAACACGAACGGAGTATTAGCCACCTCTCGATGCACTAATACCATATTAACTTCAATCCACAATTAAGATAGAAATACGTTAAACACCTTAATCAACTAACCCACTATATCTCTATGTGAATTACAATTAAAGAATGTTGAAGAATAAGTTCTCTATCCGATTACATGCGGCGTCAATCATATCTCTACCTTAACACTCATCAAGTTTAAGCTACTAACAAAATCTTGAACACATGTTATATTAACTAGGTCTAGAATTGAATATCCTTTCTCGATTCCATCCAACTCCACCAAGAATTGTTGATCAAGCAATTCATAGATTCAAGCACAAATTAATATAGATAAACTAGAGATATCTTATTAAATTGGAAATCAAAGCTTACAAAATCATCGATTCACTTAAGGATCCATCACAAGCCTAAAAAGTGAATTGGTTCATAATAAATGAAATAAACGCTGAATAAATCATAGAATTCATCCTTCCAATTACAAATAATAATCTAACACAAAGAATATTAGAAAACACCCTTCACGTAGACTAAAGTTGCAATTATCTTGAAAAAAACTCCTCGAGATACTCCTCCACACTTGCTCTCTCCAACTCTGCTTTGATCTACGTAATCTCACTAATTGACTTCCCAATTGTGTTTGATAGAGTAGTATATATCTAGCATAACACTGTAGTTATATTCTCTATCCAATAGAGTTATAATGCCATGCAAATAGCTAAAATTCGTACCCAAGAAGAATCATAACTGAAACATGACACCTCTGATTTTCCACCCCAGCCTACGGGGTATATAAGCTTGAATGCTCACTTGGCGTGGTGCTTGTGCTCCCGACTTGATCGATTGAAGACCCCTTGCCCCGGCGGGGGTGTGTATATATAAAATGCCATACTTGGCTGTTTGCCTCTAACTAAATGACTAGGAAGACCCCCCACCCGTGAGTTTGAAGCTTGTTCATGCCCACCAACCAGACTTATGTTCTCATTATCGACTTAGATGCATTGCTGAATTAATTCCAAGTACGCTCCATTTAAGTTCCAAATGCACCGAATTTCACCAATAGTACGTTAAGTGCCGCAACCACCAATCTACACATAAAATGTCATAAAACAAGTAAAAATGCTCATGATCACAAGAGTATAGCAACGAATAAGCAAGAATTAGATATGAAATTGCGTATATAAAATACACTTATCAAAATCCCCCAAACTTAAACCGTGCTAGTACTCGAGCACAAGACAACTACACGCAATGCACTTATCAGTATGTGGCGAAAAGGTGATTCTTTTTCCATGTGTATATTTGATAGTTAGAAACTATTAAGATTAGTCAGATATTATTAGGATTAGGTGCGGTTCTTAAAACATGGGAAACGTTTATGACTCATAATAATATGGTATGTTTTGAACCCCTCAGCGAATGGACGCCTATGGTCTGAGTAGGACAAGTTCTTAAACTCATATTATTGTGGCAAGTTCCTGGAATTCCAATGTGTAGTAAGTTTAATGAACTATATTGGGTAGAAAATAGTTATAGTATAGAGAGCATTGATGAAGTTGAAGATTGATAGAATGGTTAAGTAATGAAGTAATGGAGTAATGATTGAAGTTAATGGATACCTGGATATTCTAAATCTACTAGCTATGCTAGACTTTCGAAATTTATTGACTTCGTGCTGATGTTTGCACTTCTATTTTCTTGAAAAACATTGGATCAAATGATGAAACCAATGAGTTTTAAAAACAATATCGTTATTCGTATGTCTATGCTAATTGCTTCGGCTAGACAAAAATAATTTGAAATATATCAAAATGTATTTTTATATCATCAATGTGTCATGGAACCTGGTGCAGAGATGATAAAAATGATGGAGTCATCAATACAGTATTACTTAGTGTTGGATGTGATCTAAGGATCGTCAGCCCACTATGGTATGATGTAGTATGATAAAATCACCAAATGACGGAATCCTCAAATAGGCTGTAAATACAATACGGTATCATGACGCCATAAAAATATTTTGAGATTTCTTTAAGATATGAGAATATATATATATATATATATATATATATGTATATGTATATGTATATGTATATGTATATTTCGGTTGATGTCCGAATTGTTGTAGAAGTCTATGCTATTTGATTCAGCTAGACGAATATTGAAAGATGTTCATGGAATTCAAGCGTTCTTTGTCAAACTATGCCAAACCAAATTGTTTTGGTGTGGATTCAGATATTGAAAAGCTAAGATAAACAACCCTTTTATAGGGGATTACGCGGAAGCGTTTAGATGTTTGTGCACAATACATTGTACGAAGGGCTGATCACCCTAAGTACGAGGAGTCCCTATAGTCTTATGACTGTTAAAGTTTAAGTTGAAAGATTACTTATAACTATGGACATGCGCATTGCGTTTAAATATTTGTGCACAATACATCGTACGAAGGGCTTAACACCCTAAGTACGGGAGTCCCTATAGTCTAATGACTATTAAGGTTTAAGTTGAAAGAGTACTTATAACCGTGGACGTAGTTCAAGGTCTTATGACCCTCAGCATAGTTTGGAATCTTTTAAATTCCTGAGTTATTCATACTACTTCCCAATTATTGAGCAATTATGGAAGATTCTTGCTATTCTAAAAGGTGAATGTGGTAAGGATGATATTCCTTAGAAAGAAGTGAGTCGTAGAATGCGACACTGAATGATGAATATATTGAATAAGTGAGAAAAGAAATTTTTAAATGAGAAGGAGATGAATTATCAAAGAATAATGTAAAACTTTTAATAGAAAAGTTTAATAATTGTAGAAAGATCTTTGTGGAAAGAAGTGGTTATAGAACCCAATGAATGAATAAAGTATTAACATAAAATCTATTTTTATAGATTGAATGAATGAAGATTAATAAATAAAAATTTTGAGGACGTAATTCTTAGAAGAATGGGTGAATGTAATATCCCGAGTGTTTATGAGTTGAGTATATGATAACGATCCTTAGAAAAGGAAATGAACGGGTCAAAGAATATGTAATACTCAAATATAATTGAGTCTAAGTAAAGGTTAAGAAATAAAACTTACAAGAATTTATTATGAAGAATGGTGGGAGTGGAAATATAAAACATATATTAAGGTAATGTGTTGAAGTTATTCAACGAAGAGATTTGGTAAGAAACCTGAGGAAGGTAGGGTTTCGGTGATTCCGAGGACGGAATCCTTATAAGGTGGGAAGAATGCAACAATCCAGAATTTTATTTATAATTTCAAATATTTATTGAATTAAATAAATATTTTAATTGATGTGTTTGTTGTTTAGTAGATATTTGTAGGATTATTTATTAGTAAGTAAATAATTCATGAGTTATAGAAACTAATTTAATTAAGATAAAATGGTGATGAATTAAATTTATGAGATAATACTCTAATTTAACTCAATAACTAAATTAGAGAGTTATTAAGGATTATATGGTTTGTTATAATGTTATTTAATTTGATTTTTGTAATTAAAGTGATGTGTTAATTTATTAAATAAAATTAAAATTATAATGAAAATTATAATTTTATTGTATTTGTTTATGTGGTAAGTGGATTTAATAAATTGTTATTAGATTTAATTTAATTTGAATATGGGAATTTATTTAAATAAAGTGTGACAATAAATATGACTTATGAAAATAGATTAAAAGAGTTTTAATTTGGTTTTACCAAACAAAGCCTTAGAGTTTTTTTAAATTCTTATTTTAATCTTGTTTTGCCAAACAAGGCTTAAGCAATGATTAAGTCATTATTTTAATTGGTTTTTCCAAACAAAGCCTTATAGCTTTTGGATTTAAAAAAAATTATAATAAAATACAATATAATAAATATTACATAATTAGTATATTTATTAGTATGACTGTTTTATACGTTTTATGTTTATTTTTGCGCCTGTTTTATTTTACGTAAGAAGTTTTGGCTTAAGCTTGAGAAGGGATGAAGAACACAGAAGAGAGAAATAGAGAAAGGGAGAGAATTCTCTGTAAGTTAGAGAAAGAAAGCTGGAGAATCAAGGAAGAAAAGAAGGATTAGTCAAGTCATTTTTATCCTCTATCAAGGTTAAAGAAGATTCAAAGTAAGAATCAATTCTAAAACCTCTATTCTTGAGTTTTCTATAGAAGTTATTTAGTTGTATGATTTGATAAATTGTTGAATAAATATTTTTGTGGGTTGGTATAACCTATTTTCTAACATCTAAATGTGGTTTTTAGGGTGATCAAGTTCATGAAAGTATGATTAAACAAGAAGAAATTGAGTTTTATAGATATTTGTACATTAGGTCTTGTTTTGGAATCAAAAATTGATGATGAATTCATGATATAATCTGAAATTGATTAAATATGTTGTTAGTATGATGAAAAACGAAAACAACCCAAGTTGAACAAGACAAAACGGATGTAAAACGAATTCGTAGTGAATGAATTTGCTAGAGATGTTAAAACATGAAAATAGAGTATGAACATGTGTTTTGGGTCAAATTTTAGGTTGGTTAATGTTTTTATAAATTGTTAGAATTCTAGTATGTTGTAGTTCTATGAATTACAAATCCATAGAATCAAAAACGGACTAATTTAGATGTGTATAACTTAAGTTATGAAGATTAGTAGGAGAAAAAGGGTCAAAAATCGTGAAGAACAGTAGCTTCAGGTCTCGTTTCTATTAACGGGAGCAGCTGCGTTGTGCCCTAAGTCATTTGGGGTGCAGCTGCTCTGTGCCCAAGGATTAATTGGGCGTAGTTGAGCCCAAACTATGTCAGGTGTGACTGTTTTGACCTGTTTTAGTAAAATGGGCATGACGTTTTAAGACGAACTCCGATTAAGGCAATTCAAGATGATCCGGAACGAGGACGAATACACCTACAATGTTTATTCTTTAAGTTTTTCAATTTGAGGTCAGGAACAGTAGTCAAAATGGTCATTTGTAGGACTATTTTGTTTTCGGGGACAAACAGAGGGCGTCGGGCATGCACGTATGCAAGTGTAGTGCTCTTAACGATAAAAGATGTTGTTCTAAGTTATAGAACATGAATATTATGAATTATAATGATGCTTAACATTAATAAATGATGTATTAGATAAGTTGTAAACACATACTAAGCACACACAAGAGAGACAAATTTGGCGTGTGACGAATAAACGTCGAAACACCGTGATAAGTGATAATAAACGTAAAAAGTGTTCTAAATCAAATGAAATGAATATTATAAGACATTGAATAGTGTTAATATAAAACCAATAAGTAGTCCTAGCAAGACTTTAACATTTGAATGAACATCAAATATGAAATACAGTAAGATATAAGTTGAAAGTTAACACAATCAAATTGAACATTGTGTATTTATGATTGGAAAGGTTATGAGACGTAGAGTAAAGTTTACATTACAACTACTATGCGTTGCTATGTGACTAATAGTTAATGTGAATGATTATATAATTGTGTAGGGCACGTGAAGTGCAGATATCTATAAGCTGTTAAACTGTTATTGGTAAACAACGATCAAGGCAAGTCTTTCAGTTCCTATTTGCTATGTGAATTGGTGATTAACTGTTTTAAATCTTTATTGCAAAGAGCATGATGTGTTATATATATGTTGAATGTATGAAATGTTAAAGTCAACTTATGACTACATTGATTGAGTAAAGCATGTTGATTGAGTAAGGAACTTAATCTTTATACTTGTTATATGAACTGTAACATGTATGTTATGATAGTCCAATGTTGATGAGATTTATGTTGAGCATGTTATTTTGTGCTATGTGATTCATGAAAACTGTTAGATTTTACTGGGCTGTCGAGTTCAACCTTGCAAATAACCACTTTTACAGGTTAAGGATTGAAGGTAACACTATGTGCTACTTGAATGACGTGGATCAGAAATAATACACGAAGATTAATATTTTAGCTAAAGTTGTTATTTCTTTATACCATGATTAAGATTCATGAGATGTACTAATTGTTCTATGATGTATAGTTTTATGTTGAGTTATAAAGCTAAAGTTAGAGTTATCTGATATGTAAAGGTTATCAGGTTGAAATGTAAAATTTTATATAATAACAGTGATAAAGTGAATAATAAAATAAGATTGATTTAAAGACATGTAGATGATAAAGGGTTTGATTCAGGGAATTAAAGTAAAAAGACATAAAAGTTTAAATTATTCCGCATTTTATAAAGTTTAACATCGAATAAGGATGTAAAATTAGAAGGTAGATGTGTTATTAATGACCGAAGTTGAGAATTATATTGTATGAATTTTGGGGCCATTACAATTATATTTTGACCTTATGAGATAACATGTTAGCGCACTTTATGACTCTCAGCATGACTGGTATGTGCACCCATCTAGTTAGACATGATATGAACTATTCCAACATGGTTTAAAAGTAAGTTTTAAATGTAAAGCTATGTGAACTTTGAATGCATGAGTTGAATAACTTGAAGCATGTGTGTTAAATATTTATTAACCTCGTCATGTGGTTTAATGGTTATCATAATTAGCCCTTGTGAAATGCACTCAAATAGCCTTAATTTAAGAGATGTTTCAAAATAAAAATATAATTTGTGAAAGTAAACTTGAAATGAAACTAGGAGAAACCAAACCTTGCCCAAAGACCTCTGAGCATGTGAATGTGGTATATATCAATGGAATGGTATGCTAAGATTAATCTATGTAATGAAAAGCTCAACTTTGAGTGCGATCGAGGGCGCAGCAGGCGCGCTGCACCACTCCTCCTGTGTCAAAATGTTCTTGTACCGCACTTCATGCCAAAGGCAAGATATGATTTTATAAAACTTTAGTCTTAACCTTTTAGCATGTATACATTTATGTCTTAAGCTATAACACATGATTAAAGTAGTTTTTTAAGTATTCAAAATGTCATGTCAATACGGAATTAAAATTGAACAAGTTTCTACAAAGTTTCTAGATGAAACTTTTAAAAACAAACGCAAGAGTAAAATTACAATTATGTGATTTTTTGGTATATCAAATATATGACTAAATGTGTGTATATGATATGCATGATTGATCATACGTATATAGGTGTGTAGGATTGTTGGTTTAAGTATCGAGCTTGTATAACTAAAGAACGTGTATATATACATAACTATAATACTTTAGGACATTGAAGTGAAATTGAGCTATAGATTGATAATTAAACTACGCGAAAGGCAAGTTCCCTAAATTACACAACTTTAGATATTATGAATGTTTTGAATCGTTGTTATATCAACCATATATACATTGAGCAAATATTTGTACTTGTACAAATTATTATTCATATTCTGAAATTTGATTTAAATTATATTCTTTGAATCATGTTACAATCGTTGAACTTATAAATTGTTCCTAAATACATTGTGAAAGATGTCTAAGCCATTTGATTTGGCTAGACTAATATCATGTGTTAGAAAGATATTCAAACCAATTGCCTTGGTGCAGACTCTTATAACCTGTTGAGATGAAAAACCCTCATAAAAGGGGATATATATTATATTGGAAAACCGACACAGCGTGAACAACATGTTTAAATGTTATGCATAACGTAGGGTACTATAGGTTGATCACCTGTTATACTTGTTTATATTGAATTGTCAATGAAATACTGTTAATTCTAGCAGGAGTTCTTGGTCCATAGTAACTACTCAGTGTTAATATTCTTTAACTTTAAATGTTGAAATCTTTGAATTTCGTTAATAATATTTTGGTCCATAGTGACTTATATTTTAATTCAAATGACAGATTCAGAATTGTTGATAATTCTTTGATTACAATAGTATTCTTTTAATTCATAAGCTATCATTTACCATTATACCCTTGAGATTATGAACTTATATTATACATATTAACCCTTCTTGTTATATTACTTTTTGGGCAAATTTATTGCTCATTCTTGCTTTCCTTAAACATTTCAGTTAAGACAAAACTAGGCGGTACCTCAGGAAAGGATAAAAGCAAAGGCAAGGGCAAGGCTATGGAGTAGCTTTGTTCCTTCATGTTAGAAGTTTATTATTATGTTATAATAAGACTTAATTAGTGTTATGTATACGTTATATTTGGATTTAAGTTGTGTAATATGTTAGTAATGGTTGTAAGACTTGGGACTAGAATAGTTATATTATATTAATATAAAATATTCTATTATTTCGTTGTTTGAGATGTTAGTATGCTATTAGAATTAGATCGTGAAGTACAAGATTCGAGATACATGTATTTGAATTTGGGGGCATCATAATAGTCAAAGATCGCATTGAGTACTTATATATAGATTAAGGATATCAAACCTTATCTGTTAAAGAGCTACACATAGTGAGAAAGTAGGGATCCATTTTCTTATCTCCTTTAATTTAATCATTAAGCCCGTGTAATACTTTCACATCATACTTATCAAATAGTCTTATTGTGTGGACTACATGCTTGTCACTCCTAACTTGAACTTTTAAATTGTTTGCTTTTTGAAGTGTCAATTTCAAAATTTTGCGACCAGTTAACATGTCATAATAGATAATCTCACAATTATGAGCATGTCTCATAATAAAGTTGTGTATATCTCAGTTCAATCACTCCCCGAGTGCCTAGCTCTAATTCCCAGTGCCAACTTTGAGATTTCGCAGTTGGTTATTAATTAGGTTTGTGACGCCCCCAAAATAGGTATACATCACCCATTCTGAGTCGCTAAATACTTGGTACATAAATCAAATACAAACTTCTTTTATACAATACGACAAAAGCGTAGTTGAGAGTTTTTACACGAATATTGTCTTCTAGATAATATCCAAACTCAAATGGAGTCCTCATTACATTTATTATCATACTATTTCATAGAATAGTGAGGACTACTATAGCCACCATCTCGGACCATCACTCCGTTCCCCAACTAGTCCCGGCTACGTTCTCATTTTCTGAAGAGAACAATGAAAGCAAAAGGGTGAGCTCAACTAACCTAGTAAGAAATATTATGACTAAGATAATGCAGTTATCATTAGCCTTCAACAGTGTTAAACTAATAAACAACAAGTTTAACTGTAGCAGAATAAGAAATCCATTAGAAGAGTCAAGTAGAGCATGATATCTACTATCTTCTATGATTTAAAAAGTTTTTCATCAACTTTATCGCTGAGACTCAACTGAATAAATAAACCACATCATCGAACCATCCCTGCATTATGGGCCAAGGATATTCATGTAATCATCAATGGGCATGATCATACCAACAACTGTCCATCAATGCACTATGGGCCAATGAGGAATTTTACCATATCATTTGTAACATTACAGGTCATGATTATACCGAATGATCCCTGGTCATAATCATACCAATGAACAGTCCATCTATGCACGTAAGCCAAAGATGACTTTCATCACAATATAAGCATGAGGATGATGACAATGATATAAGAATTCAATTAAAAGAAAACAAAGGATAAATTTTTAAAGATTTATAAATTAATTTATCTAGAATTCAATAATGTCCAAATTGTCAACATGATACTACTGTGTAGAGTAAAATTCAAGAATAATATTGTAACAAAAATGATTTGAACAGAAAAGAAATCAATTTTTGTAATGAATAGTACCCCGGGTGAATAGTACTTTATGAATAGTACTAAGTAGTGAGGACTACTAAAATAACCATCTCGGACCGTTACTCCATTCCCCGACTAGTCTCAGCTACGTTCTTATTTCCTGAAGAGAACAATAAAAGCAAAGGGGTGAGCTAAGATAATGCAGAATAAATTATCATTAGCCTTCAGCAGTGTTAAACTGATAAAATACAATAAACATCAAGTTTAACTACAGCGGAACAAGCACTACGAGCTAATGAGGACTTTTACCACATCATTTGTAACATTACGGGTCATCATTATACCGAATAATCCCTGGTCATAATTATACCAATAACTAGTCCAGTTATGCATGTAAGCCAAAGATGACTTTCATCACAATATAAGCATGAGGATGATGACAATGATATAAGCATTAATCAAACAAAATCAAGGATAAATATTAAAGATTGTAAATTTATCCAGAGTTTAAAAATATCCAAATTGTCAACATGATACTGCTTTGTGGAGTAAAATTCAAGAATAATATTCATGTATCAAAAATGATTTGGACAGAAAAGAAATAAAATTTTCGGGTAAATAGTACCCCATGAATAGTACCCTGTGAATAGTACTTCGGGAATAGTACCACGTGAATAGTACCCCGGCATGAAAAGTGCCCTAAATACCCAAGTGAATAATATTCGAGTGAATAGTAAACAGATAAATAATAACCCGTGAATAGTACTCCGGCATGAATAGTGCCCCGAATACCCGAGTGAATAATATTCGAGTGAATAGTAACCGGGTGAATAGTAACCCGTAAATAACTCATGAATAGTATTCCGGCATGAAAAGATCAATAATTATAAAGAAAGCTCAGAATAATAATTCCATGAAAAGATACTGGAAGAAGTACAAATATCAAAGATATTCTAATAATTTCACGGAGTATAGAAGCAATACTTTAACAGAATGAGTGTAGAATTAGGAATACGAAACAAAATAATAATACTCACATACTACAGAGTATAGAAGAAAATATTATTTCAACGAATACTGGAAAAAATAATATCCCTTACCTCAAAAGAAGACTGGATATTGCAATAGTGAAGTAGCAGACTTCTCTTCTTCTTTCTCTCTATAGCTTCTCTCTCTATAATTGCTCTTGTGAGTCTTAGTGAATTGGTGAGAATGAAAGAAGAATGAGCTTCTATTTATAGGATAATATAGTTTCGATAATTTCACATTTTGGGGCTCGAAATATTACGGTATAATACATTCATCTTTTCTTTTATTTTTAATTTAGTCCTACAAGTATTATCAAACTTGCACCACCTCCCCTAATAGTACATCATATGAATCAATAGTTCAGTCATGTGAATCAATAGTTCTATACATGTGAAAAAAATAATTACAGTATAGTACCTTCATCTATACCTCTATTTTTAATTTAGTCATGCAAGTATTATCAATCATGCACCACCTCCCCTAATAGTACATGCATGTGAATCAATAGTTATATGCATGTAAAATAATAGCAATTAATTGCTCATTTATCCGATTAATTACCCGATTGGTTAATTTAACCTCCAAAAATCAATTATTATCAAAATAATTGTCGATTTCCACTAACACTAATAATCCTTACATAATGGAGACATCAAATTCATCTTTAATCAACATGAACTTATTCACCATTAATATTATAACTCATAATATTTAACAACTAGATCATTCTCAAGAAAGAGGGGGCTTTCCGATAAGGATTTCTCCCTATTGGCGCGCAATTAGGTGACCAAACCTCTCCTCGACAGAACTTTCTACACATCGTCAATATTGCAAATAATAATATGAATAACTTTGTCGTCTCAATTATTGATTTAATAATATAAAATATTATGCAGATGATACTGTGACAACAATTGAATCAATAATATGAGAGATATTATGCAGCAATTACTGTAGAAATAATTGAGTATAACTGATTAACTTCTCATGTAAGCATCAATACCGTGCTACTATGCGACCACGTGTATTACTGTACTTTTACCACCGGGTATTTAAACAGTTTTAACGGTAAAAATTTTGCGGTAATTTTTGTAAAAAGACATTTCTGTCATTTTCTAACTCTGACAATACTTATGTTGTGGGGTCCACCAATAATTATGTCTTCGTACGACTATTCCCTATTAAAACGAATATTCCCCAACCAATCGAATATTTTAAAACCACTTGCTTACTTTGCAAAATTTGTAGATAGTACCCACAACTATAACATTATATCAAATCCACACTTCATAAAAGTTAGGGTCTTACAACTTCTCATTCTTATGAAATTTCATCCTCAAAATTAGGGTACATACCTGGTATGTCGAAGAGGTAAGGATACCTTGACTTCATCTCAGATTCTAACTCCCAGGTTATTTCCTCAACATCGTGGTTTCTCTACAAAACTTTGACTTGAGGTATAACCTTGGAGCGTAGAATATGATCCTTCTTATCCAAGATTTTAAGAGGTACCTCTTCATATGTTAAATCTTACGCTATCTCGTCCGGTTCTAATTCAATAATGTGGTTTGGATCTTTCAAATATTTACATAACATAGATATATGAAAAACGTTATAAACATGAGATATACTTGGCGGTAAGGCGAGTCTATAGGCCACAGATCCTACTCGAGCGAGGATTTCGAATGGCCCAATAAATCGAGGATTGAGCTTTCCTCTCTTTCCAAATCTTGCAACTCCTTTCCATGGAGCAACACGTAACAACACATGATCTACAACATTGAATTCCACGTCCTTTCGATGAAGATCAGCAAAACTCTTTTGTCGATCTTGTGAGGTTTTTATATGTTGCCGGATCATTTAAATCTTTTTCGTTGTCATGCGTACCAAATCCGATCCCAACAACGTTACTTCACCCACCTCATCCCAGCATACTGGAGAATGACATTTGTGTTCATATAACGCCTCAAATTGAGCTATACCAATACTTGCTTGATAACTGTTGTTGTAGGAAAACTCCACCAATGGCAAGAACTTGTCCCAACTTCCTTTGAAGTCAAGGACACAGAGTCTTAATAGATCTTCAAGAGTTTAAATAGTCCTCTCCGACTGCCCGTCCATTTGAGGATGATATGCCGAACTAAATCATAAATCTGTGCCCATAGCTTTTTGCAAACTAACCCAAAATTATGAAGTGATTCTTGGGTCTCAATCAGAAACTATGGATACTGGCATACCATGCAGTCTTATAATCTCATTTATGTATAAACGAGTAAGACGTTCAAGTGAATAAGTTTCTCATATAAGTAAGAAATGAGCAGACTTGGTTAATCTATTGACAATGACCCAAATCGCATCTATGCCTTGAGAAACCTTGGGAAGACCAGTAACAAAATCCATGGTAATGTGCTCCCACTTCCATTCTGGAATTTTAAGTGGTTGCAATGGACCTTTTGGCACTTGATGCTCCACCTTGACTCGTTGACACGCTAAACACCTTAAGATAAACTCCGCTCTCTCTCTCTCTTCATATTGCTCCACCAAAATATATGTCGAAGATCATGATACATTTTGGTACTCCCAGGATGGATTACAAATGGTGTGTTGTGCGCCTCCATCATAATTTTATACTTCATGTCAGAGTCGTTAGGAATACAAAGTCTAGAGTTGACCCGAAGTATTCCTTCTTCATCGATTCTTGCTTCCAGAATAGCACCTTCTTAAACTTTCTTCTTCATATGCATCAGCTCCGGGTCTATCGCTTGAGCAGCTTTAACTTTATCGATTAAAGTCGATTCTACTTATATATTTGACATCATCACGTGGGACCCTGGAGTCTTTAAATCTATCTCCATCCTTTGTAAGTCATACAAAATGGGCCTTTACTTTGACAATATTGCACTAGTACCCGCATACAATTTTCTACTCAACGCGTTAGCTACTACGTTCGCTTTTCTAGGATGGTATTTGATGGTATTAATGTAATCTTTCAATAGCTCGAGCCAACGTCTTTGGCGCATGATATGTTCATTTTAGTTGAAGAAATATTTGAGGTCTTAGAAATGGGTTTTGTACCGGGGTCAATACAAAATTCGATTTCACGCTCTAGGGGTAGGCCAAGAAGTCTTCAGGAATACGTCAAGAAATTTATTAACAATAGAAATATCATTCAAAACTATGACTCTCACCCAGGACTTGGATAGCATATCACATTGATACCTATCAACTTGCCACCATTATTCATGGCGTCTCCTACGAAAAGTTTGGCTTCGGTGCATTCCAAGACTTGGAAGTCACCAGCGAAAGGCTCAGGGCTCTTTACTTGTGGCTTAATATGATAATGATTGACTTTAGTGGTTTGGTTACTTGAATTCGTATAACAGGTTAGTTAGGAAGGCTAACAACCTTACGAAAACAATTAATTTTAGCATGATGAGTAGTTAACCAGTCGATTCCTAAAATCACGTCAAAGGAAAGTATTTTCAAAGAGATAAGATCGATAGGTAATGTGACGGTGCAAATTTGAATCAAACAATATTTATAAATAGTGGATGCAATGAAGGTTTCTCCTAACGGAGTTCCAACAGATAAGTCAAAGTCTAATTTCTCCGAAGTTAGATTTAAATGTTGAGCGCAAGTAGGAGAAGTAAAAGAGTGGGTAGAACCGGTATCTAACAAGGTATAGACTTCCTAAGAGTTTATGATTAACTTATTCGTGATAACTTTGTTTGGGTTACTCGCTTTTTGAGAAGTCACAAAAAATGCTCTTCGAAACCACCGACTTTGTTTTGTCCGTATTCACCTTTGGTGCCACCATCTCAGCTGGATTTAATTTCGTTACAGGACAAAATTGAGCTATATGACCGTCTTTTCCACAACTAAAACATACCTTGGAAGGCTGTGAACAGTTTGGACTTATGTGTCCCTCCTCTCTACATCTGTAGCATCTAATTGGCGGTCATTCTCCTCCCCTGGAATTTGTTGATGGTGCTAGTGCTGCTGTCGACGTCTTCCCATCATCGTTAAATCTTCTCTTCCTGAATTTTCCACTTGAATCATTTCTTCTATTATCTTTGTTGTGATTACCACTGAAGTGGTTACCATTTCTAGGATGATAATTTCCTCCATGATGGTTATCGTTGTTCCGATGGTCGTTGCCACCGGTACGATTATTATCGTGTTGTTGGTCATTGCCTTTTGGTTAGGTTGACTCATTATCGCGCTCCAATAACTGAGCCCTATTCACAATATCTGAATACAAACAAAGTTTGTGAGAAATGAGGTATTGACGTATTTCAGTTCTCAAACCTCGCAGAAACATTCGCGTCATTCTTTCCTCATTATCAACCAAATGGGATGCGAACCGGGACAACTCAGCAAACTTAGCTTCGTACTGCAACACGATCATATTGTTTTGCTCCAGCTTGATGAACTCCACCTCTTTCATGTGACAAATATTTTTGGGAAAGTACTTGTTGTTGAATAGTTCTTGGAACTTTTCCCAAGACATTTTGAGTGCGATAGGCTGAGTACGTTTTACTGATTCCCACCAATAATCTGCCTCTCCTCGTAACATGAAAGTGGCAAAGGGAACCTTTTTCTCCTCAGAGCATCCCAAGACATTAAATATCTTGGTGATTTTCTTTATCCACGTCTCCGCCTTAAGTGGTTTTGGCTCTCCCATAAACTCTGGTGGTCCCAGCTCCTTGAACTGCTTAGCGGTGACCATTCGAGAGTTGCCAGTGTTTCCACCTGTATTTTGAACAGGAGTCTCTCTCGCCTGATGTTGCATGAATTGCATAAAGCCTCTGAACATCCCATCGTTCATCATTTGATCGGTGTTGTTGTTCACCTGAGGATTATTGTCTTCCTGATGCACATTATCATGGGTATTGATCGTTGGTGACTCAACGGTCTCATGTGCTTCATTGCTTATCTCGACATTTTTAGATGCCATTTTCAAACACTGCCACAAAATAAGGGTTAATTGACATGCCACATATTATCCCTATACTCTGACCGACCAATTAAATAACAAATAAACTTAGGTAGGTCATACTAGCGAAGGAATACCCATCTCTCCCCTCCTAGTTCTAGTCTCACATCTCAGCCAGGGATCATATCCCTAAGCTTTGATACCAACTATGACGCCCCCAAAATTGGTATACATCACCCATTCTGAGTTGCCAAATACTTGGTACATAAATCAAATACAAACTTCTTTTATACAATACAACAAAAGTGTAGCTGAGAGTTTTTACACGAATATTGTCTTTTAGATAATATACAAACTCAAATGGAGTCCTCATTATATTTATTATCACACTAAGTAGTGAGAACTACTAAAATAACCATCTCGGAACGTCACTCCATTCCCCGACTAGTCCCGGCTATGTTCTCATTTCCTGAAGAGAACAATGAAAGCAAAAGGGTGAGCTCAACTAGCCCAGTAAGAAATATTATGACTAAGATAATGCAGAATAAATTATCATTAGCATTCAACAGTGTTAAACTGATAAAATACAATAAACATCAAGTTTAACTACAACGGAACAAGCAATCCATTAGAAGAGTCAAGTAGAGCATGATATCTGCTATCTTCTATGATTTAAAAAGTTTTTCATCCACTTTATCGCTGAGACTCAGCTTAATAAATAAACCACATCACCGAATCATCCATGCACTACGGGCCAAGGATATTCATGTAATCATCAATGGTCATGATTATACCGAATAATCCCTGGTTATAATCATACCAACAACTGTCCATTAATGCACTACGAGCTAATGAGGACTTTTATCACATCATTTGTAACATTACGGGTCATCATTATACCGAATAATCCCTGGTCATAATTATACCAATAACTAGTCCAGTTATGCATGTATGCCAAAGATGACTTTCATCACAATATAAGCATGAGGATGATGACAATGATATAAGCATTAATCAAACAAAATCAAGGATAAATATTAAAGATTGTAAATTTATCCAGAGTTTAAAAATATCCAAATTGTCAACATGATACTGCTTTGTGGAGTAAAATTCAAGAATAATATTCATGTATCAAAAATGATTTGGACAGAAAAGAAATAAAATTTTCGGGTAAATAGTACCCCATGAATAGTACCCTGTGAATAGTACTTCGGGAATAGTACCACGTGAATAGTACCCCGGCATGAAAAGTGCCCTAAATACCCAAGTGAATAATATTCGAGTGAATAGTAATCGGGTAAATAGTAACCCGTGAATAGTAACTTATGAATAATACTCCGACATGAAAAGTGACCCGAATACCCAAGTGAATAATATTCGAGTGAATAGTAACTGGGTGAATAGTAACCCGTAAATTGTAACTCATGAATAGTATTCTGACATGAAAAGATCAATAATTATTAAGAAAGCTCAGAATAATAATTCCATAAAAAGATACTGGATGAAGCGCAAATATCAAGGATATTCTACTAATTTCACAGAGTATAGAAGCAATACTTAATAGAATGAGTGTAGAATTAGGAATACGAAAAAAAATAATATTATTCACATACTACAGAGTATAAAAGAAAATATTATTTTTACGAATACTGAAAATAATAATATCCCTTACCTCAGAAGAAGATTTGATACTGTAATAGTGAAGTAGTAGACTTCTCTTCTTCTTTCTCTCTATAGCTTCTCTCTTTATAATTGCTCTTGTGAGTCTTAGTGAATTGGTGAGAATGAAAGAAGAATGAGCTTCTATTTATAGAAAAATATAGTTTCGATAATTGCACGTTTTGCGGCTCGAAATATTACGGTATAATACCTTCATCTTTTCCTTCATTTTTAACTTAGTTCTGCAAGTATTATCAAACTTGCACCACTTCCCCTAATAGTACACCATATGAATCAATAGTTCAGTCATGTGAATCAATAGTTCTATACATGTGAAAAAATAGTTACAATATAGTACCTTCATTTATACCACCATTTTTAATTTAGTTATGCAAGTATTATCAATCTTGCACCACCTCCCCTAAAAGTACATGCATGTGAATCAATAGTTATATACGTGTGAACTAATAGCAGTTAATTTCTCATTTATCTGATTAATTACCCGATTGGTCAATTTAACCTCCATAAATTAATTATTATCGAAATAATTGTCGATTTCCACCAACATTAATAATCCCAACACAATGGAAATATCAAATTCATCTTTAATCAACACAAACTTATTTATCATTAATATTATAACTCACAATATTTAACAACCAGACCATTCCCAAGAAAGAGGGGGCTTTCCAATAAGGATTTCTCCCTATTGGCGCTCAATTAGGTGACCAAACCTTTCTCAACAGAACTTTCTAGACATCGTCAATATTACAAATAATAATATGAATAACTTTGTCGTCTTAATTATTGATTTAATAATATAAAATATTATACAGATGATGTTATGACAATAATTGAATCAATAATATGAGAGATATTATACAGTAATTACTGTAGCAATAATTGAGTATAACTAATTGACTTCTCACGTAAGCATCAATAATCAATACCGTGTGTTATTATGCAACTGTAGCAATAATTTACAAGTTGCTTACAGTTGAAATGTCCATCACGGGAACCGAATCTAGATTCAGAGGACTAAATCTGTGATCACATAATTCCTAGGCTCACATGATGTCGCGGTTTATATGAAAAGCAGTAAGCAGTTATATATATAAAATCTGTAAATATATATATATATATATATATATATATATATATATATATATATATACTGAGACATGATCAACCACCACGAAGCACCTTCATGGGGGATCGGAAATGTAAATATATAAAAGCGATAAATATATATAGAGAAACATGATCAACCACCACGAAGCACCTCCATGGGGGATCAGAAATGTAAATAAAGAAATAAAAATGATCAACCGCCACGAAGTAAACTCCAGGTGGGACGGAATGTAAATAAAACAGTAAAAAGATCAATCGCCACGAAGTAAACTCCAGGCAGGATGGAATGTAAATAAAGCAGTAAAAGGCCACAAAATAAACTCCAGGCCTGACAAAATATATATATATATATATATATATATATATCACAGGATATATATCGATCCCAGCTCATTTTATCATTTCAGCGATTTGTGGCTATATATATATATATATATATATATATATATACAGACTAAAATGAAAACTATGGACTGAAGTTCGGGCATACACACACAACACGACTCTCAATGTGAAGAAGAGTGTGTGCAAAGATGAAGAGAAAGGCTTCATAATGTGTAAGAAGGCTTACAGTGGGCTGCCAAAGAAGACTTCTATGACTTTAAGTGGATGAACACTCGTCTCCCGCTGGTAAAAATGTAACGATCCGAAATTTCAAATTTGTAATTTAAATATTTATTGAGTTATATAAATATTATTTGAGGTGTTTATTGTTAAATAAATATTTTATTGATGTGATGGTTGTTAGTAAATATTTATGAATCTAAATTTGTTAGATTATATTCTAAATTAAATTAATTTATAATTTAGAGAATTGTAGTATGACATGAGGTGTTATATTTGTTGTGTTGATTTAATAATTTAGATATTATATTAAATTATTAAATAAAGTTATAATAAAAATTATAATTTGGTGATATTAGCTAAAAGGCTATATTTAATTAAAATATAGTATGTGATTAATTTAATGGGTTAATGTTCTATATGAAAATCCAAATGAATAGTATGTGATTATAATTATAAACTAAAGTGTTTATTAAAATAAATTAAAAAGGATTTAAATTAGTTTGTCAAACAAGGCTTAAGTATTTTAATTCTTTAAAATTTAAATGGGTTGTCAAACAAGCCTTAGGCTTTTGGAATTTCTAATTTTTGAAAATAAATAAAATAAGTAAAATAATAAATATAATATATTTATATTATATACGTTAGTAACTGATTTTGCATTTAGTAGGGTTATTAAGGGGTATCATTTTATTCTTGCGCTTGAATATCAGTTGATTTTTTTTTATTATTGCGCATTCTATTGTGAGAGTACTGAGTTCTGAGAAAATTGAGAGCTTGAGAGAGAATTGGAGAGGGGTCTAGGAATTTTCACGTTAATTCCAGTGTGCTTAGCAAGAATTTCTGTCAAGCAACAAAAGGTATGTTCTAATATTTTAATATTGTTTATGAGTATCTCGGTAAAATTTTGTTATACTCTCTGAACTCTAGCTTTCTATAAAATTGTTGTTACGTAATCTGTTGATGGTAATTAGATATAGTGATGATTAGAAAGTGTGTTTAAACAATAATTGCATGCTAATCTCAGTTTACAGTAGAAGAAAATTTCGACAGTGTATGTTTATATGTATTTTTTTCATATGTTCATGAAAAGTATCAATTTTAGTGGTCAATTAGTATGTGAAATTATAAATTAAAGCTTTTATATGTTAGCTCAATGAGATACGAGCATAACGTAATTGGAATGGAATGATTTGGCAAAATAATGAATTCACAATAATGATTTTTAGGATGAATGTCAAGAAAATTGAGTTTTTATGGAAAACATGAAAATTGAGGAATTAAAATAGCTTTAGTTGTTGTTAAATTGTGCTAAGTGATTGAATAGGTGAGCAATCATGTTTATGATAGTTATATAATTATTTTACGTGTTAAATTCATTATTTGGTGGGTGAAATTTGTGTTTGTTGGGCTAAAGTCGGCTACTGTTCATTAGCCTCTCTGTGTCTATCTGAACACTTAGCTGGCATGCTACGCCAGTACCAGGCAAAAAAACGTAAGAATCACTACGGCCTTCGAACCCTTTCTTGTATGGTGTAGCTGCGCCATACCCTGGTTTGAGATTCTGGTTTCTGCTGTTACTGCAGAATTGAGATAGCATCATAGCATGGTCTAAAGTTATGTTAGCATGTTAAATGGGTAATGTTAAGGTTAACATAACATAGTGAAATGTGGTTAGTAATTCAAACATTGTAAAAATTGGTAAACTATGAAAGGGACGTGTTTTGATTTATTAAGCATGATAAATAGTGAATAGGTGTTGCGAAGTAAAACACTTGGATTTTCTGATATTTGAATAGTAGCTTAAGACTGTGTTATCATCACAAGTCTAACTAGAAATGCATATGTTGTGGTATATCTAATAGATGATGGTTCTAAACCTATATGTAGGGGATCGTGAGTTTAATTTTATAGCTTACGCTCAAGGCAAGTTTCTAAACTCTATCTTTTACATTGAGAAAGTTTTCTAATTCTTTACTTTCGTTGAGCTAGTTCCATTATTACATTATGTAGCTTTATTCTTTGTTTGAGCAAGCTTTCTATTTCAACTGTTGATTGAATAAGACAATTGTCCCTAGAGTCATTCGAGCAAACTTAAACTCTAATGCTATTTGAATTCTCATTTTGTTGATTTACTCTAACTTCTTTATGGTTAAGCAAGTTTCTTGAGTTATATTCTTGTATAATGAACACAGTTTGAACTCTCGTCTCTATTATAGAACTGTTTTTAATCCTTGCATGAATTTAATATCTTGTTGAGCAAGTTTTAGTTTCCAACTTGCTATCAGTTTATGTACGTTCAGTAAATTAATTTCTAATGTTATAAGACTTTAACATTAGCTTATTTACTGCTCAATCCCACCATTTTATTCATTTTATTGAATACTTATGCTCTATAGTTATTTCAAGCATGAGTTTGATATGTATAATCAGTTCATTTATGATTCTCAATTGTTCAATGTTATGTTGTAATTATCAGACACTATTGATTCAACTAGTCCTCTAGTTGATATTCGTTAAACTTCAAATTACCCTTGAAAGCTTATCCAAACCAAACTTTTGTTGGTGCAGACTTGTACTCTAAATACTGAGATGAACAACCCTATTATTATTAGGAGATAACTTACGCGTAGCGTTAAATGTTTGTGCACAATACATGGTACGAAGGGTTGATCCCCCTAAGTACGAGGAGTCCTTAAAGTCTTATGACTATTAAAGTTGGAATTGAAAGATTACTCACAACTGTGGACATAGTTCATGGTCTTATGACCCTCAGTTAGATATATTCCATATTTTGGATTCCAATTTTTGATTATCATCGTTAGAGTACTATCCAGTTTTTGATGAGCCTATTTGTTGGCAGATATTATTGTTATTCTCTTGTTGATTCATTATTATATCCAGTGAGCAATTATTTTGCTCACTCTTGCATATTTATATACTCATTGTAGCTAAAGTTGAGAAGGTAGATGAGCCTTCAACTAGCAAAGGAAAGGGAAAAATGTACAAGTGATGAAGACTTGTAATTTAATGACTTTTATGTTAATAGACTTTATATTTAATGATGTGATGTAATTATTTTATTTTGGCACTTGAATGATGTTTTAAGGTTAGATAACCTGGGATGTTTTCGAAGTAATTGATGTAACCCTATTTGAAGGGGGGATTATGGTTTAAATTTTATTTTATTTGGGTAGATAGTATGAATGTATAGATAGTGAGCACCAAATCTTATGGGAATAAAGTACCTAGATTTGGGGGTGTCACTGATGTAACAACCCGGGTCAAATCCCGAGTCCGGAACAAATCTCGGGTCAAATCCCAAGTCCGAATCAAATCAAATCCATCAAAATAAGGCCTCAAACTACTGACCCAATAGTATCTTCTTGGGTCAACTTAGCCCACCACAGGCTCACCCAAAAGGTCATGACTTGAAGGTACTATTGGTAGTAACTTATTTCCTTATATGCAGACAAATTTTTCCCCTATCTTTCGATGTGGGACTGGGGTGTTACAAAAAATATAGCTATATGTGAGCTAACAAGTGTTTAAAATGAGAAAGCACTCAATATAGGGTGTGTACAGAGCAAATTGGACAGGTCTTCCTCGCCTTTCTTCTCTTTGAATATGGCCACCCCAAGCTCTATATTTATAGAGCTAGGAGTCAGAGTGCACTGCAAGGCACCGCAGATGCACTCGCTCATGTTGCTTTCGTCAGTGCCCTAGGCTCCGCGAATCCCGTCGTCTCAAAGTACGTGCACGCGTGCAATGTGATGTCTGCTCAAACTTGTAGAACTTCAATCCGAGCATCCAATTGAGTTGTATAAGACCTGTTTCAGACTGTTGTTATCGAGAGCTACGCAATGACATGGGATTAGAGGTTGTACGAAGTCAGGAAGATGGAATCATGTCCTATCTCTTCAAGCTTCAAATTCTATCTGGTGTGCTGCCTTGTGTAGTAGTCACTCGGGATTGCAACTCCTTGGTTCTTGTAGGACATTATTGTGTAGAATGTATGTTGATTGTTGTTTGTTGAGATGGCGCCATGTGAGGTTGGGGTGGCAAAATGACGATTTTGCCCTTCACCGGGGTTATCTCTGGTTTTGGCTGATAAAGTAGACGTTGCTTAGGGTTATCTCTGAGATTGAGCTGCTACAAGTGTTGAATGCCCTCAGGGTTGTCTCTGAGGTGTGCCTGTCCTCCCGGAGTTATCTCCGGGTTTGGGAATTAAGTGCCTTGGTGTGAGTCCCGAGTTTGAAGCTGACTACATAGGTTGAAACGAGCACATCCGGGGTTATCTCCGGAACTGCAACTACACTCCTTGGGGTTATCTCCAAGGTTGACATTGTCTTTCCCTGTGTTGTCTTCGGGACTGAGACTGAACATCTCGGGGTTATCTCCAAGATTAATCGACCTTCTCCGGTGGAATTTTTGGTATATGTACTACTATCCTTGGGGTTATATCCGAGGTGCGGAAAGGATACTCCCGGTGTGTTTTCTGAGGTTAAAACTGAACTTCCGGTGGTATTTTCGAGATTAAGCTGAGCTGTCTTCTAGGGTTATCTCTAAAAGAAGATTCCGCACTTCCTGCAATGTTAGCAACAGGTAGGCAGAAAATTTTGAGTGTCTACAGATGCCCCTCTTTATCATATTCATGCAATGCAATGGCATGGATAGGATAAAGAATAGTAGACACTTGAAATGCAATAAGGGGATTATGATGCAATGCATAACAACATAATGCAAATGTATGTGGCTTGTTGGATTGTCCTCCAACATGATGGGATGATTGTCGGCTACCTATTGCTTCTACCGGGGCCGGCAATAAATAACCAGCCTAATGAACTATCTTGGAAGCATGATCCACAGCTACCAGGAATCTCTAGGATTGTTGACGTTAGGGCTATCACCAAAGTCTTGAATCCTTGATACAGACTTTATCCTGAAGATATATCTCTCACGTACAAGAGACTCTGTGGGGATGGGTTTTGTCTGTTGAGGATGTGTATAACATATTCCATCATCGATCCTCCCCGATGAGGATGTTTTTCCCTGGTTTGTATCTCCAGGTCCTTCCGCTATTCTATTGGAGTTACTGCCAATAGTCGGTGTTGTAAGGGTTGCCTGACTCTTATTGACATTTGTATTAAAGGATGAGATCCCTGGTGAGGATAATGTCAAGGCTGCTTGACCTTCATTGACGCATGCATCAACGGTTGAAAAATGCATGACACCCCTGCCGGGGAATATGTCAAGGCTATGACCCTAAACTGATGGCATCGGACCTTCGCGAGGTATTGTCGAATGTAGTTTGAAACAACTGAGATCATCGGTATAGTGTACCCTGTGTTCGGGAAAAGACCAATGAGTGTTATGTAAAGCCACAGTTTGGCTTGTGAAAACCAGGATTTCAGGCTATTCCGCTCAATCGCGTAGTATTTTTATTCCTAATTTGGCCTTATCAGCTTGTAAGAACTACTTTGCAACTCGAACTGGACCAAGTCGAAGGGGTGGGACCCATATAAGGGTGCCGCAGGTACACCTGTAACAGCCGCAGGTGGACCTGTGGCCAACCGTGACTTCCCTTAAATGGGATGGTTGATGTCCCAAGTCATTTCAAGCTGCATTACGAAGGAAATCTGAGAGCTCTTCTTCAGATCTGCTGAGTTTGGACGATTTTTTGCAAATTTTGTCATCGTACGAGTTTTCTACACTGTCCTGGTAACGTATGCATGTCTTCTTTTCCAGTTTTATCCATTGGAAAATGACTTATCACATTAAATGCATCTAAACACATAGTAGTGATTATGTGTGCTGAAATGACTTGATAAAAAATATTCAACATAGTATATGTTAGTATTAAACCATGCTAAACATAATGATATGAAAAAATTTAACTTTTGAAACAATCAAATTGACACCTTTTTCTGCTATTTCTTATCCTATTTGAGGACAAATGAGCAAAGGTGAAAAAGCAACATAATCCTGGTAATTAGGCTACCCTTACGGATTTTTTTACTGTGATGTATTAATGCATGTAGAATGTATATGACTGTGGGCAGGTGTGCTACTGAATGGCCACCTAGTCATGACTATGTGCATGTGGATAGTCCTATTTACAAAGGGGACTATGGCAAAAAAATTCCAAAATGTAGGCATTGGGTAGTCATGCATTTTTAACTCTAGTACTATAGATGTATGTTAAAATAATGCATGCATGCATGTAGTCATAAAACTGCATTTTGAAAAGCTCCAGATAAGAATTTACCACATCGTTTCTGAGGTGATTTGGAGACTTGTTGTCCAGATATATGGATCCGGATCAGCCGAGTAGTTTCCGCAAGACCACTTCTGGTGTGCGGAGGAGGGCTTCTAAAGTGCCTCGACCCCATTCCATTAGAAAGCCTCGTCGTTTGGCGGAGGCGGTGATACGTCCTGTCCGGGTTGATGTACCGGATGTGGAGGACGAGGAGGAGGATGTACCGGTTGACGCTCCTGCTCCTACTGCACATGTTCCTCGTAGGGACATCCCGAGTATTCAGGTGGTGAACCCAGAGTTATTAGGCAATTTTAGTTGACATCCCTCAGTTTACTTGCATGCAAATGAGGTACAAAGCTAGATTTTGATCTTCCTTCTTTCCTATTGATGAGGAGTAAAGGATTCTAATATTGATCTTCTTTGTGATGTAGGTTCCCAGCTTTACACAGCCTAGAAGGAACTGGTTCAGCATTTACACCATGTACCAGGCTCTGCATCCTGACTAAAGAGCGATCGTGCATGACTGGGGATTTGGGGCATTCTTTTATATCCTTCCTCATCGTTGTCCCTTGGGTTACCTCAGGGCATTGTCTGAGCGTTGGTTTCACCTGACTCAGTCACTCCATTTGTTGGACTGTGAGGTGATGTTTACGTCGATGGTATGGCAGTTTATCACAGGTATGGAGTTTGGAGGGGCACCAGTGCCTTGTACGATGGATATTACCGCCGTCAGATCATTGCTAAGAGTTCCAGTGGAGGCGCTCAAGGACAGGACTATTCGTACAGGTCCTTTGAGTGTAGATGCTATGAGCGGGCTATTGAGTGAGCCCATACCCGATGATGTGAGAGTCAGGGATCACATTCTTCGGCGGTTGTTCCTGATGATCATTAGGGGTTGCTTCATAGTTGATAACTCTTCTACGGTGTCCTTCGCTTTGATCAGCACCACTCGACACGTGGACTGTATTAGAGAGTATGATTGGGGTTCTTACACCTTTGCCTACTTCCTCAGGGGAATGCACATGCATTCGCAGGGCTTGACAGAAGCTTTGCTAGGATTTTACCCATTTCTGCTGGTGAGTATTTCTCTTATAATTTCCTATGTACAGGTTAAGAGTGTTGATTAACAGCAGATGTTTGCCTTTGTGTTGGCAGTTTTGGGCCTACGAGAGGCTCCCATGCTTACGTCCGGTGAGTGTGTTAGGATTAGATACCTACCCACGAGGATGACAATTGCATCATTCCATACTAGCGGAGGTCCCTGTAGCTGAAGATTTCACTCATTGTCGCCTATAGCTGGAGTTGTTGACGTCTAATGTTATCACATGGATTCCCTATTCAGGGGAGTATTTGAGTATTGGATTTGAGAATGGGTACCCGACTAGTGTCGAGCACGTGATTTCCACCCGTATGATTCCTCTCTTCACATATGGAGGATGGGAGCTCTATTTAGGAGAGCGTGCTATTAGGAGCACCACAGGAGATATTTGTATACCGATCTTACCTCCTGCCAGGCGTTATTGGCCTATTTCATAGTCACCCATCATTGATATCCCATTGTTGAGTGTTGACAATTTTTTGTTATCAGAGGGTCCCTGCACTGAGGAGATATTCCAGCATTGGTGGTTCCCTCGTACCATTGGAGCCCAGACCTGCGCCACTTAGTTCATGGGGGATATGGTTCCTAGATCCGTGATGATGACGGACTGGCTAGCCTGTGTTCGAGATCCGACTCATTTGACACAGATTGATAGTTTAACCCAAAGTTGGGACCGCACATTTCTTTATCCAAAGACTTGGCGATCCTCCTCAGAGGTAGATACTTTTGATCCTTCCAGCTCTGGCGCTAGCCCCTCAGGTTACCCATATGGCTTTGTCGGAGCAGATCCTCCTTTGGGCAGAGATCCTTTGTAGCCCCTCAGGTTACCCATATGACATCCCTATGGATAGAGATCCAATGACTCAGGAGGACTTATATCAGGTGGACAAGATTGATGATGTAGACATTGACACCATTGTCTTCTTCTGATATATATTCTCATTATCTCTTTTGATAGGCCTCTGTTAGATATTGGGTGACTTTGCCCCATTCTCGCTATATCTTTTGATAGGCCTCTGTTAGATGTAGGGCGTCTGTGCCCCATTTCCCTGTATTTCTAGCTGTACAGAGATGTATTAGATGATGATATACTTAAGAATCTATGTATAGTTTTCCATTCCCTATATCATATTGCCATCTATTGTTTATCATGCATGTATTATATTATGCATATATGTGCATGTCCAAAGATATTCAGCATTAACCCCTGGATGGTCTTATGACACGGCCCATACAGATGTCTTATTTGACAATTAGCCGTATTGATCATACCCCACCAGTATTGGTGGCATCCCATCTGAGATCGTGGTATGATAGTATGTCACCTTCAGACAAGGTGACTGTAGATCAGTTATTACAGCATACCATGACTCTCCTGATGTTTCAGGTTCCCATAGGCTTCATAGAGGGTATGTTGGAGCATTGGATACCAGAGAAATAGGTCTTCCGATTTGGCATCCACGAGTTAACTCCTACTCTGGAGGAGTATGCATGGTTGACGGCGCTACCTTTAGACAGACCTTGCGCGCATATGGCCATCGACGATATGAGCCAACAGTTTATTACTCTCTCCAGGCTGAAGCGGAGAGTTATGCAGGATGAGATCACATCCGGTCATGTTGTATCCCAGCATTTTCTGGCGGATAGATTTGGCTCTGAGGATAGCTATATACGGCACTCTAGGGATTTCACCATACCAGAGGATCATTGGCACTCAACCAAAGTAGATGTACTACTACTATGTGTGTTATCATATGTATATATGCCACGGTACATGGATGAGCTAGATATTGGCATTATCATGGCAGTGAGAGCTCTCAAGGAAGGTCACACCATTATACCGATGATCATCACAGAGACGCTAAGGTCAGCCACATATTGTAGCACTTACCCTGCAGGGGTATTCACAGGTAGCTCGGTCATGTTGTACGTGTGGTTTATGTCACACTTGAGACCGATTGGTACTTTCAGATGGCATGAATATTGTTTCACCCACGATATAGCCATGTCGTACTCCTTTCAGCCTGCGGAGTGTACAGATTCTGCATCTTGGTCCATTTTCCTGGCAAGAATCAGAGATCCATTTGATATATTGTCGTGTATAGGCTCAGTTTACCCTACATCTTCATCACTCATGCTCCGGGCATGGATTATCTCCTTCTAGCTGGTTTGAGGGGAATGACTACTTACCACCCACTGGCCATGATGTGTTAGTTTGACCAGTTCTAGGATTTCCATCCTTTTGAGGGGGCATTGAGTCAGCGCTTAGCTTCTCGACATTTATCAACAGAGGATAGATCCAGGTTGTATGCCTGTTGGGATCAGCGTGAGCTAGCTGAGTTTTCCGTTAGCCATCCGGGTTGTTCTGCAGAGTATTCTGCATGGATGGAGACAGAGACGGCATTGACTATGGTAGTATCCACAGTGTCGGGGATTGATTCCGATGATGAGGAGCCTATGGAGGAGACTTATATTCCCATCGAGAAAGATTTGTCTACTAGGTTGCCAGCAGTTGTGATGGATTCTCCCACTACGAGTGCTACTGTGATTCAGCATTCATCACAGTATCTGGAGCAGAGTCTACATCTGATGACCTTTGAGAGAGATCAAGCTAGGGCCTTGATGTTGACTGTGACACCCCCAAATCTAGGTACTTCATTCCCACAAGATTTGGTGCTCACTATCCATACATTTACACTATCTACCCAAATAAAGTAACATTTAAACCATAAATCATCCCTTTAAATAGGGTTACATCATTAAATAAAAATCTTCCCAGGTTATCTAACCTTAAACATCATTCAAGTGCGGAAATAAAATTATTACATCACATCATTAAGTAAAAGTCTATCATCAAATTAAAAGTCTAACATCATATCAATAATCAAAATTACAAGTCTTCATCACTTGCACATTTTTCCCTTTCCTTTGCTAGTTGAAAGCTCATCTATCTTCTCAACTTTAGCTGCAATGAGTATATAAATATGCTAGAGTGAGCAAAACAATTGCTCACTGGATATAACAATGAATCAACAGAAGAATAATAATAATAACTGTCAATAATAGGCTCATCAAAACTGAATAGTACTCTAACGATGATAATCAGAAACTGGAATCCAAAATATGGAATATATCTAACTGAGGGTCATAAGACCATGAACTATGTCCACAGTTACGAGTAATCTTTCAACTCCAACTTTAACAGTCATAAGACTATAAGGACTCCTCGAACTAGGGGGATCAGCCTTTCGTACAATGTATTGTGCACAAACATTTCAACGCTAAGCGTAAACCCCTAATAATAGGGTTGTTCATCTCAGTATTTAGAGTACAAGTCCACACCAAAGTAAGTTTGGGTTGGATAAGTTTCAAGGTAATTTAGAGTTTACGAACATTAACTAAGGATTAGTTGAATAAAACTGTAATAACATTATCCTATAGAATAATTCATAAGTGAATCAACATTGTGTACTAAGGTTATGCTTTAGGAATAATCTAAGAGCATAAGTATTGAATAATGTAACATACCTTGCTTGAACAATGTTAAGCTAAGGTTAAAACCTTATTTAGAGTTGAATCTTAAGCATGCATAATAAATAATAAGTTGAATGATAAAACTTGTTCAACATTAGTGTGTTAGAATGTAGAAATTTGCATGCTAATTAACAAGTTAAAGATTGGCTCAAAATCAAGAGATAAGGTTTAGGAGCTTGCATGATATAATTAGGGTTAAGAAACTTGCACAAAGAAAGTTTAGAGTTAGGAAAACTTGCTCAAAGATAGTTTAGATACTTGCACAATTATAAAAGTAGAGTTAGAAAACTTGCCTCGTGCGTAGATTAAACAATCACTACTTACGTTCACCCCAAGTCCTACACATACCATATGTATTGACAATACACATTAGCTACACTAACATTAGCTTTATGAGTTGCTTTCTTACTTTTAGTATAGCTACTAACTAAGTTTAAGTTTAAACAACATCGCATCTTTTCATGAACATTACTTTTTAGCTTTATTACAACTACTTAAGTGATCATGTCATTGCACCACATACACATTAACAACTTGATACAACATCCTATTACATGTCCAACATGTTATCATTAAGTTATACTAACACACATAGGATTACACTTGCATTCGCGCATCCCGACGCCCTCCGATTGGCTCCAAATACACAACAGTCCTAAAGATGGCCATTTTGACCCTTCATAACGATTTCAAATTGAAAACCTTCAAGAATAAAAGTTATAGGCCTATTCGTCCTCTTTCCGAATCATCGTGAATCACCTCGATCGGAGTTTGTATGAAAATGTTATGGCCATTTTACTACGTATATCAAAACCGTCAGACCTGCACCACTTTTCCAAATATTAGATGCGAGACGATATGCGTAGGCGCGAAATTCAAATAAAAAGTGCGAAGTTCGCCTATTATTTTTACCCGAGGCGAATTTCAAATTGTGGCGCGAAATTTGCAGTAGGGGTCAATTACGTAACACCCAAAACCAGAAACAAAACCAAGCTACTGTGTCTTAATTTCTAACACCAATTAACATGTATAACTTATGTGAATTACACATAAACTTCACCAAGCATACAAATACTAAATTAACACAACTTAAATAACGATTTTTAGAAAACTTAAATTCTTGAAAGCACTGTTTTAAAACAAAACTCCATTACTGACAGTTGATAAACACAGTGAACACTGTAAATCCTACTGATAACCAATCTGATTACTTTAAACTATGTTTCTCTAAATTTCTTACCCAATTATCATCTACAAGGTTCAATTTCACAATTTCACAATTAATATATACAATTTTGATATTTCTACCAACCACGTTCATACATGAATATTTACTGTAAATCCAATTCCTTTTTCTTTAACACGTAATTAACATAAAATCTTATATACATGTTAAACATACGATCATATATTCATATATGCTAGTATAATAATTACAAAAATATGGTTTACAAGAATTTTATAAAAACTTTATACATAGTGAAAAAGAAGAACACAGAGACATATTATAACGTAAAACATATATTAGTATCCAATATTAAGGTCATAGACATACCTTTTTGTTGTTAAGAAATTCTTGTTAATCACTGAAAATAGTTTGAAGAATTCAGCTCTTGTTGCTTCTCTCTCTTAGACTCTCTCAAAATATCTGAACCTTTCTTTTTCTCAAAACTCTCTCTAGCTTTTCTTTCTTTTCTCAATTTAGCAGATAACTCAAAGAGTAAAACTGATAACCAAGCCAATTAACAGTATACGTATAATAAAATAAATCAACATACAATTTTAAAATGTATAAAAACTGACGCTCCACTTATTACACTAATAAGTTATCAGTTACCCAAATATATATATATATATATATATATATATATTATATTTTATTTATTTAATTAATATTGTAAAATTCAAAATTCAAAAGAAATCTAAAAGCCATAAGGCTTTGTTTGGCAAAAACCCTTTAAAAATTAAAGACTTAATATATTTAAGCCTTGTTTGGCAAAACAAAATTAAACTCCTTTAATTTATTTTACTAAACCATTTATAATATAGTTTATGGACACACTTAATTTACTAAATTAAATTACAATATTATAATAATCCATTTAATCATTATAAACTCTCTAACTTAATTTATTAATTAAATTAGATTATTATCTCATAACAATTAATTTTCTTAGCTCCTTAATTATTTACTTAACAAATAATTAACCAATCAAATCAACTCAAATTAAACAAGTATTTATTCAACAATAGACACATCAAAAAAATATTTATATAATTCAATAAATATTTAAAAATTATCATTAAAATTATGGATTGTTACATCCTTCCCTCCTTACAAGGATTCTGTCCCCAGAATCACAACTCAAACCAATCATTCGTCACATTCTTCCCTACTTACAAAGATTCTGTCCCCAGAATCGAAGACACAAATTAAACAAATAACTCAGGGTAATTCTTCATCATTTCAGCTTCGAGTTCCCACGTAGCCTCTTCGACATTGTGGTTCCTCCATATTACCTTCACAAAAGGTATCACCTTATTCCTAAGCACTTTTTCTTTGTCGACTATCTGGATAGGAACCTCTTCATAGGACAAATCTTTATCAAACTGCAATGGTTCGTACTCGATCACGTGCTTGTAATCGGATTTATACGGTCACAACACCGACACATGAAAAACGTTGTGCACATGTTCTAATTCTGGAGGTAAAGCTACCTCATAAGCCACATCGCCCACTTTTCGTAGAATTTTGAAAGGTCCAATAAACCTTGGGCTTAGCTTTCCCTTCTTGCTGAAATGAGTTTTCCCCTTCCAAGGAGAAACTTTCAGGAACACAAAATTTCCTGCTTCAAACTCGCGATTCGCTTTGTGTTAATCAAAGATATTTCTTCCACGATCTTGAGCAAATTATTAGTCTTGTTCTGATGAGTTTAATAATTTCAGCGGTTTGCTATACCAGTTCTGGTCCTAGTAGTTGTCGTTCACCAACTTCATCCCAGCATAGTTGAGTTCTGCATTTCCTGCCGTATAATGCTTCGTATGGCGGCATACCAATGATTGCATGGTAACTGTTGTTGTATGAAAATTCCACCAACGGTAGATGATCATCCCAATTTCCTTTGAAATCCATGATGCATGCTCTAAGCATATCTTCTAGTGTCTGAATTGTTCGTTCGCTTTTCCCATCAGTTTACGGATGATATGTCGTACTCATCTTCAATTGTGTTCCCATGCATTCTTCAAGTTTCTTCTAGAAATTTGATGTGAACCTCGGGTCTCGATCTGACACTATTGATATTGGAACTCCATTTCTTGAGACGATCTCTTTAATGTATAGCATCACTAGCTGATCAAGATTAAATCTAATCTTTATTGGCAAAAATTATGCAGATTTTGTCAATCTGTCCACTATCACCCATATCGCATCATATCCTTTCTGAGTCATTGGAAGACCTACCAAAAAATCCATTGTGATATGCTCCCATTTCCATTGCAGTATCTCTAACGGTTGAAGTAATCCGCTTGGTCTTTGATGTTCAGCCTTCACTCATTGACATATCAAGCACCTCGCAACGCATTCTGCAACGTCTCTTTTAATATTTGGCCACCAATAATGACGTCGCAAATCTTGATACATTTTCGTACTTCCCGGATGAATCGAATATCTTGAGCTATGAGATTTCGTCAAGATTTCTTCTTTAATATCTTGTACTGCTGGAACCCAAATTCATCCCTCGAATCTCAGCATTCCCTCAGTATCAACCTTATACTTCACTTCTTTACCCTCGACCACACTTTCCTTTATTTTTCTGCATTCTTCGTCCTGTAGCTGAGCGTTCTTCACTTTGTTCACCAAAGTTAGACTGGCTTCCATCTGGTATAATTTTTCATCGGATTCTTTTGGAAATTTGATTTCCAACTCTAATCTTGCCATTGCTGAAATGAGCTCCTCCTTATCGGTTAACAACATCAACTTTTCTCTGCCTTTCCTACTCAAGGCATCTGCAACCACATTAGCTTTGCTCGGGTGATAAAAGATCTCGCAATCATAATCCTTTATCAATTTCATCCATCTCCTTTGATGCATGTTCAAGTCCTTTTTGAGTGAAGATATACTTCAGACTCTTATGGTCTGTGTAGATCTCAAATTTTTCTCCATAGAGATAGTGTCTCCATATCTTTAAAGCAAACACAACCGCTGCCAACTCTAGATCATGAGTCGGATACCCTTTCTCATAGTCTTTCAGTTGCCTTGATGCATACGCAATAACCTTGTCGTTCTGCATAAGGACACAACCCAATCCTTTGTGTGACGCATCACTATACACCACAAAATTTCCTGTATTATCTGGTAATGACAACACAGGTGCCACACTTAGCTTCTTCTTCAATTCTTGAAAACTCTCCTCACATTTCTCCGTCCAAACAAATTTTATAGTTTTTCTCGTCAAATTTGTCAACGTAAAGGCAATCTTGGAGAAATCTTGGATAAATCGTCTGTAATACCCTGCCAATCCTAAGAAACTTCTCACTTCTGATAGAGTTCTTGGTTGTTCCTAATTTATCACAGCTTCGACCTTTGATGGATCCACTGAAATTCCATCCTTGTCAATTACGTACCCAAGAAATTGTACACGTTCTAGCCAAAATTCACATTTAGAGAATTTCGCGTATAACTTTTCTTTTTTTAGCATCTCCAGCGTCAGACATAAGTGCTCCACATGTTCTTCTTGAGTTTTGGAGTACAAATACTACCACAAACTTGTCCAAAAATTGTTTAAACACCCTGTTCATCAAATCCATAAATGCTGCAGGGGCATTTGTCAAACCGAAAGACATTACTAAAAATTTGTAATGTCCTTACCGAGTTCGGAATGCCGTCTTTGGTACATCATCCTTCCTTACTTTCAGTTGATGATACCCACTTCTCAAATTTATTTTTGAGAAATATCTAGCACCATTCAACTGGTCAAACAAATCATCTATTCTCAGCAATGGATATTTATTCTTAATAGTGACTTTGTTTAATTCCCTATAATCAATGCAAAGACGCATTGTCCCATCCTTCTTCTTCACAAATAACACCGATGCTCCCCATGGTGATACGCTCGATTGAATATACTTCTTATCTAACAGTTCTTGCAGTTGTACCATTAGTTCTTTCATCTCGACCGGAGCCATTGTGACGACCCCAAATCCAGGTACTTAAAACTCAAACTCGGTGCTTCACGATACCATTTCTATAAGCTGAATAATGCAATAATAATATTACATTCAAACTTAATTTACATACATCAAAGTTTACTTCCTGTGCACGAGACCTTCAAATACATTCCATACCATACCCTAATGTATACCAATACTAACTATAACCATTAACTCATAATATAACTCATTCAATAGCTTCCTTTTTCCTTGTTCGTGCCTGAGCCTTCAGATTGCTCATACATAACTAAAAACATTTAATTTAAGCAAGGGTGAGCATTTGAGTGCCCAAATGAGTAATAGCAATTATATATATAAGTCGAAAGAATAGAAGTATTCTCCTTACATAACACTTCTACAACGAATCGAAAGTTGTGAAGTAATCAGACCGATAAAAAATTCACATAACAACTCTCTTTCAAATTCTTTAAATTTGGCTCGCTCTACCCTTGAATAGGGTTTAAGAAACATACTATGAACATTCTTTTCATTTTCAAAAGGTTTAGCAGAAATCCATTCGCAAACCATCACAACTTACTTAGCACAGAGGGTGATCACTTTCATTGTACCTTTGTATTGATCAATACTACATAACTTGAACGAAATTCATCGCTCACTCTATCCGCCTTGAGCGCAAAAATTTCCCATATAGGGATGTTCATACATGTCTGGTTCCAAACCCGAAGGTTTTTAATCTTGCTCAACAATAATATGTAATTCGACATATATATACGGGTAATTGACAAAGGTGTATCAACATGTGAATAAATGCCATGATTATCCAAGTGGGGACACTTGTATAACCATTTATAGAAATCAATGAATGTAATATATATCCGAGCTAACATGTCGATAATCAAAGAGTACATAATCTGTATGTGGATAGAATAATTCTCAAACTTCTTACTCATGTCCATCAGATAAAGGAAGTGCAAAGGTAGGATACTTGCTTGATTCACCGATTACAAATCTCAACTTAGGTTTTATCTCTTTATCACAACCTATCAATAATCGATCATTCGCTCGATTAGAACAATATATCTTAACACATAGTATCGCCTATTACAACAAGACATAGTCTAATCACATAATCACAAAGATCATACTTTTAGTTCCTATTCTATACTTGAAATATTTTTATACATTTTCAAATATCTCATCCATGCTCTTACAAGAGCCTTTTTCTTTTTCTTTTATAAGGTCCGACATTTGTTTGCCGCATCGACTGCGCCTTTATCGGGTAAATAATCTTGAGTCTAAGACTCTTATTCTATACCTCAACATCTCAGAATATCGACATCTTATTTTTAATCATTTTCAAATTTCCGTAAATTGAAAAATTTAAAATAATTCAAATCATCACTAAAGGGCCTATAGTGATATAATCATTATTATAGGTGTTCTTCTTCAAATTCGTAACTTCATAATCGGTTCTCAAGTCACTAGTTTGGCCATTATATAACTTTCAAATATCTAATCATAATTAAATGATTTAAACATTAAACAATTCCATTATCATTAATAGTTTAATTAATACTAAACTATTAATGAAACCATCACAAAATATAAAAGTTATTTATAATAACTCAAACTATTTTTAAAACATTTATATTATTCTTTAAATGATTTTTAAAACAATAAAAATCATTTTTAAATAATTATCATTAATATTTAAATATTAATGTACTATTTATCCAAATATTAAAAGTCATTAATTATAACTTAAAATATTTTTAAATCCTTAAGTCTTTAAATGGTTTTTAAATAAATAAAACCATTTTTAAACTATTTATTTAATAATAATTATTAAATAAACTAAATATCATTAACATTATCTTAATATCATTAATATTTAATTATTAATGAAATTATCATTTAAATATTAAAAGTTATATTTTATAACTTAAAATATTTTTAAATACCTTATTTTCATTTAAAATGATTTTTATAATATTAAAATCATTTTTAAACTAAATTATTTAATATAATCATTAAATAACTTTAATATCATTAATAATAATTAATTAATGAAATTCATCACAAAATATTAAAAGTCATCACAAATAACTCATTTACATAATCAATTCCAAGCCAAAATAAACATTGTAAACTAACTAGTTTATTAACAACACTAACTAAACTTCAAAAATTCAAACTTAACTAACAATTAAAAATAATAACATTACAAAAATTAAATAAGAAACATACCCGAAAATACGAATTCCACAAACTGAATACGCATTTCCACGCCAAAAATTTAACTAAGGAGATCTTTATAAAAGTCCTCCCACAACAATGTCTTTCTCAAAAATTGAGGCCTTTATTGTTGGTGAATGAAACAAAGGCCAAGCCCTTCTATTTATAGGTTTAGAAAATGGTGAAGTTCTCAATTTAGTCGATGTGGGACTTGGTTTAAACTAATCTTTCAATAGCTCACTATTTATTTTCTCACGCCTTGCTCATTTATCGGAAAATTCCCAACTTTGGATATGTTATACATGGTATACCAGAGTATTTTTAAAAATATAACCCAAAGAATTTCGGACCTCTTAGGAAGCCTAAAAACAGACCCCAAAAATGTCCACTCGCAAACTGCTTTTATCTATTTCCCAGATTTACCCTCTCTTCGCTAAAACAACCATAACTCTTTCGCTTTTAAAACATTTTTAGACGATTCTTAAGCCCACGCCAAGCTATCTTCCGAGACTACAACTCTTTCGTACTGACTTGTTTCCAAATTCTGAACACATCAGCCCATAAATTCCGTTCAAGTGGACTGCACCATACTTATTGGACAGTTTTGACACTACTACTTTGAAATGTCATAACTCTCTCCTCCGATATCGGATTTAGTCTATTTCAGAGTCTATGGAAAGCTTATTCAGTGTAATACAATATATCAAAAGTTCAGACCTTTTAAAGCACAAAAAGTGAACAAGAATGCCCCCATTACAAACTGCCCAAAAACAGTTTATCATGATCGGTCAACCATGTTTGACCATCTATAACTTCTAATCTATACATGATATGGACTTGATTCTTTTTACAGATTAAAGACCACATAACAAGCTATACATAACAACTTAAAAACAACAAAAATCATGATCGATCAAAGATCTATAAGCTCTGACATTTGACGAAAAATCACAGAAATAAAATTTTCCAGATTTCTTAAATCTTCAAATTCGTGTACTTTGATGTTATGGGTCTTTGATTTATCAACCCATATCATCAATTAACATCCTATTACATAACTTTAAACAATCAATTGTATCAAATAACATCAAATCAAAGGATTTCTAGGTTTAGTGTTCTTATACCTTTTTACCAAAAATTCTTGATTCTTGCTTCGATTTGTTATGGGTGATGGTTGGGCAGCTTTAAAGAGTGTATGGGCAAGATATTTTTGTAGCTAAGAGCTTGAGAGAGTATAGCTAGAAGCTTTGGAAAATTTTAGTGTGCAAAATAATGTTAACCCTCTTTAATCTATTTATAGGGCAATTAAATGTAATATTTAATCACTAGAATTAATTCTTACAATTTACCAATTAACTTCTATGGTAAATTAAAACACTTATACAATAACATCGAAATTAAACCCTTAAATTAAAATTAGGGTTTTATATAAAAATTTAGGGTTCTATAATTAGAGTTTCTTAACGCCATCAATTAGGGTTTCTAATCGACCATTAGGGTTCTTTAATTATCTCAGTATGTTACTAACACAAATTACATTCACGGTTTAACTTCAACCTATTAGGGTTATAATAATTAGGGTTTGTCCTAATTATCGACGCATAACAAAGAATTAGGGTTTCTTCTAATTACCGATATTCTTATACACAAAGAACTTCATATACATAAATACTACTCACCATATATCTCATAACCGAGTTTAATAATTAGGGTTTCACAAAGACTTAATATGCTATGACCTAATCAATAGCTCATTGCTCAATATTATATGTCCACACATACACACATACATAATTATGGTAATCAGAAAATCATTATATAAATAATATAATATTATTATTCTCATCTCTTGATCACAATCCCAATCCGTGGTTTGATCTCATATCCGACTTATTCTTCAGATACAAAGATCAATAATCAAGTTAAAATAATTAACTTAAATATTCTCGAACAATTCATATAATAAAATATTTATTATATAAATCTAATTATCACTTCATATATTATTTCCAATCATGTTTTCATGGAAAATAATTAATAAAAATATTTCGGCTTACAGAAATTTATTACCACATAATTTGTGGTAATTAATAATTCCAAAATTATTTCTAATTTTTCAAGTAATAAATATATTCACATTTATCGTTCACTTTACTTGACACTTAGTCTCGTCATTAAATAAAAAAAAATTTATACGCAAAATTTCTTATTTATTTTATATAGAAAATCTCGGATTATTACAGCCATTCTGTATGGGGCCTTCGATATTGGAGCGGTTCCTGGCGCTATGTCGATCAAGAACTCGATTTCTCCGTCTTACGGAAGTCCTGGCAAATCCTTCAGAAACACGTCCACGAATTCCCTAACCACTGGTATTTCCTCCAGTTTCACACCTTTCTCCTTTTGAGTATCGACTATGTAAGCTAAATACCCTACACAGCCCTGACTCAACAACTTCTTGGCTTGCATCATCGTTAGACATCTCATTTATCTAGGCGATCTACTACCATGAAAAACTACCTTTAACGGAGTCATAAGGTTTACACACTTCTTTTGGCAATCAATTATTGCTCCATAATTGAATAACCAATCCATTCCCAATATAACATCAAACTCTCTGAGATTTATCGGGATTAAATCTACTTTCATAATATTCCCCTTAATTTCCACCCTACAGTTCTTGTATACGAACCTAACAGGAATCACTTCCCTATTCGCAATTTCTATGTTTAAAGGGAAATTCAGCTCTTCACTAGGTATTTCTAACTTCTTAGCAAATTCATCAGATATAAACGAGCAAGTAGCACCCAAATCAAACAATACATATGCATTTATATCATTGATTGGGATAATACCTGACACGACATCTTTTGATTGCACCACGTCTTGCACCGTCATGTTGAAGGTTCTTGTTGTAGGCTTATTTGTTGATGTTGGTCCAGCAATAGTTAGCGTACCTCCACCAGCATTTCCCTTGCTTCCATTTGCCTCACTAGATCTCTTTTTAGGGCATTCACGAGCAAAGTGATCCTTGGACCCGTACGTGAAGCAAATGTTCTTCTTAGGTTGAGTGCAATTCGAGGCGATGTGACCCTCCTGGCCACATTTGAAGCATACTCGTTTCACCATCAAGCACACACCCTTGTGAAACTTCCCGCATGTAGCACATGCTTTGAACTTCTTATTTTGCTGGTTTCTTTGTTAATTTCCAGCTCCCCCATTTGCATTCCACTTCCTCTTCAAATTGTTGTTGCCATTCCCACCATTACCACCACCACCATTCTTAGCTTCACCTTCACTCTTCTTATTCCTCTGCTCTTGGTTGTGTTTTGTTACAGCCTCGCCTCCACTCTCAACGAGAATTGCCTTCTCCATCACTGCTGCAAATGTCTTTAGTTGGAATAGGGAGACCCTACTGTACAACCAAGGCTTCAGTCCCTGTTCAAATCTCTTCGCATTTCGTTCGTCTGTGTTGACTTGATATGGCACGAACCTTGCCAACTCATTGAATTTTGTGGCATACTCAGACACCGATATCGTTCCCTGCTTCAGCTCCAAAAAATGCACCTCTAGCTAACCCTTCGAACTTTCTGGGAAATAAGTCTCAAAAAATATTTCTTTGAACCTTTCCCAAGTCATAATCCCTTGACCTCCTTGGGTTTTATTGGCCTGCCACCAATAACTAGCCTCTACTTTCAACATGAATGTTGCGAAAGCAGTCTTCTGGTTATCCTCTACCCTAGCAACATCGAAAACCTTCTCTATTTCCATGATCTAAGTCTATGCTTCAACTGGATTCATGGACCCACGAAATTCTGGTGGTCCAACTGCTTTGAAATCCTTAAAAGTTGTACCCTGATTCTGAGGTTGATTCTTCAAAGCACTCATTAGTAACGTCACTAGCTGCTGAACTGGGTTACCTTACTCATTGTTGTTGTTGGTTTCCTCAGTGGCTCTCTGTCGGGGTGGTTGACATCTTGGAGGCATTTTCTGATAAATTACACTCATTAAACTAATACTCCATTTCTTTAAGTATTTCTACTTAATTTACACACCAAAAATTATCGTGTAACGCATAACACTTTGAATAAAATAATAAATTTTATTCATTCATAATCTTTAAAAAAAATATCAGAATAATAGCATTACTGCTATTAACATAACTTTCCTGAACTACAACAGTTGCAGGATTACTTCATCATCATCTATCCCATTGGTTGTAACATACCCGGGATTTATATTTCATTTATTTTATAATCACATATCAATTACATTCCCTACAATGTCCTACTAAGATGTTGCGTAGCCTTACGACACTCATCCTCCATAATTCGGAACATTGTTTGGCGATCTAATATGTATGATGGTAGCATCTCGAACTGGATTGGATAACCCATGACCCGATCTTGAGCTCGATTGATCACGGTGTTGAATATGTTATTCATTTCTTCCATCTTCATCCTCTTTGCTTGTGCATCCCTCTCCGCTGTTCCGGCTTGTTGGTAAGCTTCATTGTACGCATCTTCAGCTCTTGCCCTCTTAGTAGATTCCTCCTTTAGCTTATTCTTCAATTCTGCAATCTCTGCTATCATTTGTTCATTCTCCCCTTCGGTGTGAACCAGCTTCTCTTCAACATTATTTATACGTTCATCTTAATTCTGGATCTCGTCGTCCTTCTGCGCCATCGAGGTCTGTTGTTCAGCTACTATCTCTTGCAACTCCTCGACGGTATCTTGAAGTTCCACATTACGGTCATACACCTCGTCGTACATACGGGCAGCTATCGAGTTAAGTGGAAGCTCTTCCTCCTCGTCCTCCTCATCCGACTATGGTAGCTCTACGGGGTCCTCCTCGTCCGTCTCTATCTCATCATCCTCATCAGGCACTCTCTCCTGCTCAACTACTGTGACCGACGGAACTGTTTCCCGTGGCAGTAATTGTTTCCAAATCACCTGAATATTTCGAGGCTCCTCCTCTCTAGCCTGACTGGATCCTCCTACATTAGTCATCCTGTCAACCAAATTTTAAGTTTTAATTACTAATCATTACTACTCGACACTCACGAACACATAAGTTATAATCACATAAGCACATAAGTATTTTATTACTTCTTCCTTAAAACTCGATAAGAGTTCATCATCACTATCTTTTCAAAGGTTACTTCCTAAGGCTTTTCCCCTCCTAAGGTTCATAACCTAAGGCTTTGATACCAACCTATGACACCCCGTAAATCTAGGTACTTCATTCCCACAAGATTTGGTGCTCACTATCCATACATTTATACTATCAACCCAAATAAAGTAACATTTAAACCATAAATCATCCCTTTAAATAGGGTTACATCATTAAATAAAAATCTTCCCAGGTTATCTAACCTCAAACATCATTCAAGTGCGGAAATAAAATTATTACATCACATCATTAAGTAAAAGTCTATCATCAAATTAAAAGTCTAACATCATATCAATAATCAAAATTACAAGTCTTCATCACTTGCACATTTTTCCCTTTCCTTTGCTAGTTGAAGGCTCATCTACCTTCTCAACTTTAGCTGCAATGAGTATATAAATATGCAAGAGTGAGCAAAACAATTTCTCACTGAATATAACAATGAATCAATAGAAGAATAATAATAATAACTGCCAACAATACGCTCATCAAAATTAAATAGTACTCTAACGATGATAATCAGAAACTGGAATCCAAAATATGGAATATTTCTAACTGAGGGTCATAAGACCATGAACTATGTCCACAGTTGCGAGTAATCTTTCAACTCCAACTTTAACAGTCATAAGACTATAAGGACTCCTCGAACTTAGGGGGATCAGCCCTTCGTACAATGTATTGTGCACAAACATTTCAACGCTAAGCGTAAACCCCTAATAATAGGGTTGTTCATCTCAGTTTCAAGGTAATTTAGAGTTTACGAACATCAGCTAAGGATTAGTTGAATAAAACTGTAATAACATTATGTTATAGAATAATTCATAAGTGAATCAACATTGTGTACTAAGGTCATGCTTTAGGAATAATCTAAGAGCATAAGTATTGAATAATGTAACATACCTTGCTTGAACAATGTTAAGCTAAGGTTAAAACCTTATTTAGAGTTGAATCTTAAGCATGCATAACAAATAATAAGTTGAATGATAAAACTTGTTCAACATTAGTGTGTTAGAATGTAGAAATTTGCATGCTAATTAACAAGTTAGAGATTGGCTCAAAATCAAGAGATAAGGTTTAGGAGCTTGCACGATATAATTAGGGTTAAGAAACTTGCACAAAGAAAGCTTAGAGTTAGGAAAACTTGCTCAAAGATAGTTTAGATACTTGCACAATTATAAAAGTAGAGTTAGAAAACTTGCTTCGTGCGTAGATTAAACAATCACTACTCACGTTCACCCCAAGTCCTACACATACCATATGTATTGACAATACACATTAGCTACACTAACATTAGCTTCATCAGTTGCTTTCTTACATTTAGTATAGCTACTAACTAAGTTTAAGTTTAAACAACATCGCATCTTTTCATGAACATTACTTTTTAGCTTTATTACAACTACTTAAATGATCATGTCATTGCACCACATACACATTAACAACTTGATACAACATCCTATTACATGTCCAACATGTTATCATTAAGTTATACTAACACACATAGGATTGCACTTGCATTCGCGCATCCCGACGCCCTCTGATTGGCTCCAAATACACAACCGTCCTAAAGATGGCCATTTTGACCCTTCATAACAATTTCAAATTGAAAACCTTAAAGAATAAAAGTTATAGGCCTTTTCGTCCTCTTTTTTAATCATCTTAAATCACCTCAATCGAAGTTGTATGAAAACGTTATGGCCATTTTACTACAGGAGGTCAAAATGTCCGACCTGCACCACTTTTCCAAATACGGAGCGCGCAGACAATGCTACTGGTGCGAATTCAATGTCAAGGTAGAATTTCAATTTGGGGCGCGAACTTCAAATAATTGGGCACGAAGTTCTGGCCTATTTTTGGCTCTGAGGCGCGAATTTCAGCGCTGGTGCGCAAAATTTGGGGCTGGGGCTCCGAATTATAGAACACCCAAAACCAAAAACAAAACCAAGCTACTATGTCTTAATTTCTAACACCAATTAACATTTATAACTTATGCGAATTGCACATAAACTTCACCAAGCATACAAATACTAAATTAACACAACTTAAATAACGATTTTTAGAAAACTTAAATTCTTAAAAGCACTGTTTTAAAACAAAACTCCATTACTGACAGTTGATAAAGACAGTGAACACTGTAAATCCTACTAACAAACAATCTGATTACTTTAAACTATGTTTCTCTGAATTTCTTACCCAATTATCATCTACAAGGTTCAATTTCACAATTTCACAATTAACATATACAATTTTGATATTTCTACCAACCACGTTCATACATGAATATTTACTGTAAATCCAATTCCTTTTTCTTTAACACGTAATTAACATAAAATCTTATATACATGTTAAACATGGTTTACAAGAATTTTGTAAAAACTTTATACATAGTGAAAAAGAAGAACACAGAGACATATTATAACGTAAAACATATATTACTATCCAATATTAAGGTCATAGACTTACCTTTTTGTTGTTAAGAAATTCTTGTTAATCACTGAAAACAGTTTGAAGAATTCAGCTCTTGTTGCTTCTCTCTCTCAGACTCTCTCAAAATCTCTGAACCTTTCTTTTTCTCAAAACTCTCTCTAGCTTTTCTTTCTTTTCTCAATTTAGCAGATAACTCAAAGCGTAAAACTGGTAACCAAACCAATTAATGATGATATCGTAATAAAAAATAAAACCAACGTACAATTTTAAAACGATAAAAACCGACGCTCCCACTTATTACACTTATAAGTTATCGCTTACCCAAATATATATATATATATATATATATATATATATATATATATATATTTATTTATTTAATTAATATTATAAAATTCAAAATTCAAATGAAATCCAAAAGCCATAAGGCTTTGTTTGGTAAAAACCTTTTAAAAATTAAAGAATTAATATATTTAAGCCTTGTTTGGCAAATCAAAATTAAACTCCTTTAATTTATTTTACTAAACCATTTATAATATAGTTTATGGACGCACTTAATTTACTAAATTAAATTACAACATTATAATAATCCATTTAATCATTATAAACTCTCTAACTTAATTTATTAATTAAATTAGAATATTATCTCATAACAATTAATTTTTTTAGCTCCTTAATTATTTACTTAACAAATAATTAACCAATCAAATCAACTCAAATTAAACAAGTATTTATTCAACAATAAACACATCAAATAAATATTTATATAATTCAATAAATATTTAAAAATTATCATTAAAATTTTGGATTGTTACATTGATAGCTCTTGATGGGAGAGACGCAACTCTATTAGAGAGAGACGAGGCCAGATCAGCTAGAGATGCCTTAATTGTAGAGCGGGATGCTGCCCTATCTGCCCGGGATGTGTTCAGTGAGATCCCTTACGACTGGCATCCTTACCGATATGAGTGCATACATTGATGAGCATCATGCCTCGGATCTGCTAGCTCGTGTAAATACCATTGGGCAGGAACTTGCAGTGTTACCTCCTTCTTCGAAGAGGGATGCTATGTTAGATCTGATAGCCCGTATACATACAAATTCGTAGGTAGCCTTGTATTTTCCTGCACAGACTAGCTTAGCCATTTTGTCATGTACAACACATATATATATATATCAAACAATATTATATATGGCAGGGAAATATATTTTCATTCACTTCCCTTTTAGTTGTTCCTTGATACTTGCTTGATATTTGCATGTTTTTTCAGGACTTGTGATCTTGATGCATTCTAAACTCATCCTTGATGTGTGGACACGTCGCAGGATCTTTCAGAATGGATCCTTGATCTGTGTGTATCCCTACCATCTTTGGTGTCTTAGGACTGGTTTTTGTATGGAAATGAGTAGAGGAGTGTGACTTTTCCTCTCTGAGATTGACCGCACCACAGATAGTCGCTAGTACTCCTATTTAAGAGGAGCCTAGTTAATTCCATCTCTTATGGATTGGTGTTGCTCTTTGAGGCACAATCATAGCTTAGATGGTCGCCAGATCTCCTATTTATGAGGATAGGTCAGGTAGTTCCATCCCTTTGGTCTGAAGTCGATGAAATATGGTGGATCGAAGTTTGATCCCAGTACCGTTGACAAGTATTTATGTTTTGGTAGGGGTTAGACCAAACCATAAATAGCTGCCTACGTACTCCTATTGAAGAGGAGATCAGGTCCGCGTAGTTCAAACCTGGTGTAAGAGGTTCAACGCTGAATGTAAAGGTGTTTATGTTGTTTTTGTTTATATAGAGAAAGGGCAGAAATGTTTTTGTTTTTTTTTATTGCGACCGGGCCATATAGAATATGGTTCCCTACGTACTCCCGGGTATAAGGGAAATCAGGTCGACGTAGTTCACCCCTCAAGACGATTTACAACCTAAGAGAAGTTTAATCCCATGTGCAAGCTAAACTGCGGGGGAAAGAAATTTTGATCCCGTGTTTGGGACAAACTGCTGGTGTGAAAAAGTTTGATCCTAAGTTCAAGATAAACTGCAAGCGTGAAAAAGTTTGATCATATGTTAAGCACAAACTGCAGGTGTAAAAGGTTCAATCCCTGGTGGGATAACCGAAATTGTATGAAAGGTTTGAAATGAGGTGAAACCAGGCTGCTGGCTTGAAGAGTATGTTTCCTTGAGGGGCAGAAGAGTATGTAAAAAAGGGTTAGAAAACCTGAATGACTGGTGATCTGATGATCCAAAACCAGGATGTTTGCTTGATGGTAACCTCAGACATAGTACCATTTTACGGTGTCCAAGTTGATGAGTTGTGAAAATTCATCGCCATCCATTTGCTGTAGTTTGAGAGCGCCTCCTGTCAATACCTCCTTGACAATAAACGGGACTTCCCAGTTTGGAGTGAATTTTCCCTTAGATTGATCTTGGTTGTCAATGATCTTCTTCAAAACCAAGTCATGTTGTTTAAACTGCCATAGCTTGACTTTTCTGTTGTAGGACCTGGCGATCCTTTATTGATATAACTGACCATGGAAGATAGCCACGATTCGCCTTTTGTCTATTAAAGACAATTGGTGATATCTGTCTTGTACCCATTGGACTTCATCCAGCTGAGCGTCCATCAATACTCTGAGGGATTCCATTTCAACCTCTATGGGGAGCACTGCTTCCATCCCATAGGCTAATGAGTAGGGGGTTGCCCCAGTGGAAGTACGCATTGAAGTTCTATAGGCTAATAAAGTCAAAGGAAAGAGGTCAAGCCATCCTTTGTGATTGGCGGACATCATCTGCATGATCTTCTTGATGTTTTTATTAGCCGCTTTACCAACACCATTCATCTTTGGATGGTAGATGATGGAGTTAAGGTGTTTGATGTGGAATTTATTGCATAACTTCTCTATCATTTTATTTTTGTGGTTCTTAGCATTGTCTGACATAATTACCTCTAGTTGTCCATATTGACAAATGACATTGTTTCTGATGAAAGCAATGATGACTTCTTTGGTAACCCTGGGGAATGAGGTTGCTTCTACCTACTTGGTGAAGTAGTCGATCATGGTGAAGATAAATCGATACCCATTACTGGCTTTGGGCTCGATGGGCTCGATCACGTCCATTCCCCACATTGAGAAGGACCAGGGTGAACTCATATTATGGAGTTTCCTTGGAGGGGCGTGGATAGCATTTCCATGCATTTGGCATTGATAGCACCTCTTGACGTGATCATCACAGTCAGCTTTAAGCGTAAGCTAGTAATGCCCTGTTCTGAGGATCTTCTTAACAAGTAAGGGTTTGCTCATGTGTGGGCCACATACTCCACCATGGATTTCATCCATGAGTCTCTGAGCTTGGTCATTGTCCAGACATCTAAGGAGTCCTAATCTTGCATCTCTTTTGTAGAGTGCATCTCCACTCAGGTAGAATTTCATAGCCATTCGATGGATCTGCCTTTTTTCAGTCGGGCTCGCCTCAGCGGGTGTAGATTCATCTCATAGATACTCCTTGATATGCTGATACCAAGGGTGTTGGATGGGAGGTAGCTCATCCGATACTTCTCCAATGTAATTCCCATAAACTGGAGCCTTTTATAGGGCAAATGGGATGTTTGGCATGTTTTCCTTGTCATGTATGTTGATCAAGGAGGCCAATGTTTCTAGCGCATCCGCAAAATCATTCCTACTCTGAGGAATGTGGAGGAAGTTTACTTCTTCAAACTTTGAAGCCATCTATAAAACTTGTCGATGGTAAGGCAGCAAATGTAGCTCTTTGGTTTAATAAATTCACGTGGTTTGTTTGATTACCAACTCTGAATCCCCAAAGACAGTTAATCGTCTAATGCCCATTGAGTGAGAAAGTTTTAGCCCCATGATACAACCTTCATACTCAGTTGTGTTGTTGGTGCTGACAAACTATAATTTGACGGCGAAAGGATACTGCTCCCCTATACTGGATACTAGAACTGCTCCAGCTCTAGAACCTTCTATGTTAACAGCTCCATCAAAATACATTTTCCACATATGACATGCATCGTACTGATGGTGTTGCTGAATTGCCATGACCCCTTCATCGAGGAAGTATGTTTCTAAGGGTTTGTAATCCGCTGCGGGTGCGGCGGCCAGTTGATCCGTAATTCTTTGTCCTTTAATGGACTTTTACATCACGTAGACGATGTCAAATTGTTACAGAATCAACTGCCATCTGGACAGTCAATAATTCAGTATGGGCTTATTAAACACGTATTTGAGAGGATCCACGCGGGATATGAGATGGGTTGTGTGACCATTGAGGTAATGTTGTAACCTTATGGAAGCCTATGCTAAATCACAACAAGTCTTCTCAACCATACCAATAATTCAGTAGTGTACTTATGTTCACTGCTGCTGAATCTTTTGTTGAGGTAATAGATAACTCGCTCTTGGCCTCTATCTTCTTTTTGTCCCATCATGCAGCCCATAGCATTATCATTAATGGACAGGTACATGAACAGGGGAACATCATCCCTGGGAGGTACCAAAACAGGAGCATTAACCAACTGCTCTTTGATTGTAAGGAAGGCTTTCTAAAACTCATCATTCCATTTCATGGAGGAGTTCTTCCTTAACAGCTTAAAGATGGGCTCACAGGTTGCTGTGAGTTGAGAAATAAACCTGCTAATGAAGTTGATTCTTCCCAAAAATTCTCGTATTTCCTTCTCTATCTGAGGAACGGGCATTTCCTTGATGGCCTGGATTTTGGTGGGATCCAGCTCAATCCCATTGTGGCTGACTAAGAAACCTAGCAACTTGCCTGATTTAACGCCAAAGGCGCACTTGGCTGGATTCAACTTCAAGTTGTACTTATGCAACCTGTTGAAAAGCTTTCTGAGATGGTCTAAGTGATCTTCCTCCCTTCGGGACTTGACAATGATGTCATCCACGTAGATCTCTATCTCTTTATGCATTAAGTCGAGTAAAAGAGCCATCATAGCTCGCTGATAGGTTGCTCCGGCATTGATGAGGCCGAATGACAACTGTCTATAATAAAAGGTTCCCTAAGGCATGATTAAAGCAGTTTTCTTACGATCCTCCTCAGCAACCATAATCTGATGATACCCCACGAAGAAATCTGCAAAGGAGTACATGCCGTATTGAGTAGTATTGTCAATGAAAATGTGAACAAATGGAACGAAAAAGCTATCCTTACGGCAAGCTTTGTTCAGATCCCGGTAATCCACGTAAACTCGCACCTTTCCTCCTGGTTTAGGCACGGGGACTATGCTTGATAACAACTCAGAGTATGTAGACACCATGATGATGCATGCTTGAAATTGTTTCACAATTTCTTCTTTAACCTTTAAACTCCACTCAGGTTTTAATCGCCTGAGCTTCTGCTTGATTGGCTTGAATCCCTCTTTAATGGGAAGGTGATGAAGGACAATGTCAGTGGACAAACCCACCATGTCTTCATGAGACCATGCAAACACATCTTGGAATTGGGTTAGTAGCACAATCATGTCATTTCGTTGGTTTGGAGTGAGGTCTGAACCAATCTGGATTAGCTTAGGGTTTTCTAAGGTTCCGAGATTGAAAGAAGAGGTTTGATCAAGATTAGGTTTAGATTTATCTTCGACCCATTCCTTGATCTCCTGAGGTGTATCAATGTCCTCTTGTATTTCCATCAAGTCTGAGTCTAACTTTTCATCAAAGTTACAGTCCTTGTGGAGAAAAGGCACCTCATTAGCAAATTACAGGCACATCTAAATTCAGAGTCCTGAAACAAAATATGCTTTTACTTAATATATGAAATTGTTCAATCATACAAAGTGTTACCATGTACTGATAAAACAACTACTAATACTGTACAAAAAAGTAAGCAGTTAAAGTTATCTACTGGGTAGATGGAATTTTTGCCCGTTTTACCCTCGTCGACTAATGTATGGAGTGTTGCTCCAATTGTCGCGAGTAAAGTCCTGATGGACTGCAGTGACGGAGGGGCTATCATCGTCCTCCTTTTCCCTAATGATGACCATGATATATGGGCAATCATCGTCTGGGGTGTATCTGTTTGTATGTTCATCATGGACAATGATGTGTATGCCTGAAATCATCCTGGCGATGTCTTGTTTACGTTTTTGTTCCCCCTCTTCCACTTCAGGATTAGGAATCAGGACCTCTTTTGCTTTAACCGGTATTGGTTTGGGAAATAGCATAGCCATGATATGGACTGGCACTTTTACCGGAGACTGTATCAGCTCAGGAGTAGTAGGTGGAGAAAATCGTCGTGTGGCTGAAGTTGAAGGAATCTGTTTGTGTTTATGAGGATTCCTGTGATTAGAGCTAGCAGAATAGCCTAATCCAGCTATTCCTATCTGACTAGGCACTTGAATTTGGTGCTTAATACCCTGATGCTCTTTGCCCAACCCTTGTCCAGGTTGATGACCCAATGACATCATCTCTTGAGTAGCCAACATAACCTCGACAGAAATCTTGGGTGTGAGAGGTGGTGCCCCAATGGGATGGTAATGAGTGTTGCTCACCTCCAGGGCGTGGAAACTAACCAGCTCAACTTCTGAATTGAAGCTGATGAGTGGTATGTCACTTTGTTCAGGACACTCCAATTCAGCATTAACAGTGATTAAGCTATTATTGATAATGTACTTGAGTTGCTGATGAAGGGTGGAAGGGACAGCTCCAGCCATATGAATCCATGGTCTTCCCAATACAGGCTGTATCCTATGGTTATTTTGAGCACATGAAAGGATACAAGCATTCACACAAAGGGTTTTGAAAAGCATTTAACAGTTTTGAAAAGCTTGCAGTAGCGGCTTAAGCCCTCTTACTGGAGTCCCCAGCAGAGTCGCCACCTGTCGACGTCGGGATTTTATTTGTCTCTTTTCTGTTCTTGTTCTTTGGTGTTCTCATGTTATGTGAGATTTGTTTGAAAAAATAAGTGAAAAAGGTCCGACATGTATATGTCGATGATTTGACTGTAAGAGTCGCCAGTTGGTGTTTTTAACTGGTTGCACCAACGCAATCGAGAAAAGGTTTGCACATTGACCCAGTGATGTGACACTGCTAAACTGGTCTGTGAAATCAAGATTCATTTGGTTTTGGGGGGCTTGATTATGCGGAGGGAAGGTGTTAGGCACCCCCCGACATCCGTGTTACTATGGTGACCGCCACTTTTCAAGAAACTGATATATGAATGTGTGTGTGGGGGGTCAATGTGCTGTTATTTGGAAGTAGTGCGAGGCCTCGTTCGCACCTATATACAAAGGGTTTGAATTTGTATAACAAAATTCAGTTTTAAACATGATATAGTAGTGAGATTTTATAAAAGAGGTTTTTCAAACCCTGTGCTCAATAGTAATTGAGTCCTTTTCATACTTCCATTTTATTATTAAATGTTCGACTTGATTGCTTTTATTTTGGAAATGCGAAGCATCTTCGAGAAAATAATATATAGCAGTGCCGAACTCCTCATGGGCATGAAAGCCATCTAAGGACATTCAAACACCGTGAATAATTTACAAGCTGCTTACAGCTGAAATGTCCATCACAGGAACCGAATCTAGATTTAGTGGACTGAATCTGTGATCACATGATTCCTAGGCTCACATGATGCCGCAGTTCATATGAAAAGCAGTAAGCAGTTATATATATATATATATATATATATACAGACATGGTCAACCACCACGAAGCACCTCCATGGGGGATCGGAAATGTAGATATATAAAAGCGGTAAATATATTTATATAGAAACATAACCAACCACCACGAAGCACCTCCATGGGGGATCAAAAATATAAATAAAGCAATAAAAACAATCAACCGCCACGAAGTAAACTCCAGGCGGGACGGAATATAAATAAAGCAGTAAAAGGCCATGAAGTAAACTCCAGGCCTGACAGAAATGTAAATATATATATATATATATATATATAAAAGCAAACACACAGGATATATATCGATCCCGGCTCGTTTTATCATTTCAGCGATTTGTCGCTATATATATATATACAGACAGAAATAAAAACCATGGACCGAAGTTCGGGCATACACACACAACACGACTCTCAATGTGAAGAAGAGTGTGTGCAAATATGAAGAGAAAGGCTTTATAATGTGTAAGAAGGCTTACAGTGGGCTGCCAAAGAAGAATTCTATGACTTTAAGTGGATGAACACTCGGCTCCCGCCGATAAAAATATAGTTATATGTGAGCTAACAAGTGTTTAAAATGAGAAAGCACTCAATATAGGGTGTATACAGAGAAAATTGGACAGGGCTTCCTCGCCTTTCTTCTCTTTGAATATGGCCACCACAAGCTCTATATTTATAGAGCTGGGAGCCGCAGTGCACCTGCGGTAGCCACAGATGCACCTGTGGCTACCCGGAGTGCCCCGGGCCGTGGGTTTCGTCGTCTCGAAGTACGTGCACGCGTGTAATGTGATGTCCGTTCGAACTTGCAGAACTTCAATCCGAGCATCCGATTGAGGTGTATAAGACCTGTTTCAGACTGTTATTGTCGAGAGATGCACAATGACATGAGATTAGAGGTTGTACGAAGTCAGGAAGATGGAACCATGTCCTATCTTTTCAAGCTTCAAATTCTATCCGGTGTGCTGCCTTGTGTAGTAGTCACTCAGGATTGCAACTCCTTGGTTCTTGTGAGACATTATTGTGTAGAATGTATGTTTATTATTGTTTGTTGAGACGGCGACATGTTTGGTTGAGGTGGCAATTTTAAGATTTTGCCCTTCACCGGGGTTATCTCCGATTTTGGCTGATAAAGCAGACGCTACTCAGGGTTATCTCTAAGATTGGGCTGCTGCAAGTGTTGAATGGCCTCAGGGTTGTCTCTGAGGTGTGCCTGTCCTCCTAGGGTTATCTCCAAGTTTGAGAATTGAGTGCCTCGGTGTGAGTCCCTAGGTTGAAGCTGACTACATGGGTTGAAACGAGCACATCCGGGGTTATCTCCGGAATTGTAACTGCACTCCTTAGGGTTATCTCCAAGGTTGACATTGTCTTTCCCGGTGTTGTCTCCGGGACTGAGACTGAACATCTCGGGGTTATCTGCAAGATGAATCGGCCTTCTCTGGTGAAATTTCTGGTATTTGCACTGCTATCCTCGGTGTTATCTCCGACATGGGGAAAGGATACTCCCGGTGTGTTTTTTGGGGTTGAAACTGAACTTCCGATGGTATTTTCGAGATTAAGCTGAGCTATCTTCCAGGGTTATCTCTGAAAGAAGATTCCGCACTTCTTGCAATGTTAGCAACAGGTAGGTAAAAAATTTCGAGTGTCTACAACAACCACGCGTATTACTGTACTTTTACCACTGGGTATTTAAACAGTTTTAATGGTAAAACTTTCGCCGTTATTTTTAAAAAAAAAAGATTTCTGTCATTTTCTATCTCCGACAATACTTTCGTTGTGGGGTCCACCAATGATTGTGTCATCGTACGAATATTCCCTGTTAAAATGAATATTCCCCGACCAATCGAATATTTTAAAACAACTTGCTTACTTTGCAAAATTTGTAAATAGTACCCACAACTATAACATTATATCAAATTCACACCATAATATTCAAAAATATATTTCGAGAAAAAATAATCTTTATTCATAAAAGTTGGGGTCTTACAAGGTTAATAGGGATTGTGAGACTTACCATATTCGATTAAATACATTTAACTTGATTTTGGTTTTAACCAATATGACATACTAAATACATCATTTTTTCTCGCTATTAAGCAACAGTTAATCGCTATCAAAAGCGTCTATTGTTATCTATCTAGTGTGCCAATAAATAAAATACTTCATTTTCGCTAGCTTTTCTATGCCAATTGATTGCTATGTAAAATATCAATTGTTCTCTATCCAAAGCACTAAAGGTGATTACTCATGCGAGTGATTCAATCAACCTATCAGACATATAATTTAAACGTAAACATATAATATATTATTATTGTTAACACCTATGTGACTTAATTTATCATATCTTTTATGAAGAGAATGTGGGAAAAAAAGTATTTACATTAATGATAAATAAACTCCAGTACAATATTTCGAATCGATGATATATGATATCTCTAATATAAGTTAAACACTAAGTATATATAATGAAATGTCATAAGTACATCAAACACTATGAAGTCCTAAAGAACGATACGTCTTTGAAATACATTTTTAAGAATTGGCTTCGTTAGGAGATCAACTATCATATGATCAAAGGACAAGTAAATTTAGTATCAATTCATTATGTGTTATGTTGTCTTGAATTAAGCATGCAACACCCCGAACCTGCTACAGGCCCGAAGTGCTACACGTCACAAGCCTAAAGACCCACAAGGTAACAATATCAATAACGCACAGCCCAAACAAAACAACTCAACAATAATCTTAACTTAAATCTCAATAATAATTATATTTTAATCTAATTCAAATGAAATACCAATAAATACCAAATTCAAATAACGGAGACACAACTCCTCGAAACTAAGAGTTTTCTCAAAATCCAACAACAAAAAGAAATAATGTCTAAAACTAAATTTTAGCTATTCCAAATGCATCAAACAAGTGCTCGGCTTTCAACAATGAGACCTGTAAAAATCTGTAAGGGGAGAGCAATGAAGCCCAACAAGTAGCAATCCTTTCTATTTAGTCGTATCAAGTACAATTTGCAAAACACTTTTTTTGAAATAACATTTTATTCAATAACAATAGTACATAGACTTTCAAACTAAAACAATTCAAAATTGATTTCAATGTATACAATATATCTTTTAATCCACACAGCTTTAACGACTAAGGTTATAATAACCCTGTAACACGACCCAAAAGTTTATAATGTCAATGATCACGCACCCTACTAAGATATCTAATATGCACGCTCCCCGAAGGGCATCTAAAAGGTGTGTGACTTAGTAAATCATATATTAGCTCCGAAATTAAACATAATCAATAATGGGTTCTATACATAGTCAGACTGAGGATTTCAATATATTTTCTCAATATTATCGATATTCTAATCGATACTTTTTCACAATTCAAAATCATATAATCTCATTTCACAATTCAAAAATAAATACTTGATCCGAAATTTTGAATAAACGAACATAACATTTTAATTTAAATGGAAGCCTTATAAAACATAACGAATTTTGAAATCGTACATTTAGGCATCCGAGAAATTACTAACGTATACATAAAAATAAACGATAATTTAAAAACACTAAATAGTTCGGAAAGCCACTTACCTCGATTTCGCAAAATACAAAATTTGAAGCGAACAAATCCTAAATATAAAATTAGAATAAATGAATATTAGAATAATTTATCCTAGCTCAAACACATATTTTAATTCAAATCTTAAACACATTTATAATTAATTTTGACTCAATACATAATTAATTTTATTCTAAAAAAATCATGGTCTTTTTGTATATTATAACTTAAAAGATGAAATTTAAATTAAATAAAGAAAATAATTAAGTTCTTAGCTTAACAATTACTAATCATGATACATACATACATATATATATATAGCACAATCTATTACACGTATTAGATTATGGGAAATGATCCATAACATGTAATTGTTATGGATGAAAAATGGACAAATAATATCATAACCATCCATTATAATAATCAAGGACGGAGATTTAAAAAGGATTTACTCCGTCCGCTAGTTGGACTAGCGGACACTACTTAAAAACAATTCGGTCAAAATTGTCCACAACTGCCATTAATGCCTGCATCCGCTAGTTGAGCTAGCGGAACTGTTATTATAAGATCGCCATATTGATTGAATATTAGTAAGGCAAGGCAAGCTGTTGACTATTGGTTGAATATTGATTGAATATTAGTAAGGCAAGGCTACATATGTATTGACTTACATTAGTGTATTAGAGAACTATCACTAAGAATCTAAACATATAAAATATTTGAAATTTTAAGATGTTGCCTTTCTTGTAATACACTCGTACAATAGATCATTCTTTATGTGTTAACATTTTGTTAATCCAAAAATCCAGCAGTAATCAAAATAAATCAACTACAAAAAGAACAATGCAATGTGAAGATAACAACGAGGATCTCTAATGGGCACTACCTAATCAAGTAAAAATGTAATTATAAGAAGAAAAAAACTTTAAACATAAAATAAAATGTAGTACTACCTTTTAACGTGTTTTAGTTTTGTACTGATGACCAACTATGAAAAAAGTACGCTACTATGTTAAAGGAGTGCACTTATAACTCCTACAAACTAGGAGAAAACATCAGCAAAAAACAGTAATGTTGCAGAAATGAAGATCTTGGAAAAATGAAATTTAAACACCATTAGACGAGTAGTTTTATACGAGCGTATTACAAGAAAGGCAACAGCTTAAATTTTCAAATATTTTATATGTTTAGATTCTTAGTGATAGTTCTCTAATGCACTAATGCAAGTCAATACATATGTAGCCTTGCCTTACTAATATTCAATCAATATTCAACCAATAGTCAACAGCTTGCCTTGCCTTACTAATATTCAATCAATATGCAGGTGTTATAATAACAGTTCCGCTAGTTCAACTAGCGGATGGAGGCATTAATGGCAGTTGTGGGCAATTTGGACCGAATTTTTTTTAAGTAGTGTCCGCTAGTTCAACTAGCGGAAGGAGTAAATCCCTTTTAAATCTTCGCCATTGATTATTATAATGGATGGTTATGATGTTATTTGTTCATTTTTCATCCATAGCAAATACATGTTATGGATCATTTCCCTTAGATTATATAGTCAAATATATATACACACATACTTGTTATATATATATATATAACCGCAACACCCACACACCAATTAATGAATTATATTCCACTTACAAATAATTTGAATTATTTACTCCCATTAAACAAAGACTTGCATAATAATTTAGTTGATTATACGCACAAAATATATATACGTAAATACTATTTAAAAATCTCTTTTATTCAATAAAGTATGTATATTATAATAATTGATTACAAAATTAATCATATATATAAGGCAAATATCATTTAATAATAGAAAAAAAGAGTTAAATTTTATCTTTTTGAGTTTTATTCTTTTCTTCTTCTCTGTTTTGCAGTATACCAAAGCCTATATATTTTTACGTTCTTTTTTTTCTATCTCTCGTTATTTAAATATATGTAATTCTTTTGTAAAATAGGTTACTAGGTAAAAGTGTCCTTTTTAAAATCAAAAGTTTGTTAAACTTGAATGATAAGAAATTTTAGTTATGTATAAATAATTATTAGTTATACTTCTATTATCTAATTATATTATATTATCAAAAGTTTGTTAAACTTGAATGAAAAGAAATTTTAGTTATGTATAAATAATTATTAGTTATAATTCTATTATCTAATTATATTATATTATTATCTTTTGTTTTTTAAACCCAGTATTACAAAGCACGTACTTAAATCAATATGATTCGTCTTGTTGTGATACTTGGGATCATTGATGAAATAAAGTGAATCAGTACTATCACACAAAACTGTCATGAAATACAAGATTAAGATCCCCACAGAACCTTTTTAGCCACTTGGCTTTCTAGAAGTTGATATATATGCTACAAACTCTGACTTCATCGTCGATAAAGTCACACAAATCTGTTTCTTGCTGAAGCCAGATGATGGCAACTTATGTATAGTAGGAATACATATCCTAAGGTGTACTTCTAGTTTCCACAATTGCCTCCATGACTAGCATCCACATCACCCTTTTCAGCCGACATTCGTCATCACCCTTTTGAGCAATTGTAGAAGGCCAGTAACTTGTTCACAACTGTTTCTAATTAACAGAGAAAAAGCTTCAATTTAATCTTGTAAAACAGGGGCTGCAGTTTCCAGAGGGATCACTGAGAAACAGCTTTTCTCGTCTTTAATTTCATTCTTTCAGCAGTGATAAAATGTCTATAGAGTTAAACTATATACAATACAATTGAAACCTCTTGGTGCTGTTGTAACTATCATTTTAGTGCTTCCAAGAACTTCACTTAATATTACATATTACAGCTTTGATATGTTATCTACCAGTAATCCCCACATGAACATACACCATTAACAAAATGGTGAAACCTATAATTATCTCTCATAATAATCTCTCTCTTTTCCACCATAGATATATACTTAATTGCTGAATGGCAGTCTCCACAAATCCTCAAGTTCTTGAATATCCTTAAAGGAGCTCCAGATTGTGTGGAAATCAAGCCGAAAGCTAAAGCGAGCTTTTCGCTATGCCCGCATAGGCTGAACTCCTTTTCAGTCTCTCCAGCATCCTGTAAAACAAACCTGGTATCAGGAACATAACCAATTTGCTTTATGTCCAAGTACAAGCTCTTCATTTTTGCCGAAATTTTATCCATTAAAGGGTGCTTTGTATCTCCCACAATGAAGCTGCTAACTTTTCGTTCAACCTCAATCCAACTGCAACCTGGAGGCTTTGTCACACCTCGCTCCTTCATTAGACAGCGTACTTTTGCTGCATCTTCCCATCTCCCAACTGCGGCGTAAATGTTGGCTAGGAGTATATAATTTCCAGAACTTTTGGGTTCAAGTTCAAAGAGATACCCTGCTGCATATTCTGCAATATCAGGATTGCAGTGGATTCTACAAGCACCCAACAAAGAACCCCAGATTGCAGCATTGGGCTCAAATGGTATCTTTTTTATGAACTCCATGGCTTCAGTAAATTGACCAGCGCGTGCCATTAAATCTACCATACAAGCGTATTGCTCCATAGCTGGATTTATGGCATACTCTTCTTTCATCATTTCAAAATACTCGCGTCCTTCATCAATTAATCCCGAGTGACTACAGGCTGATAATAAATTCGTGAAGGTGAAATGATTTGGCGTTAGTACTGTAGCTCTCATACATTGGAAAATATTTATGGCATCCATCCCCAAGCCATGCATTCCATACACTGCAATCATCACGTTCCATGAGACAACATCTTTTTGAGGTATCAAATCAAACACTTTTCGACTTCTATGAATTAATCCACACCGTCCATACATGTCAACAAGGGCATTCCATATAAAGTTACCGATGTTTAGCCCATGCCTGATTATATATTGGTGAATTTCTTTACCATGGCGTACAGAGGCTAACCTTGAACAAGCAGGGAGGGCCGGAAACCATTGTTACTGTATCAGGTCTTAGATTACTCGAAGCCAATCCCCTCAACAGGTTTAGAGCACCAACTCCAAACCCACTTTTTGCACAGGCAGCAATAATTGAGTTCCAAATGACAACATCTTTACGAGAGAGCTTGTTGAACACAGAACAAGCAATTTCTATAGAACCACACGCTGAATACATAGATATAAGAGCACTCCCAACACCTGTGGACAGCTCAATTTCATTCCTGATAACATAACCGTGAATTTCCTTTCCTAACTTCAAATCCTTTACTTGTGCACAAGCCGCCAGAGCACCTGAAAGAGATGTTGTGTTTGGATGGATACCCTTCATGCACATCTTATAAAAGAATTCTTGAGCTGTCTTTCCATCACCATATTTAGTAAACCCTGTTAGAAGTCCATTCCATGTAATAACGTCAGTTTCAACTCCCTGTAACTCCATTTCATGGAGCAGCTCAATTGCATCATCACGACAACCTTTAGTGACATAACCAGCCAGCATTGCATTCCATGACACCAAATCTTTTTGTTTGATTCTACTAAATTTTTTGCGTGCTACATCCAGATACTGGCATTTTGTATATAAATCAACTAATGAATTGCCAACAAGCAAATCTGAATCCAGCTCAGCTGTCCTTATGCAATATCCATGGATCTCTTTCCCATGTTGATACAAGGACAAGTTGGTACAGGTCGAAACAACACTAGCAATAGTAACCAAATTTGGTTTTACTCCTGCAGCCAACATTTTCCTGAATATACACAGTGCTTTAGAATATTCTCCATTCTGTTCATGTCCTGTTACTAGCGCAGTCCATGACACCACATTGGGTTTTAAATCATCCCACTGACCCAGTTCAAGAAAACACTTGGAAGCCTCCTTAAATTGCCCACTTTGAGCATAACTCGAAATGATTGAATTCCATGTTATTCTATCAGGCAGTACACCTGCAAGCTTCATATCATAAATACACTTCAAAGCTTTTTTGAAATCCTTTTTCGCCACATAACCTGAAACCATAATGTTCCACATAACAACATCCTTACAATCCATCTGTTCAAACAACCGTCTCGCAATATCCAATCTTCCACATTTTATAAACATATCCAGAACAGACCTTTTAACCCATTGATTTCCCTCAAATCCTATACTCAACATATAATCATAAACATCATTCCCTGCCCTATAATCCTTCAACTCGGCACACGCTTTGAAAACCTTGGGAAAAACAAAGTGATCAGGGCGAACCCCTTCTACAATCATTAAATAGAACAACTTGATCGTCTCATGATAATCACCAAACTCACAGTACATTCCTACAATTGAAGTCCAAGTAAAAACATTTCTTTCTGGCATTTTGTCAAACAGTTTAATTGCAGAATCAATACAGCCTAACTTACAGTACAACTCCAGTAGCTGACTACCAAGAAATTCATATAATTCAAAACCAGAAACAACCATATGTGCATGAATTTGAAAACCCAGTTGCAAATCACCATTTTTTCGACATTTTTGAAGGATTAATGCATAAATTTGTACACACTCATCTGGGTTTGTCAAATCCATGGAATGGAGTAAAAGGCCAACATTATTCAATAACTCATTTCCAAAAACCGTACCAATATAACTGTAATGATTCCTTCGATGGGATTTGGCAGATTTTGAAGAGATTTCATAATCTGTTATAATTGAAGCCAAAGAGCCCCATTTTCCAGTAGGAACAGAGTAGTAATGGGATGGTGGAGAGCTTAGCTTGTGTTGAAATTCAAATTTGGAATGGATATATAATGGGGTTGAAGAGATGGCCATGTCTTAAATGTTTTCAAGAGAGTAAAAGGAAATGGGGAGCAAATATATCTCAAGTTCATTGTCGCTACTTGCAAGTGAATAATAGGAGTAAGATATTTTGAGAGATTATCAAGAATGTTTTACTCTCTAACTCGCAGTTCACACACATATACCGACTGAGACACTGCGACTGGTCATGCTTAGTTTGGTAGTTAATTCAGTCCGTCGCATGAAAAGTATTGTTTTACGAGCGTTCTTGTAAAATAGGGATGCGTAGGTAGGTCCTTCATGTGAGATTATGTGAAAATATTAAAAATTTATGTGAAAATAGTCTTCTCCTAGGGTGTATTATTATTTTATTTTATCTTTTACATGTGATATAAAATTAATTGTCATATAAATTATATTTTTTATTTTATTTGATATGAAATTTTTAATAATTACACTTTAGTTTATAAATAATTTATGATTAAGTGTATATTGGGTAAGCTTTTTGTAGACACTCGAAATTTTGCATTCCTGTTACTAACATTACAGGAGAGCAGAATCATTTTTCAGAGATAACCATGGAGGACAAAGCAGCTCCAATTCCGGAGACAACCTTGAAATTATCAGTCTTACCATCTCGAAGACAACTCCGAGATACCCAGTTCCAGTCCCGGAGACAACCCCGGGATTTTCAGTTTCAACCTCGGAGACAACCCCGAGGAGTGCATTTCCAGTTCCGGAGATAACTCCGGAATCATCAATTTTCCATCTCGGAGACAACCCTGAGATAACCAGTCCCGGAGATAACTCCGAGAGTTCCAGTTCCAACCTCAAAGATAACCCCGAGGGATGCAATTGCATTTCCGGAGATAACCCCGGAAATGCTCATTTCAAACCTTGCAGTCAGCTTCAACCTCGGAGATAACCCAGAGGCACTCAGTTCCAACCCCGGAGGCAACCCCGAGAGGTCAGACACACCTCAGAGGCAACCCTGAGGACCTTCAGTACTCACAGTTGCCCAATCTTAGAGATAACCCTGAGCAACGACTGCTACATCAGCCCAAACCGGAGATAACCCCAGTGAGGGGCAAAATCATCATTTTGCCACCTCGATCCCACATTGCGCCGTCTCAACAACATTTCAACATACATTCTACACAGAAATGTCCTACAAGAACCAGAGCTCCAATCCCGAGTGACTATTACACAAGACATCACACCGGATAAAATTTGAAGCCTTAAGACCTGGGCATGGCCCCACCTTCCTGACTTCGTACAACCTCTAATCCCATGTCATTTGTGTAACTCTCGACAACATCATTCCGAAAAAGGTCTTATACACCTCAATCGGATGCCCATATTGAAGTTCTAAAAATTCGATCGGACATCACGTTGCATGTGGGCACCCCTTAGCAAATAGTGCATCTACTGGCCATCAGAGGGTACACTCTACTGACTCCCCTCCATAAATAGAGGGCTTGGGTGGCCATTTTTCATAGAGAAAAAAATGAGGAAGCCCTGTCCAATTTGCTCTGTACACACTATAAGCTGTGTGCTTTCTCATTTCAAACACTTGTGAGCTTATATTTTGCTATATTTTCCCGGTGGGAACCGAGTGTTCATCCATTTAAAGCTATTGAAGTCTTCTTTGATAGTCCACTGTAAGCCTTCTTACATTTCTTAAAGCCTTTCTCCACATTCTGCAAACACATTTATTCACGTTGAGAGTCGTGTTGTGTGTGTGTGTATATATATATATATATATATATATATATATATATATATATATACATTTCAGTCAGCCTTGGAGTTTACTTCGTGGCCATTTACCGCTTTCTTTATATTTCGTCCCGCCTAGAGTTTACTTCGTGGCGGTTGATCGTTTATATATATATATATTTACAACTTTTATATATTTACATTTCCAATCCCCCACGGAGTTGCTTCGTGGTGGTCGATCGTTTGTATATATATATATTTAAAGCTTTTATATATATTACTGCTTACAGCTTTCATACAAAACTGCTACATCATGTGAGCCTAGGAATCATGTGATCACAGATTCAGTCTCCTGAATCTAGATTCGGTTCCCGTGATGGACATTTTTGACTGTAATCAGCTTGTACATTATTTACGGTGTTTAAATTTCCTTAGATGCCTCTCATGCCCACAAGGAGTTCGGCACTGCTCTGTATATTATTTTCTCGAAGATGCCTCGCATCTCGAAAATAAAAGCAATCAAGCCGAACACGGAATAAAATGGAAGTACCAAAGGCCTCGATTACTATTGAGCATAAGGGTTTGAGAAACTTCTTTTACAAAACGTCATTGCTATATCTTGTTAAAACTGAAATTTTTATACAAAAATTCAAACCCTTTGTATATATGTCCAAACGAGGCATAGCACTACTTCTAGATAATTGCACATTGACCCCCCCCCCCACATTCATATAATAGTTTAATTGAAAAGTGGCGGTCACCGTGGTAACACGGATGTCGGGGGGTTCCTAACACCTTCCCTCCGCATAATCAAGGCCCCAGACCCTAACCGATCTCGGTTTCATAAACCTGTTAAATAGTGTCACATCACTGGGTCAATTTGCAAACTTTTCTCGGTTGAGTTGGTGCAACTATTTAAAAATATCAACTGGCGACTCTTACAGTCCAATCGTCGACATATATATGTCGGACCTTTTCACAACTTGTTTTTTCAAACAAATCTCACCTAACATAAGAACACCAAAAGATAAGAACAGAAAAGGGACATTAAAAATCCCAACATCGACAGGTGGCGACTCTGCTGGGAACATCCAGTAAGAGGGCTTAAGTCGTTACTACAAACTTTTCAAACTGTTATCTGCTTATGTGTGGATGTTGCATTTACATTTAAAATGTGTACGAATGCATTTACTTACTGCACTTAGTGCTTCGTACTATATCTACTTGTGATATTAAAGTGCTTCACACATGTCATCATTTCCATAACGGTGAGACATGTTATGAATGTATGTTGTGTGGTCCCTCCACCAGGAGGCTATCCTATCAGTGTTTGATTACTGGACTCGTAAGGAGACTAATTCCAATGAGGATCAGGAAAGGCACCACCCAGATTCGCTCCAGTTGAAAGGCCGGATTAACTTTCCAGCGAGTAAATTACGATGATCTGGGAACCTTCATGCCAAAAAGCCGCGAGAGTAACCTAAGATAGGTCAGCCTCTAATAAACCAAACGCGGAGGGAAGTTTCTTCATACTTTCCCATTTCAATTACTTGTAAATTCATTCCATGTCAATCTCTATGTGATGGAAAATATGAAGGAAAATGTGTACATGCATTCCTTTTTTGTCATGCTATCTTACAAACAACTAACATCCATTTTGCAGGATAATACTCCTAAAATGGACACATCATATAGCATGTAATATTCATAAATTCCCTATGACTAAACTATATAAGTTTTGTGTAGGGAAACAATTAGGCTTGTTACCCGTTTAAAGTCCAAAAAGGCAACAAGCCTACAGCCAATTATGTCTTTATCTGACCAGTCTAATCCTACTCCTGTCTCTCGTGAGGAGTTTAAAGGATTAAGTAAACAAATTATAGATTTAGATGTTTTGCTTAAAGAACTACACCAATCTACTTAGTGTCCACGAATACCAATACATACAGAATCCTCTGCACATGGAGGAACCCAGGGTATGGACAAAGAACCTCCAGTACCTGAGTCTCAGTTGGACAAAACCAACAAAACTCCTGAAATTATCCATCTCAGAGAAGATCCAGACACTGGTGATATCAGTAAGAAAGTCCTTCAAATGGAAGAAACCATTAAGTCTATTAAAGGGATTGGAGCACACGGGAGTGTTTCATATGCTGACCTTTGTATATTCCATGGTGTTCATTATTTAGAGAAGTTCAAAACTCCCGACTTTGAAAAATATGATGGGTTGGGAGATCCTTACACACACTTGAAGGTATTCATCGGAGAACTCAGATCTTATTCCGAGGATGAGAAGCTCAGAATGTAGCTGTTCTAGAAAAGTCTAACTGGAGAAGCCCGATCGTGGTATACCAGATTAGACAATTCCAAGATTTATAGTTGGGAAGAGCTGGCTCATGCCTTCCTCAGCCAGTACAGTTTTCAGTCTCAGATGGCTCCTGACCGATACCAAATTACCAAGGTCAAGAAATAATCCAATGAGTCTTTTCGAGAGTATGCTCAAAGGTGGAGGCGCCTTGCTGCTCAAGTTATTCCCTCTATGACTGAGTCTGAAATGGTGATGACCTTCATAGGCATACAAGAAGCTCCCTTCTATGAGAGAGTCTTAGCCAGCATTGGCAAGCCATTTTTTAAAATGATTAAACATGGGGAGATGGCTGAGATGGGATTGAAGTCAGGAAAGATCCAAGACCTAGCCGCTCTGAAAGCTGTTGCTAAGCACATCCAGTCTGGAAATTATGGAAACAATCCCAGGAGGGTCCATAAAAAGAAAGAGGAGGATGTTTCCTTGATACTATAAGGTCAGAAAGGCAGTTAGAACATGCCTATTCAGAGGAGAAACTACTCCCCTTTTCAAGCATAATATTCAAACCCTCCATTGCCAAAGAGTGGAGAAGTCTAATGCACTCGAGTGTTCACACCCCTGAGGGACTCACTCGAGAATATTCTCAATCTTCTGACTACTCAGAAGAAAATTACCCATCTTCTTCCACCAGCCAACCCGAATGGGAAGGGTTTTAATGCTACCCGGAAGTGTGCCTATCATGATGGAGCTCCAGGACATGATACTCAGGATTGCTGGGCCTTGAAACACAAGATCCAGAATTTAATTGATAATGGTGAGATCGTGGTAACCAAACCCGACCAACCTCATGTGCAAGACAACCCTCTTCCTCAACACAAAGAAGAAGAGGTTAATATGATTAATTGGAGTAGTGGACAAAGTTCCAATTACAGTGTTGAATCATCCCAAACCAGCAAGGATGGTGTTGAGAAATGAGATTATGCATAGTTCCAGTTTATGATGGAACGGAAAATGAAGGCTCTGTGTGAGCAAGTTAATCAATTGGCAGAACTGGTGATCCATCAACACCAAGTCACACGCCAATTAGTTAGCTAGGAGCCTGCTAGTCTCTTTCCTCTGGTTATAAATACTCCATCATTAACTCCAAAAAGTGAAACACTGGAGGATAAAATTGCAAAAAGAGCAAGTGCCAAAGCCCGTCGGGATTTTGCCAACAAGAGGGAATTTACCTATCTTGGCTAACCGATGGAGGAGATATTTCAGATGCTGATCAATAAAGGAAGAATCACAGCTCTACTACCTCCAATCAATCCCCATTTAAAACGGTTCAATTCTAATAGAGTATGTCAGTATCGCTCCCACTCTCGCGGACACAGCACTGAAAAATGCTGGGCACTTCGCCATCTTATTCAGAATCTAATTGACAGTGGTGTTGTGACACCCCCAAATCTAGGTACTTCATTCCCACAAGATTTGGTGCTCACTATTCAAAAATTCATACTATCTACCCAAATAATACAATATTTGAATCATAAAAACCTCCCCTTAAATAGGGTTACATCATTAAGTTCAAAACAACCCAGGTTATCTAACCTTTAAACGTCATTCAAATGCGGTAATAAATTATTACATAACTTCTTTAAAATAAAGTCTAAGATCATCATAATAAAAGTCTAACATCATAATCAAAGTCAAGATTACAAGTCTTCATCACTTGTACATTTTCCTTTTCTTTTCTAGTCGGGTTCATCTACCTTCTCTCTTTAGTCGCAATGAGTTTATAAATATATGCAAGAGTGAGCAAAACAATTGCTCACTGGATATAATAGAGAATCAACAGGAGTATAACAATAATAACTGCCAAAAAAATAGGCTCATCAAAAGTGAATAGTACTCTAACAATAATAATCAGAAACTAGAATCCAAAATATGGAATATACATCACTAAAGGTCATAAGACCATGAACTACGTCCACAGTTGCAAGTAATCTTTCAACTCCAACTTTAACAAATATAAGACTATAAGGACTTCGTCTTGGGGGATCGACCTTCAGATAATGTATTGTGCACAAACATTTTAACGCTTATGCGTAAGTTAACCCCTAATCATAACAATAGGGTTGTTCATCTCAAGATTTTTAGAGTACAAGTCCGCACTAAAGGAAGTTTGATTTGGATAAGCTTTCAAGGTAATTTGGAATTCAACGAACATCAACTAAGGATTAGTTGAATAAAACCAATAACATTACACTATAGAATAATCGTGATTGAATCAATCATAGTAAACTAAAGTCATGCTTTAGGAATAATCTAATAGCATACAATTTGAATAACTATAACACACCTTGCTTGAACAATACTAAGCCAAGGTTAATTAGAATTGAATACTAAGCATGCATAGCAATTTGAACGATAAAATATTCGACATTAGTATATATAGTTGTGCATGCTAAGCAACAAGTTAGATACAAGAATAACTTGTTCAACATCAAACTAAAGTTTATACAGCTTGCATCATTATAAGGTAATCGAATTGGAAAACAATAATTAGTTCACTAAGATAAAGGATTAGAAAACTTGCCTTGTTCGTAGGCTAAACCGAATCAATACGAATCACAATATCCTATAAACATATGTCATCATGACATAGTTAGCCATTACCACTTTACAAACATAACTAAGTACGTTCATCATTTGAAAATTGGATTTTTAATCACATAATCAAGTTACAAAATAATTTAATTGTTAATAACATGTTCATTCTAGGTATAGAAACATTAAAGTCAACATTTTACAGTCCTACTATTATCACATAACAATTCTTAAAATTTCGTGTACAAAAAGTACACTATCAGACCATTCTCATAAATCATTGCACAGGGCGCCTACAGATTTCACATGGGTCGCATCATGCGTGGGGATGAGCCATACAGTATGATAAATAAACTACGAATCCGCGCTACGGCATGGCGATGACGTCATGCGCGCCACTAACGCATCTTCTTTATACGCCAGCGAAATCTATAGCTTTGATCGAACAACTTGAGAATAAGACAAGAAAAAGCCAATTTTGGCCTACAAGCTCGTTTCTAACAGACTAATTCACATGCAATTCATAAAAAAACTTCAAGTAAACATAATTCAAGAACTCCTAACATGTTTCTACCCATACATCAACATAAACAACAAAATTAACACATCTAATCTCACTATTTTTGGCTAAAAACTCACTTTTTGATGTTTTTGATGAAAATAAACACTGTGATTTTGTTTCTCAACCAAAACAATTAATTCAAGGTATCTTTATCAATAATTATACATATTCTATCAAATTAAATGGCCAATTTATCAACTAAACAACTAATTAGCCCTCAATTTCTACTTTAAATTAACCCAAACTCATTCACAAAAACTCTCTTTAAAAAGGTTTTCTTCACAAACTACATACATAACCACAATACATTGATTATAATTATATATATCCTATGAAAATAACTTTACAACACTAGTTTATCACATGAACACACATAAAATCAACAATTATCTTATCACAAGAATTTTACAGAGAAATAGGAGAAGAGAAAGCTAAAACTTTTAAAACTAAAAGAAATAGGAGAATACCTTGAAGAAGATGATGATGGCTATTCCTTTCTATTCTCAAGCTTCTTCTTCTCCAATCTCTAGCCTTTCTTCCTCTCTTTTTTTCTTCTTCTCTTCTTCTTCCTCTGAGTTTTTCTTTTCTTCTCTCTCTCTATCTAGCGTACTAGATATCTAATGTATAAAATATAATAGGTACTAATTATATAATAGTATAACTGATATCAGTTATAATAGATTTGAAAATCAAAAGCCATAAGGCTTGTTTGGTTACTAACTAAAAATAACCCATTAATCCTTACACCTTGTTTGGTAAAACACAATTAGATTAAAGACTTAATAGGCATTAGGCCTTGTTTGGCAAAACTAAATTAAACTCCCATAATTTATTTTAGTAACTCCTTTATAACAAGGTTATTTGTCACACATTAATTTAATTAAATTAATTCTAAAAACAATTTATTAAATCACTTTAACACATAAATCAATACCACAAAATTATAATTTTCTTTATAATCATAACTTTATTTAATCCACTAACACATCCTTTTAAATTTACAATTCAAATTAAAATATAATAATTTATTTATTCAAAACTTTCTAACTTAATAATTAAATTAAATTAAATTAGCAAAATAATTAATTTCCTTAATTATTTATTTAACAAATAGTTAACCAAATTGAATCAAATTTGAACAATTATTTATTTACAATAACCACATCCATTAAATACTTAAATAATTCAATAAATATTTAATATAACAATTAAAAATTCTAGAATGTTACATCATTCCCTCCTTACAAGGATTCTGTCCTCATAATCATAATTCAAATAATTCATTCGTCACAGGTGTCTTGCAGTTGGCAGACAATGACACTGTGTTACTTGAGAGTGGGACACATTTCTTATAAAATGGAAGGGGGTAGTAGCAGTTATATCCGTTGAGGATGAGTTGGCTATTAGACCACCCACAATACAAGCAATTCAACTCAAAGGTGTTGACAATCCTTTGAAAGTGGTTGCACCAAAGCCAATTGCATTGCCATCAAGGCCATAGTATCCTGTTGTCAGCCTAAAAAAAGTACCATGGAATTATGGAGAGGCTGAAGGATCCACATCCCACATAGCTGTTGCAGTGTTGAAGGAGAATCCACTGTATCTTCCCCAATGGGTAATGAAGCCCACCATCAGGTCAAAGTGGAAAGTTCCTATGAAGAAGATTGAAAATTTCCTCCGTACTATGGGCCATAATGAAGCCAATGTGGTTTTAAGCTTGAGAGAAGTTCCACAACAAATTTCCATTCTGGACTTGGTTTTCTCTTCCGAAGATCACAAGAAGGTCTTGCTAAAGGTTTTGGAAGAAGCCCACTTGCTAAAATCAGTGGATGTCAAAAAATTCTAGCACCTGGTTGATCACATTTTTAACAACAATGTGATATCTTTCACTAATGACGACATACCTCCCGAAGGGACTGGTCATTTCAAGCCGTTGTACATAGCGATTTTGTCCTCCGGATACATGGTGGGAGGAGTTCTGATAGATGGAGGTTCATCTTTAAATATATGTCCTCATGCCACTTTTGAGAAGATGAACATTAATCTCAAGAGGATCAGAAGCAACCATACGATTATCAAAGCTTTTGATGGATCCTGACGTAATGCTATCGGAGAGATTAAACTGCCTGTGGAGATTGGTCCACATACTTTTTGCATATCCTTTCACGTGCTCAAAATAGCCACAGGATATAATTTGCTCTTAGAAAGACCGTGGATTCACATGGCTGGAGCCATCCCTTCCACCCTTCATCAACAACTCAAATACATCATTAACAACAGCCTAGTCACTGTCAATGCTGAGTCGGAATGTCCTAAACATGGTGACATACCACTCATTAGCTTCAATGCAGAAGTTGAACCGGTTAGTTTTCATGCCCTAGAGGTGAGCAACACTCACTATCATTCTATTGGGGTGCCACCTCTAATACCCAAGATTTCTGCCGAGGTAATGTCGGCAACTCAATAGATATTGTTATTGGGTCATCAACCTGGACAAGGGTTAGGCAAAGATCATCAGGGCATTAAGCACCCAATTCAAGTTCACGGCCAAACCAGGACAACTGGACTAGGCTATTCTGCTGGCTCCAATCACAGAAATCCTCACAAATATAAACAGATTCCTTTAGCTTCAGCCACACGATGATTATCTCAACCTACATATCCTGAGCCTGTACAGTCTCCGGTAAAGGTGTCTGCCCATGTAATGGCTATATTATTTCCCAAACCAATACCGGTCAAAGCAAAAGAGGTCTTGATTCTAAATCCTAAAGTGGAAGAAATTGAACGGAGACGTAAATAAGATATCGCCAAGCGGTTGTCAAATATATGCATCATTGTCCATACTAAGGGCATGAATAGAGACATCCCAGACGATGATTTTCCAGATATCTTGGTCATCATTCGGGAGAAGGAGGACGATGACATCTCCTTCATCACTGCTGTCCAATAGGACTTCACCCTTGGTAATTGGAGCAACATTCCAAGCATTTTCTGACAAGGGTAAAAAGGCAAGAAAATCCCTCTGCCCTGTAGATAGCAATAACTGCTTACTTTTCTATACAGTATTAGCAGTTGTTTTGTTATTACATGCTAACACTTTGTATGATTGAATAGTTTCATATATTAAGTGAAAGCATTTTTGTTTCAGGACTCTAAATTTAGATCTGCCTAAACTTGCTGATGAGGTGCCTATTCTCCACAAGGAATGTAACTTTGATGTAAAGTTGGACTCAGACTTGATGGAAGTACAAGAGGACTATGAGATACCTCAGGAGATCAAAGAATGGGTCGAAAAAAACCTAAACCAAATCTCGATCAAACCTCTTCTTTCAACATCGGAACCTTAGAAAACCCTAAGCTAATCCAGATTGGTACGGACCTCACTCCAAACCAAAGGAATGACATAGTTATGCTATTAACCCAATTCCAGGATGTGTTTGTATGGTCTCATGAAGACATGGTTGGTTTGTCCACTGATATTATCATTCATTTCCTCCCCATCAAAGAGGGATTCAATCTAGTTAGGCAGAAGCTCAGGCGATTAAAACCTGAGTGGAGTTTAAAGGTTAAAGAAGAAATTATGAAACAATTTTAAGCTAGCATCATCATGGTGTCAACATACCCTGAATGGATATCTAATATAGTCCCCGTGCCTAAATCAGGAGGAAAGGTACGAGTTTGCGTGGATTACCGGGATTTGAATAAAGCTTGTCTTAAATATAGCTTTCCCGTGCCATTTATCCACATTCTCATTAACAATACTGCTCAATACGACATGTACTCCTTTGCTGATTGTTTTGAGGGGTACCATCAAATTATGGTTGCTAAAGAGGATCATTAGAAAACTATATTCATCACGCCTTGGGAACCTTTTTTGCTACAGACGGTTGTCATTCGCCTCATCAATGCCGAGCTACCTATCAACCAAGCCATGATGGCTCTTTTTCACGATTTAATGCACAAAGAGATAGAGATCTTTGTGGATGACATCATTGTCAAGTCCCGAAGGGAAGAAGACCACATAGACCATCTCAGAAAGCTCTTCAATTGGTTGCATAAGTACAACTTGAAGTTGAATCCAACCAAGTGTGCCTTTGGCGTTAAATAAGGCAAGTTGCTAGGTTTTCTAGTCAGCCACAAAGGGATTGAGCCGATCCCACCAAAATCCAAGCCATCACAAAAATGCCCATTCCTCGCATGCAGAAGGAAATACGAGGATTTTTGGGAAGGATCAACTTCATTAAATTTTCATTCATCTCCCAACTCACAAAGAACCCGTGAGCCTATCTTCAATTTGTTAAGGAAGAACTCCTCCATGAAATGGAATGATGAGTTTAAGAAAGCCTTCCTTACAATCAAAGAACAGCTAGTCAAAGCTCCTATTTTGGTACCTCCCGTGGATGGTGTTCCCCTGCTCATGTACCTCCCATTAATGACAATGCCATGGGTCGCATGTCGACAAAAAAGACGATAGAGGCCAAGAGCGAGCTATCTACTACCTCAAAGAAAGATTCAACAAGAAGTGAACACAAGTACACTCTGATTGAGAAGACTTGTTGTGCTTTAGCATGGGCTTCCATGAGGTTACAACATTACCTCCATGGTCACACAACCCATCTCATATCCCGCGTGGATCCTCTCAAGTACGTGTTCAATAAACCCATGTTAAATTGTTGGTCGTCCAGATGGCAAATGATCCTACAGCAATTTGACATCTTCTACGTGACGCAAAAGTCTATTAAAGGTCAAGGAATTGCGGATCAACTGGCCACCGCACCTTCAGGGGATTTCAAACCCTTCGAAACCTACTTCCCCGATGAAGGGGTAATGACAGTTCAACAACACCATCAGTACGATACACACCAATCATGGAAGATGTATTTTGATGGAGCTATAAATATGGAAGGTTCTGGGGCTGGAGCAGTTCTAGTAGCCATTACGGGGGAGCAGTATCCCTTCGCCATCAAATTATAGTTTGTCAGCACCAATAACACAGCTGAGTATGAAGGTTGTATCATGGGGCTAAAACTTGCCCAATCAGTGGGTATTAGATGGTTAACTTTCTTTGGAAATTCCGAATTGGTAATTAGACAAACCACCGAAATCTATCACACCAAAGAACTACATTTGTCGCCTTTACCATCAAGTTTATCCAGATGGCTTTGAGTTTGAAGAAATAACTTTCCTCCACATTCCTCGAATAGAAATGACTTTATGGATGCGCTTAGCAACTTTGGCCTCCTCGATCAACATACCGACAAGGAAAACATGCCAAGCATCACATTTTCCCTCAAAAAAAGCTCCAAATTATATGGGAATTACATCGAGAAGTATCGATGAGCTACCTCCCATCCAACACCCTTGGTATCAAGACATCAAGGAGTATCTACGAGATGGATCTACACCCACCGAGGCGAAGTTCTCATCGAGAAAAAGCGGATCCATCGAATGGCTATAAAATTCTACTTCGAAAGCGAGATGCACTCTACAAACGAGATGCAGACTAGGTCTCCTCAGATGTCCGGACAAGGACCAAGCTCAGAGGGCTCATGGATGAAATCCATGGTGGAGTATGTGGCCCACACATGAGCGGCCCTTTACTTGTCAAAAAGATCCTCGTAATGGGCATTACTAGCTCTCTCTCAAAGCTAATCGTGATGATCACGCCAAGAGATGTTATCAATGCCAAATTCATGGGAATGCTATCCACGCCCTCCAAGGGAGCTCCACAATATGAGTTCACCTCGCCCTTCTCAATGTGGGGAATGGACGGATCGGCCCATCGAGCCCAAAGCCCAAGAATGGGCATCGGCTTTATCTTCACCATGATCGACTACTTCACCAAGTGGGTAGAAGCAACCTCCCTTCCCTGTGGTTACCAAAGAAGTCATCATTGGTTTCATCGTAAACAATGTCATTTGTCGATATGGACAACCAGAGGTAATTGTTTCGCATAATGCTAAGAACCTCAACAACAAAATGATGGAGGAGTTATGCAAAGAAATTCCACATCAAACATCTCAACTCCGGCCATCTATCGTCCAAAGATGAATGGTGTTGTTGAAGCTTACTAATAAGAACATCAAGAAGATCATGCAAAAGATGTCCGCCAATCACAAAGGATGGCCTAACCTATTGCCTCTAACTCTATTAGCCTACAGAACTTCAATGCGTACTTCCACTGGGGCAACCCCCTACTCATTAACCTATGGGATGGAAGCAAAGGTTCCCCATAGAGGTGGAAATGGAATCCTCGTAGTGTTGATAGAAGCTCAGCTGGATGAAGACCAATGGTTACAAGATAGGTATCACCAACTATCTCTAATAGACAAAAGGCAAACCAGTGCTATCTTCCATGGTCAGTTATACAAACAAAGGATTGCCAGATCCTACAACAAAAAAGTCCATCTACGGCAGTTTAAACAACATAACTTGGTTTAGAAGAAGATCATTAACAGCCAAGATCAATCCAAGGGAAAATTTGCCCCAAACTGGGAAGGCCCATTTGTTGTCAAGGAGGTATCGACAAGAGGTGCTCTCAGATTACAGGAAATGGGCGGCGATGAATTTCCACAGCTTATCAACTCGGACACCGTGAAACGGTACTATGTCTGAGGTTACCATCAAGCAAACATCCTAGTTTTGGATCACCAGATCACCAGTCACTTTAGGTTTTCTAACCCTTCACTACATATAACCTTTCTTCATACCCATTTGCCCCATCAGGGATAAACACACTTTTCAAACCAAAGAAATTGGTTTTTGATCATCGATCTTTCACTCCACTTCATTTCAAAACCTTTCAAAGTTATCCCCACCCGTGGATTGAACCTTTCACACCGCAGCTTTTGTCCCACCAGGATAAAACTTTTCACACCGCAGCTTTGTCCCGTATATGGGATCAAACTTTTCACCGCAGCTTTGTCCCTAACATGGGATCAAACTTTTTGATCAGTTGCAATCCATCCTGCACATGGGGCTAACTACGCCGACCGATCTCCCCAATACATGGGAGTACGTAGGGCAACCATTTTTAATGGCCCTACACAATAAAAAAAAAAAAAAAAAAAAAAAAAAAAAAACAAAACACAACACTTCTACACCCTTTCACACCCTTTCACATACAGTGTTAAACCTCTTACACCAGGTTCAAACTACACAGACCTGATCTCCTCTTTAATAGGAGTACGAGGAAGCCATTTATGGTTCGGTCTTACCCTCTACCAAAACACAAAAACTTGTCACATGGTACTGGGATCAACCTTCAATCCACCACATTTCATCGACCTTCGCACCAAAGGGATGGAACTAACTCGATCTCCCACACAAATGGGAGAATCACCACTCATCTAAGTCATGGTTGAGTCCTCAACGAGAAACACCAATCCATAAGAGATGAAACTACCTGGGCTCCCCCATACAAAGGAGTACCGGAGACCATCTGTGGTGCGGTCAACCTCAGAGAGGAAAGCCATATTCCTCTCCATTACTACATACAGAAACCAGTCCCAAGACACCAAAGGGTAGGGATACACACAGATCAATGATCCATTCTGAAAGATCCTAAGACATCTCAATGTCCACCCATCAAGGAGTTCAGAATATATCAAGATCACAAGTCCTAAAGAAGCAGGCAAATATCAAGCAAGTAACAAGGCACAACTAAAAGGGAAGTGAATTGAAATATATTTCCCTTCCATATATAATATTGTTTGATATATACAATATGTAATCAGACATGACAAAATGGCTAAGCTTAGTTATGCAGAAAAATACAAGCCCATCTACAAATCAAAGCTGTATATGCGAGCTATCAAGTCCAACATGGCATCTCTCTCCAAGAAGGAGGTAACGCCAGAGCTCCTCGCCCAAGGGTATCTACATGAGCCAACAAATCCACAAACCAACTTCATGGTGACATGGTGCTCATCAATATATATATGCGCTCATCTCAAAAATAATACCAAGTGGTAAGGATCTCATCAGTAGTACTATCTCAGAATGGCTACGTCCCGGGAAGATATAACGCCATCCCGCTCAATAATCAATGCATCTCTGGATGATCTAGCCTCATCCCGCTCAGCAATAGCGGTGTCTTTATGAGCTAAGGCATCCTATCTCTCTAATAGAGTGGCATCTCTCCCAAAGAAGAGTCACAACATCAAGGCCCTAGCCCGATCTCTCTCAAATGTCATCGATGAAGACTCGCTTCTAAATACTCATCAATGCGGGGTCACAGAGCAGTCATACACCGGGAGAATCCATCACAACCGCTGCAAACCCAAAAAAGCTCCTCCTCAAGGAGAAAATCAATGTCCTCTATGGGCTCTCCACCATCGTAATCAATCCCCGACTCGTGGATACAACCACAAATCGATGTGGTCTCTGCTCCATCCATGCAGAATACTCATCGAATAGCCCGATGGCTAATAAAAAACTCAAATAGCTCACGCCGATCCCAACAGTATACACCCGGATCTGTCTCCTCTCGCTAACAAGTGGCGAGAAGCCAAATACAACCCAATGCCCCAAAAAAGGATGGAAGTCCTAAACCGGGTCGAACTCATGACATCACAAATAGTGGGTGGTAAGTAGTCATGCCCCTCAAACCAAATTAGAGGGAGATAATCCATGCCCAGTGCATGAGTAATGAAGTCAGAGGGTGAATCGAGCCCTATACACGGCAAAATGTCAAACGGATCTCCGATCCCTACCAAAACACCGACCACCAAGATGCAAAGCCTTTATACACTCCATTCGTCGAAAAGGAGTAAGACATGGCTATCTCATGGGAAAAATAAGACCCATGTCGCTTGAAAGGTGCCAATCGGTCTCAAAGTGACATGAACCACACATACAAAATGACCGAGTCATTTATGAATACCCCTCGCAGGATAGGTATGATAATACGTGGCGGATCTCAATGTCTCTATCACAATCATCGACAATGGTATGACCTCCCCGAGAGCTCTCACGCCATGACAACACCGATGTCCAACTTTCATCCATATACAAAGGGGCATGTACACATAAGCCACTACACACATCATGAGTACGCTCTACCCCGCCAGACGCCACCGATCCTCCGACGTGGTGAAATCCCCGAGTGTGTCGTATAATAACTATCCATCGAGCCAAATCGCCTATCGAAAATGCCGACACCACATGGCCGGATGTAATCTCATCCTAGACTACTTTACGCCTCAAATTTCGAGGAGGGTCATAAACTATTTGCTCATGTCGCCGATAGCCATCCGCGCACAAGGTCTCGTCCAAGGGCAAATGTCATCAACCGCAAGATACTCCTCTCTAAGGTGGAGTCAACTCCTGGGTCCCAAATCAAAAAACTCGCCTCCTGCACCCAATGCTCCAAAGATACCATCTACAAAGCCCACAGAAACTTGAACATCAAGAGGGTCATGGAATGTCAGAATAATCGATCTACTAATCACCCGATCCGAGGTGACAAACTATCATACCATGACCTCAAACGGGAGGCTACCAATATTGGTGGGGTATGATCAATGCGGCTGACTGTCGAAGAAGACATCTATATGGGCTGTATCATAAAAACCATCCAGAGGTCAATGCTGAATATCTTTGGACATATATATGTATAACATAATACATGCATGATAAACAATAGATGACAATATGATGTAGGCAATGGAAAATAGTACATACATTCCTAAATACATCATCATCATCTAATACATCATCTCTGTACAGCTAAAAATATAGGGAAATGGGGCACAAACACCCAACAACTAACAGAGGCCTATCAAAAGATATAACGAGAATGGGGCACAACCACCAAGTATCTAACAGAGGCCTATCAAAAGATATAGAGAGAATACACATCAGAAGAAGACAATGGTGTCAATGTCTACATCATCAATCCTGTCCACCTGATGTAACTCCTCCTGAGTCACTGGATCTCCACCATGTGGCATGTCAACCCTATATAATGGAGGATTTGCACCAAAAAGGCCATATAGGTCACCTGAAGGGCCAACTCCAGAGCTGGAAGGATCAAAAGTATCTGCCTCTGAAGGATCTCTACCCAAGTGCCGGATAAAGAAATGTGCCCAATCAACTCTTCCAAGTCAAACTGTCAATCTGTGTCAAATGAGTCGATCTCAACACACAGATCATCCAATCCATCATCATCACGGATCCAGAACCATATCCCCATGAACCGAAAGGCGCGGTCCTGGGTCTGGCGGTACGAGGGGACCACCAGCGATGGAACATATCCTGAGTATACGGACCCTCTGACAGTGTAAAGCCATCAATGCCCATCAATGGGATATCAATGACGGGTGACTATGATACAGGCCAATAACACTTGGCAGGAGGCAAGATCGGTACACGAATCTCCCCTGTGGTGCTCCTAATAGCACGCTCTCCTAAATAGAGCTCCCATCCTCCATCTGTGAAGAGAGGAATCCTACGAGTGGATATCACATACTCGACACTAGTCGGGTACCCATCCTCAAACCCAATGGTCAAATGCTCCCCGAAATAGGGAATCCAAGTGATAGCATCAGCTGTCAACAACTCCAACTGTAGATGATAATGGGTGAAACCCTCAGTTACAGGAACCTCCGCCAGTATGGAGTGATGCCATCGCCATCCTCGTGGATAGGTATCTAAACCTAACACACTCACATGATGCAAACGTAAGAGCCTCTCATAGGCCCAAAACTACCAATACAAAGGCAAACATCTGCTGTCAGTCAACACTCTTAACCTGTACATGGAAAATCAAAAGAGAAATACTCACCAGCTAAAATGGGTAAAATCCTAACCAAGCCTCCATTAAGCCCTGCGAATGCATGCACATGCCCTTGAGGAAATAGGTGAAGGTATAGGAGCCCCAATCATACTCTCTGATACGGTCCACATTTTGTGTGGCGCTGACTAAAGCGAATGATACCGTGGAAGAGTTATCCTCTATTAAGCAGCCCCTAATGATTATCAGGAACAATCGCCAAAGAATGTGATCCCCGACTCTCACATCATCGTAATGGGGCTCACTCAATAGCCCACCATAAGATCTACGCTCAAAGGACCTGCAGACGAATCGGCTCTCCTTTGAGCGCCTCAAATGGACTCCTAGCAAGGATCTAATGGCAATGGGTAATATCCACCGCATAAGGCAATCGGGCGCCCTCCAAACTCCATACCGGTGATAAATCGCCAATCCATCTAAGGCCATCATCACCTCACAATCTAACAAATGGAGAGACCGAAGTCCGTGAAACCAAAGACTTAGACAACGCCTCGAGATAACCCTGTGGACAACGATGGGGAGGATGGAAAAAAGAACGCCTCAAAGCCCCAAACATGCACAATCGCTCAATAATCGGGATGCAGAGCCCGATATGTAGAGTGAATGTGAACCGCCTCAAGGTCAACCGCCTCCTCGACATCACAAAGCCGAAACCTACATCACAAAGCCAAATCAACATCAAAATCCTGCTCCTCATCAATAGGAAAAAGGAAGATCAAATCCAAGCTTTTAGACCTTCCTTCCCTATATGCAAGTAAACCGAGGGGTGTCGACTCAAATCACCCAGAAGCTCGGGATCATCACCAAATGCTCGGAAGATCCCTACGGGAACATGAGTAAGCAGGAGCGGGTCCACAATCGGTACATCCTCCTCCTCGCCCTCAACATCCGCACCTCAACCCGGACAGACGTATCACCGCCCGCCAGATTTATGAGGTCATCTAACCGAATCTGGTCGAGGCACATCGTAAGCCCTCCTCGCACACACCAAGTGGTCCTCATGAACTACTCTCCTACGATCCGGATCCATATATCTAGACACAAGTCTCCAAATCACCTCAAAAAAGGTGCGGTAAACTCTAACCTGGATCTTTTCAAAATGCATTTTATGACTATATGCATGCATGCATTACTTTAACATATGCCTATAGTAGAGTTAAAAATGCATGACTACCCAATGCTTACATTTTTAGAAAATTTTTGCCATAGTCTCCTTTGTAAACATGACTATCCACATGCACATAGGCATGACTAAGTGACCATTCAGTAACACATCTACCCACAGTCATAAACATCCTATATGCATTACACTATCAAAGTCATAATCAGTAAGGGTAGCCTAATTACCAAGATTACTTTGCTTTACCACCTTTGCTCATTTATCCTCAAATAAGATAAGAAATAGCAGAAAAAGGTGTCAATTTGACTATTTTAAAAGTAAAAATTTTTCACATCATTATGTTCAGCATGGTTAAATACTAACATTTACTGTGTTGAATATTTTTTATCAAGTCATATGAGCATGTATATTCACTACTATGTGTTTAGAAGCATTTCATATGATAACTCATTTTCCAACGGATAAAACTAGAAAAGAAGACATACATACGCTACTGTGGTAAAGTAGAACACTTGTACGGTGATGAATTTGTAGAAAGATGCCCTTGACTCAAAGAGATCCAAGAAGAGCTCTCTCGAATTTCCTATGTGGCGCAATATGAAAATGACTTGTGAAAGCACCAAGTGCCTTAAAGCCACCCACGGCTGGCCACAGGTGTACCTGCGGCTACCGCAAATGTACCTGTGACTCCCTTGGGTGGGGCCCACCCCTCTGGTTCGGTTTACTTTGAGTTGCAAAGGAGGTCTCATAAGTTGAAAAAGTCAAATCAGAAAAAAAGATGCTACGCAATTGAGCAAAAATGCTTGAAATCCTGATTTTTCAGAGACCAAATTGCGGGTCCACATATCATTCATTGGTATTCACCCAAACACAGGGTTTACTATACCGATGATCACAACTATTGCAAACAACACTCGACAATACCTCACGAAGGTCTGATGCTATCAGTTCGGGGTCATAACTCCATAATATTTCCCCCTGCGGAAACTTCATACAAGTTCATCCATTGATGCAGACGTCAACGAAGATCAAGAAACCTTGATGACATTCATCTGTTGGCAAGTAAATCCAGTGAAGCATCGAAAACCATCCAATGATCTCATCCGTTGGTGCACACATCAACGAAGGTCAAGAAACCTTGACATCATTCACAGCAAGGATCTCATCCGTTGATGTACATTTCAATGAGGTCGCAAATTTCGATAACACAAACTATCATGCAATAATCTCCAACAGAATAAGGGAAGGACTCGGACACAAACTAGGAAGGACCATCCTTATCGGGGAGGACCGATGATGGAATATGTTATACAAGGTCTCCTTAGACAATACACATCCCCATAGGTCTATCGTATATGAGAGGTACCTCCTTAATGGGAAGTCTGTACCAAGGATTAAGGACCTTGGTGATAACCCCAATGTCAACATCCTAGAAGTTCTTAAGAGCTCTGGAGTACACAACCAGGGAGTTCATCAGAGTCATCAGTGATAACTCCAATCCCCATCAAAAGTTATGGGAGCAAACAGTCATCACATCTCGTTGGAGAATGGTCCAATAAACCACATACATCATGCATATACATCATGCTGTAGTACATTGCATCATGATTATCTTATCACATTTCAAGTGTCTAGTATTATTTATCCTATCCATGCCATTACATTACATGAATATGATAAAGAGGGTCATCTGTAGACACTCAAAATTTTGTATTCCTATTACTAACATTACAGGAGGGCAGAATCGTCTTTTAGAGATAACCCTGGAGGACAAAGCAGCTCCAATTCCGGAGATAACCCCGGAATTATCAGTCTTACCATCTCAAAGACAACCCCAAGATACCCAGTTCCATTCCTGAAGACAACCCCAGGATTTTCAGTTTCAACCTCGGGGATAACCCCGAGGAGTGCATTTCCAGTTCCGCAGATAACCCTGGAATCATCAGTTTTCCATCTCGGAGATAACCTCGAGATAACCAGTCCTGAAGACAACCCCGAGAGTTCAACTTCCAACCTCGGAGATAACCCCGAGGGATGCAGTTTTAGTTTTGGAGATAACCCCAGAAATGCTCATTTCAAACCTTAAAGTCAGCTTCAACCTCGGAGATAACCCTGAGGCACTCAGTTCTAACCCCAGAGCCAACCCCAGGAGGTCAGGCACACCTCAGAGACAACCCTGAGGACCTTAAGTACTCACAGTAGACCAATCTCAGAGATAACCCTGAGCAACAACTGCTACATCAGCCCAAACCGGGGCTAACCCCGGTGAGGGGCAAAATCATCATTTTGCCACCTCGATCCCATATTGCGTCGTCTCAACAATATTTCAACATATATTCTACACAGAAATGTCCTACAAGAACTAGAGCTCCAATCCTGAGTGACTATTACACAAGACAGAACACCAGATAGAATTTGAAGCCTGAAGACCTGGGCATGGCCCCACCTTCCTGATTTCGTATAACCTCTAATCCCATATCATTTGTGTAACTCTCGACAATGACATTCTAAAAAAGGTCTTATACACCTAAATCAGATGTCCGGATTGAAGTTTTGAAAGTTTGAGCGGACATCATGTTGAATGCATGCACGTACTTCGAGATGGCAGGACTCGTAAAGCCAAAAGACAAGAACAGAAAAGGGACATTAAAAATCCCGACGTTGACACCTTTTTCCATGTAAAAAACTACTCTTCCTTTTCATATCATTAAGGGTTTTTACATTATAATTTGATATACTAAATTTAATATTAATTTTCTTAAGGAGATTATTACAAATTGTGACTCATACAAATTTTATTAAGGAGGTTATTATTGGAAAAAATAAAAAAATGTCAAAAATTATATTTCTTCCTTAGGGAGGGAGTATTATACTAAAGTGGCATAATTTAGTATTATTTTGGTGAGAAAAAATAACTTTATGATCAAAATAATACTCTTATTCTAAAAGAGAGTTTTATTTGCAAACTTTTAAAATATTAAAGTTTCTATATTTACACCTAAAATAATAAATTGTTAATTTATTAACAGCAACATGATAAAAATAATTATGATGACATAATTAAGAATGTGGTTTATTTAATACTACTACTGTCGACGTCGGGATTTTTATTTGTCCCTTTCTGTTCTTGTTTTTTTGTGTTCTCATGTTAGATTAGATTTGTTTGAAAAAATATGTTTGAAAAGGTCCAACATGTATATGTTGACGATTTGACTGTAAGAGTCGCCAGTAGGTATTTTTAAATGGTTGAACCAACTCAACCAAGAAATAGCTTGTACATAGACCTAGTGATGTGACACTGTATAACTGGTCTTCAAAACCGAGATTCTTTAGGATCCAGAGGCTTGATTAAGCGGAGGGGAGGTGTTAGGCACCCCCCAACTTCCATGGTGACACTGTTACCGCCACTTTTAAATTTAAACTCTTATCAGAATTTGTGTGTGTAGGTCTACGTGTAGTTGTCTGGAAGTAGTGTTATGCCTCATTTGCACCTATATACAAAGGGTTTGAATTTTGTATAAAAATTTCAGTTTTAACGAGATATGGCAGTGATGTTTTGTAAAATAGATTTTTTAAACCTTTGTGCTTAATAGTAATTGAGACCTTTGATACTTCTGTTTTTATGTGTTTGGCTTGTTTGCTTTTATTATTTTTGAGACACAAAGCATCTTCGAGAAAATAAGATACATAGCAGCGTCGAACTCCTTGTGGGCATGAGAGTCATCTAAGGAAATTAGGATAACATGAATAATTTACAAGCTGGTTGCAACTGGAAATGTTCATCACGGGAACCGAATCTAGATTCAGGAACTGAATTTGTGATCACATGATTCCTAGGCTCACATGATAAAGCAATATATACAAAAGCTAAAAAAAGAACTAGATTTGAAGAAATCTAAACCATTACAGCTTCATCGGTTCCAGTTTAGTCACCATGAACCGGTTAAAGTGTGAAATGGCTAGATTAGAACAAATCTAGCCCACAGGCTGAGAAATAATTATATATATCTAAAAGTAGTAGACGACGATCGGATATCACACCCAAAGCTTAATCAATTTAAACTTCGATAATATATATATATATATATATATATATATATATATATATATATATATATATATATAAAAGCAATAAATGCTACGGATGTAAATTAAGGGCTCAATCAAACAAAGTTTGATAACGGGAAATATATATATATATATATATATATATATATATATATGAATATTATATTAGGGCTCAATTGAAGCATAGTTGATTGAGCTTTGAATATAATATTCATATATATATATATATATATATATATATATATAAGTATTTATATATATAGAAAAGTAATAAAAGCCACGGATCAAGATCCGTATACACATACACAACAACACGAATCTCAACATGAATAAGTATATGTGGATGGAAGTGGGAAAAAGGCTTAAGAAATCTGAGATGTCTTACAGTGGGCTGCCAAGAAGACTTCAGATGGCTTTTTAATGAATGAATAATCGGTTTCCACCTATTAAATATAGCAAAGTACAAGCTCACAAGTGTTTGAAAAGATAAAGCACTCAGTTTAAAGTTTATACAGAGTAAAATGGACAGGGCTTCCTCGCCTTTTCTCTTTAGAAGTGTGTATGGAGTGAAATGGACAGGGCTTCCTCACCTTTTTTTTCTTGTTAAAATGGACACCCCAAGCCCTCTATTTATAGATGGGGGAGCTGCAGGTCTAACTGTGGTAGCCGTAGGTCCAACTGAGGCTACTCGGGGTGCCTCAGGCTTTGTGGGCCCCGCCGTCTCAAAGTTCATGCATGCATGCAACTCGTTGTCTGCTTAAACCTTCATAACTTTTAATTCGGGCATCTAATTGAGGCGTGTTCACCTTTCTGGAATGTTGTTGTCGAGAGCTACATAATGACATGGGATAAGAGGTTGTACGAAGCCGGGAAGATGGGTCCATGACCAGATCTTCTAGTCTTCAAATTCTATCCGGTATGCTGTCTTGTGTAGTAGTCACTCGAGATTTTGAGTTATAGTTCTTGTGGGACACTTTTGTGTAGAATGTGGATTGAATTATTGTTGAGACGATGCAAATGTAGTATCGATTTGGAAAAATGATGATTTTGCCCCTCACCAGGGTTGTCTCTGGCTCTGGGATGATTTAGTTGTCGTTGCTCAGGGTTATCTTTGATATTGGGCTGCTGTGAGTACTGAATGTCCTCAGGGTTGTCTCTGAGGTGTGCCTGACCTCTAGGGGTTATCTCTGGGGTTGGAATTGAGTGCCTCGGGGTTATCTCCGAGGTTGAAACTGACTTCTTTGGGGTTATCTCTGGAACTGGAACTACATCCCTCAGGTTTATCTCCGAGGTTGGAATTGAATCTCCCGGGGTTATCTCTGGGACTGAAACTGAGTATCTTGGGGTTATCTCCGAGATGAAAAAACTAAGTATCCTGGGGTTGTCTTTAGGATTGAGTTGATTTAACTTCCAGGGTTATCTCTGGAAGAGATTTTGCCCTCCTGCAAGGTTAGTAATAGGAATGAAAAATTTCTTATGTCTACAGATGCCCCTCTTTATCATATTCATGCAATATAATGGCATGGATAGGATAAAGAATACTAAACACTTAAAATGTGACAAGATAATCATGATGCAATGTAATGCATCATGATGCAAATGTATGATGAAATGTAGTTTGTTGGACCATTTTCTAACAGAATGTGATGACTGTATGCTCCCACGCCTTCTGTTGAGGATTGGAGTTATCACTGATGACCCTGATGAACTGCTTGGATGTCTACTCCAAAGTTCACAGGGACCTCCTAGATGTTGACATTGGGGTTATCACCAAAGTCCTTAATCCTGAGTACAGACTTCCCACTAAAGATATACCTCTCATGTACAAGAGACTCGTGGGGAATTGTACCTTGTCTGACGAAGACTTGTATAACAGATTCCATCATCGGTTCTCCCCGATGAGGATGGTTTTCTCTGGTTTGTAATGCCAGGTCTTTCCAGTACTTTGTTGGAGTTACTGCCAACAGTTGGTGTCTTCAAGGTTGCCTAACCCTTATTGAAATGTCCTTCGACGACTAAATGTCATCGGACCATCTCCGATAATTCGATGGGTTTAATTGCCAACGACTGATAATGTCAAGGCTGCTTGACCTTCATTGAAATGTGCTCCAATGGCTGAGATTATCGAACCACTTTTGATACTTCATTGGGTTTACTTGCCAATGGCTGAATAATGTCAAGGTTGCTTGACCTTCGTTAAAATGTACTTCAATGGTTGAAATCATCGGACCATCACCAATGCTTCGCTGGATTTACTTGCCAACGGCTGAATACCGTCAAGGTTGGTTGACCTTCGTTAAAATGTACTTCAACGGTTGAAATCATCGAACCATCATTGATGCTTCACTCGATTTACTTGTCAACGGCTGAATGTCAAGGTTGTTTGACCTTCGTTGAAATGTTCTTCAACGGTTGAAATCATCGGACCATCACCGATGCTTCGCTGGATTTACTTGCCAATAGATGAATAATGTCAAGGTTGCTTGACCTTCATTGAAATGTACTTCAACGGCTGAAGTTGTATGATGTCTCCGCTGGGGAGAGGTTTTTGATGAGAGGAATGGTTGCAATTAGAATCGCAACCCCATGTTGATGGCATTGGACCTTTAGGAGGTATTACCAAATGTTGTTTATAGCAGCTGTGATCATCGGTGTTGTGAACCCTGTGTTTGGGTGAATACCAATGAGTGATATGTAGACCCGCAGTTTGTCTAAAAATCAGGATTTTAGGCATTTCTGCTTAATCGCGTAGTGTCTTTTTTCCTGATTTGACTTTTTAGCTTCTGGGACCTCCTTTACAACTCAAATTGGATCAATTCAAAGGGGTGGGACCCACCTAGGACATCCGTAGGTACACCTGCGGCAACCAAAGATACACCTGCGGCCATCCGTGGGTGTATTTGAGGCTCCTGTTGCTTTTAAAAGTCATTTTCAAGTTGTGCCACACAGAGAATCCGAGAGTTCTTCTTCAGATCTACTGAGTTTGGGCTGCTTTTTGTAAAATCCATCACCGTACAAGTGTTCTGCTCTATCCTGGTAATGTATGCATGCCTTCTTTTCTAGTTTTGTCTGTTGGAAAATGAGTTATCACATGAAATGCTTCTGAACACATAGTAGTGAATATGCATGGTCATATGACTTGATAAAAAATATTCAACATAGTAAATGTTAGTAGTTAACCATGCTAAACATAATGATGTGAAAAAATTTAACTTTTGAAACAGTCAAATTGGCACCTTTTTTTTGATATTTCTTATCTTATTTGAGGACAAATAAGCAAAGGTGGTAAAACAAAGTAATCCTGATAATTAAGCTACCCTCATGGATATATGACTTTGATGTATTAATGCATATAGGATGTTTATGACTTTGGATTGGTGTGCTACTAAATAGCCACCTAGTCATGCCTACGTGCATGTGGATAGTCCATTTTAAAAAAGAGACTCTGGCAAAAAATTTCCAAGATTCTAGGCATTGAATGAACATGCATTTTTAACTCTACTATAGGCATATGTTAAAGTAATACATGCATGTATATAGACATAAAATGCATTTGAAAAGCTCCAGGTTAGAAGTTACCACACCTTTTCTGAGGTGATTTGGAGACTTTTGCCTAGATACTATGGATCCAGACCAGCCGAGTAGTTCCTGCAGGACCACTTCAGGTGTGAGGAGGAGATCTTCTAATGTGCCTCGACCTTGTCCAGCACAAAAACCTCGTCGGTTGGTGGAGGGAGCGATTCATCCTATTCGGGTTGAGGTACCGGATATTGAGGAGGAGGAGGAGGATGTACTGGTCGTAGCTCCTGCTCCTGCTACTTCTATTCCCCGTAGAGAATTTCCAACTATAAATGTGACAAATCCAGAGTTGCTAGATGATTTGAGTCGCCACACCTCGGTCTACTTGAATGCAAATAAGGTAAAAGCTGCGTTTGATATTCCTTTTTCCTATTGACGAGGAGCCAGGATTCTGATACTGATTTGTATTTATGATATAGGTTCCTGGCTTTACGTAGCCTCGAGGGAACTAGTTCAGCATACACTCTTTATATCAGACTCTTCATCCAGAGTATCGAGAGATTGTGCATGGTTGGGGCTTTGAGGCATTCTTTTCCATCATCCCTCGTCGTTGTCCATGGGGTTACCTTAGGGCATTGTCTGAGTGTTGGTTTTACCAGACCCAGTCTTTCCGTTTTCTAGACTGCGAGGTGATGATGACGTCGATGGATTGGAGGTTTATCACTGGTATGGAGTTTAGAGGGGTGTCAGTGCCTTGTGTAGTGAACATTACCCCGACTGCCATTAGATCCTTGCTAGGAGTCCCGGCTGAGGCACTCAAAGGCAGGAAAGTCCGCACTGGTCCTTTAAGGGTAGATACTATGAGTGGGGCGTTGAGTGAGCCCATACCCGATGATGTGAGAGTCATGGATCGCATTCTTCGGCGATTGTTCCTGGTCATCCTCCGGGGTTGTTTCATAGCAGATAACTCTTTCACGGTGTCTTTCGCTTTATTTAGCGTCACATGTGAGGTGGACCGTATTGGAGATTATGATTAGGCTCCTACACCTTTGCCTATTTCCTCAGGGGAATGCGCATGCGTTCACAGGGCTTGACAGAGGCTTGGCTAGTATTTTACCCATTTTTGCTGTTGAGTATTTCTCTTTTGATTTCCCATGTATAAGTTAAGAGTGTTGACTGACCGCAGATGTTTGCTTTGGCAGTTTTGGGGCTATGAGAGGCTTCTATGTTCGCGTCCCATTAGCGTGTTAGGTTTAGATACCTACCCACGGGGACGACAATGGAATCACTCCACGTTAGTGGAGGTTCCTGTAGTTGAGGGTTTCACCCATTGCCGCTTACAGTTGGAGTTATTGACAGTCAATGTCATTTCATGGGTTCCCTATTCTGGGGAGCATTTGACAGTTGGCTTTTTGGGTGGTTTCCCGATTGGTGTGGAGCATTTGATGTCCACCCGTCGGATTCCTCTCTTCACAGATGGAGGATGTGAGCTCTATTTGGGAGAGCTTGCTATCAGGAGCACCACATGAGAGATTCGTATACCGATCTTTCCTCTTGCCAGGCGTTATTGGCCTGTGTTGTAGTCGCCTATCAGTGACATCTCGTTGATGGGAGTTGACGGCTTTGATTTGTCAGAGGGACCATTTACTCATGAGGCATTCTACCGCTGGTGGTCTCCTCGTACCATCGGATCCTAGACCTGCGCCACTTAGTTCATGGGGGATATGGTTCCTAGATCTGTGATGATGACAGATTGGATTGCTTGCGTCCGAGAGCCCACTCATTTGAAGAAGATTGATATCTTGAACCAACAGTTGGACTGGGCACATTTTTTCATCCGGTATTTGGGCAGAGATCCTTCAGAGGCGGATACTTTTGATCCTTCCAGCTCAAGGGCTGGCCTTTTAGGTGGCCCGTATGATTATGCCGATGTAGATCCTCCATTGTATAGCCCTGATATCCCTCTTGGCGGAGATCCATTGACTTAGGAGGAGTTACATCATGTGGATAGGTTGGATGATATCAACATCAACACTTTCGACTTCTTCTGATGTATTTTCTCACTATATCTTTTGATAGGCCTCTGTTATATATTGGGTGGCTGTCCCCCATCTTGTTATATCTTTTGATAGGCCTCTGTTAGTTGTTGAGAAGTTGTGCCCCATTTCCCTGTATTTTTCAGCTGTATACAGAGATGATGTATTAGATGATGATGTACTTAGGAATATATATATATATATACTATTTTCCATTCCCTACATCATATTATCATCTATTGTTATATCATGCATGTATTATGTTATGCATATGTATGTCCAAAGATATTCAGCATTGACCCCTGGATGGTCTTATGATATAACCCACACAGATGTCTTCCTTGACAGTCAGCCACATTGATCACACCCCACTAGTATTAGTGGCCTCATATTTTAGATTGTGGTGATAGTTTGTCACCACCAGATCGGGTGACTGTAGACCAGCTATTGTGGCACTCCATGACCCTCTTGATGTTCCAGGTTCCTGTGGGTTTTGAAGAGGGCATGTTGGGGCACTAGGTACCGGACATGCAGGTGTTCCAGTTTAAGACCTATGAGTTGACCCCTACTTTAGAGGAGTATACGCGACTAACAGATTTGCCTCTGGACAGGCCTTGCGCTCAGATGGCTATCGAAGATATGAGCAGACAGTTTATGACCCTCACTGGTTTGAGGCGTAGAGTAGCCCAGGATTAGATCATATCCAGCCATGTAGTGTCCGTGCATTTTCTGATAGATAGATTTGGCAATATGGGCAGTTATGCGCAACACTCCGGGGATTTTACCACGTCAGAGGATGAGTGACGTATTTCCAGAGTAGATATACTCCTAATGTGTGTAGTGGCTTATTTGTACATGCCACTGTACATGGATCATTTAGATATCGGTGTGGTTATGGTAGTGAGGGCTCTCCAGGAGGGACATACCATTTTGCCGATGATTGTGGCAGAGACCTTGAGGTTGGCCACATATTGCCATACCCATCTTGCAGGGGTATTTTCAGACAGCTTGGTCTTGCTGGATGTGTGGTTCATGTCATACCTGAGACCGATCGGCACCTTCCGACGTTATGGGTATTGCTTTTCCCATGAGATATCCATGTCTTACTCTTTTCAGCCGGTGGAGTGTACAGACGCTGCTTCGTGGTCGGTGTTCTTGGCAGGGATCGAGGATCCATTTGATATTTTGTTGTGTTCAGGGCTTAGTTCTCCCTACAGCTTCATTACTCATCCATCTGGCATGGATTATCTCTCTCTGGCTAGTTTGAGGGGCATGACCACGTATCACCCGCTGGTGTTGAGTAAAAATCTAATTACGCTCACACGCAAGTGCACGTGATCAACAAGTAATATAATGATAAGTTGAGTATCATCCCCACAGAGATTAAATATGAAATTAACCCTAAAATTACCAGTTTTCTACCAATCCAAATTTTATTAAACTATCCAATTGAAGAATTATAACTAAAAAAATATTAAAAATACTAAGAATACCAAACAATCAACAAACTTAAAATTGTAATTTCAAGCAAATATTGGAGAATTAGGCTTACAACTTCACTTTAAGTATCACTCTGATTATTACCCTTTATTCCAGTTTAATTCACTATCCCAGTTTATTAATCAAGAACACTCAAGTAGAATTAGCCACCTCTCGATGCACTAATACCATATTAACTTAAACCCACAAATTTGATAGAATTAAGCTAAACACCTTAATTAACTAATTCACTATATCTCTATGTGAATTACAATCAAAGAAATTTTAAGTTCAAGTTCTCTTTCCGATTACATACGACGCTAGGCATATCTCTACCCTAACATTAATCAAGATTCCATTCAATCACAGAATTCAAGAACACATGCTATAATGACTAGGTCTAGACTCATATTTCCTCTCTCGAATCCATACAAGTCCACATAGAATTGGTGATCAAGAAATTCATAGATTTAAGCACAAATCAATATAGATAAAGTGAAAGATAGATTATTAAACTAAAAATCATAAGCTACATAATCATCATTCAACCCCAAGATCTGTCATAAGCCTAACAAGTAAATTAGTTCATCATAGATGAAATAAAATCTAAAATAATCAAAGTAAACATCATCCCAATTACAATTATTGAACTAAAGAAAAAGAATTAATTCAGAACCACCATTCTCTCTATCTTCAATATGCAATTATCGTGAATTAGCCTTCAAATCTTCCCTCCAATGCTTTTGCTCAAAATCAGTCTTCAAGATGTTAATTGATTGTTAGATTGATCGATAGATTCTCTCTTGGTGTTGTTCTTCTTAATAACCAGTCCAGGACACGTATTTTGATTATAATTTGATGCCCAATTAAGTTCCATGCCATGCCAACCACTATCCTTCACGCCACTACGGCAACACAATCAAAACAGGAGTATGGACTTTCCCGTACCCCTGCCCTAGTGGGGGTTTGTACTCTATAATGTCTGCCCCAGTGGGCTAGGCTTCTATTAATGGACTAAGCACCCCTGCCTCAGCGGGGGTTTTATGTGTAAAATGTCTGCCCGAGCGGGCATCCATTCTGATTTTGTCCAATTTAAGCTCCTTTTCTTGCCAAGTTTCGCCATGATTCCATCTTTTAAGCCCAAATGCTATGCCACCACACCTAAATATAAAATAACACTAAACAAGTAAAACAAAACATAAAAATAAAGAATTAACACAGTTTAAGTTTGAATTAGAGGTTGATTCGTAGGTATAAAACCCACTCATCAAACCCCCAAACTTAAACCCGTGCTAGTCCTCGAGCACGAAACAAAACAAACATGCTATACAATGCAATGTAATAGAATGTAATGCAACTAATATATATGACTACGAATCCAGCAGTAATTATAGAATCAAATCTATTCAACCGGCCTCAGAGAAATCAAGCAAACACGACAATACTTCATATCAAAACCAATCAATAATTCCTATCAATCAACAAATCTTAAACTATTCTTACTGGTATAGTGTGTGTGTGCTCAACATCCATGCTAGCTGATGGAAATTAAAATTTAATACATAACAAGTCTCTTAGAAGGCATCATACAATATAAATTTAAGAACTTCAAAAATAGACGATATCCAACTAAAATCAAATAATTACCAATATTAAGGGTCCAAATAGGGTACTTATGCTTTATTTTTCAATTACGGGGGCTTTTTGCTCTTATTTCCCATTTTATTCCTTTGTTTTTTTTACACATGGCTATACAATGTCTTATTCCCTTAGGCTTTTCAGTGCGACCTTAACGAGCTTTTGACCAACGATTTCCAGAACATTAAGACCTTAGGGCGCTAGGTGTAAAGACAATCCCCTCGGGCTTACATACTCAAGTAACAAAGGCTATAAAACTAGACAAGCATACCACGGTGTTTATTTTTATTTTTTTTAGATATGAAGCTTATATACCGCACTTTTTCCCCCAAACTTAGGTTCTTGCCTAATTTTTTGCCTTCACTACCTATCCTTATCATTCTTTCATTTAAACTAGCATTATCCTTTAGAAGTCCCTTATGTATCAATTTGAACTAAATCAGTTCACATAGGTGTTATTAACGTGCTAAAGTTATTATACCAGTTTTAAATAGGAAAAAGATTCAACTCATAACAGAAAATTACATTAAAGTTCTAATAGTCGGTGTTGTACTTATCTACTTAATCCCAATCTCATCATTGGCCAAAATAAACTGAACTATCTTAAACCGCTGGACTTATGAAATATAACACAATACTTAACAAAAAAAATTTATATGGGGTAAACATAACATAACATGATTAAAAACTAATAAAAACTATTTACAATCCTATACTACTATGTAACTATTACACTATGTGAACCTAAAACTAAACATGAAACAACATATGCAAATCTAAATACTAAAATTAAACATGTAGACATAAAACATAAAATATAACTCCCCCAAACTTTAACAATTATAATGTCCTCATTGTAAAGATATATCATTAAGTAAACGAGGACTTCCATGTAATCGCCTAAGCTTGAGGTGGTGGCGACTGCTACTCTTCATCATCTGAATCAGAGGGTGGGAACCTTGGCATCAGGGCAGGCTTCTGGTATGGGAACTGAGCGTTGGGGTTGAAACTCTGGAGCATCACATTTAATGAGGCAAAGGACATATTCATAGCCTCAAACATATAGTCCTACCTAGCCGCGAGTCTCCTCATCTGTCTTCTGGCATCTTTGTTGTACTCATCCACTTGTCTCTGGAGGCTTTGAAATTGAGGGCTAAACGTATCATCAGTTTGATGCATCCCCACAGTTCCTTGCTCTCCCATCATCTCATCCTCCTGGAACTCGTCGTCCTCAGAGGTGTCCTCAGCATCAGCCTCATCCTTAGAAGCTGGTGGAAATATGAACCTAACTCCTCTTAGGTGTGACTCACCCCCAGACCACACCGAATACCGTGCAATCATCCTCGTGTCCAAAGTCTATAGTGGCATCTTGGTGGTCTCATCATCAGACCACCTAACTCCAGCCTGCCTCTACAACCCACATATGAGAGATGGGTGTGGAAAGCTGTCAGAAAATGGTCCTCGCAGGATCATAAGCTAATAAGATAAGATCTAAACCCATACTTCGTTTCTCAAGTCCATATGGATTATCACAGTAATTGATGGCCAATCAACTAAGCAAGTAAGCATGAATCTTAAAAGACAATCCCATAGAAATAAATAAGGCTAACAATGAAACATATCAGAAATAACTAATCCATAGAATCCATTGCAATCTCAAAATAGAATTTAAATCATATCTAAATTAACGCTATCATCCACATATTGAATAAACATCATAAGATACAATTAGGAATCAAAGAGAGAGTAAGAGTAGAGAATTGTAGTGCAAATATGTTCTCCTGATCCAAGATTAAAACTCTAATGCTTTCCAATTGCTTCAAGTCTCCAATCTAATTAAATATAGAAAGTATCTACACTAATCTACTCTATTCTATTATTGAAATTAAAGAGAGAAAGTGACAATAGCTATGTGATCCCTCAAAGGGTAGAATACATTTTATATACTGATAATAAGTCTAATATAATAAGAGTCTCAGTCGTAACATCCTTCTCGAAGCAATCAGCCTATTCGATAACTGAATTGAAAGTCAACTGCCGAATTAAGACTGGCGCAGTTGTGCCGTGATAAGCCTTAGATAAAGAAGCCAATTGCTATTATGCTAGATCTGGGCATTCTATCTGGGCGCAATTGCATATATGTCATAGGTCAAGTCAAGCAATTGCTTGCCAGGCATCACCGGTAGCTTTCGCTTGTTCTGCACGCAAACTCTTTCACGCATTGTAGGCTCAAGGTACTTCACTCCAACTCTTCATTCCAACATCTAGCAACATTCTCAGTTCCATTTTCCTTTCCATCATCAATCCATCATAGCTACGAGCATAACTTAGCTCAAATAACACCGAGAGAGTTCCCAATACTAATACTGCAAAACAAAGCATAAGAGCATAAAAATCTATACAATAACATGAGTTTAAACAACAAATTAAGTCAATTAATATCCAAATAAGTGGTTATAAAATCACTTATCACATGCATCTTCGGATAGAAAAACTGATGATAGTTGCCACGTCGATGAGAAAGTCTTGGATGATGGCATATAAGAGAAGTATTTTCTCCTTGGTCACCTTTGTTATGTATGTGGATGGGAATAGCTTGGAGCATATGAACGCGTACCATATCTTTCCATACCGGCTGAGATCCTTACTGTGGAAGATGGTGCCCCCTTTTCGCCCTTGACCCATGTGGTGGCTGGCTTTGTTATTTCAGTTAAAATGGCCTCATAGTCGGGATCATGGTCACGCAAGTAGGCATACTAGAACTCCCTAGGAACTCACAATTGGTAGTACTGATTAATGGCATCGACACTGAAAGGAACCTGCTTGCCCATCACAAATGCTATGAAGGGGGCCTTATCCTCTACGTTAGCATAGAACTCTTTCACCACATTGACAACTATAGGCTCCAGCTTTTCAGTGACCCTATTCCATCCTTTTTCATAAATTTGTTGCATCATCTCGCCATCCATGTTGTCGGGTGCCAAGTCACGCTCTGGGGTTAGTGCCTTCGTCACTAGGTAGTCATAGCGGTCGGCGGTGGTGGCACTTATGAACTTCATCCTGTCGAAAGCTCTAGTTGGTGGTGCGGACCTAGAACTCTCGCCTCGCTGTCATTTCACTGCTGGTTTTGGTGCTATTAGATTTGGATGGATATACTTCCAGCCAATTTCTCCCCCAAACTTCACTCAAATAAATCGTCGAACACTTAGCATGCTTAACTCATAATTCCCCCAAACTCAGTAATTTGCCTTCAAGTATGGTGGTATATGATGACAAATTATAGGAACAACCACTTACCCTTAGTGTATAAACAAATTGTTGAATTTCCCCTCTCTTTTGGCTTTTCAAATTCGCATTATATGAACCCTAACTCTTGTGAGAACTGAAATTGTATGGAATGGAGTGGAAGTATTGTGTAGTTGGAGGTTTAATTTATAGGGAGTGATATAGTGTGTGTATATAGTGGGTTAATGGAGTGGGTAAGTGGGGATTAAGTGAGGTAATGGGTGGTAACTGAGGAAATCGTGGGTTATGGGGATAAATTGTGTATCTATTTTGGTTAGAGGAAGTTGGAGTGGAAAAAGGTTGGTTGTCATGTCAGAATCGCGACTTGAGCTGTTCAAATCTAGTACCCCAAATTTCAACTGGGGTAATGAGTCAGAGGCCCACCCCAAATGGGGTGTCTTGAAATTAGGTTAAGACCCCACCCGGATGTGGTTTTTCTTACAAAGTCCGCCCTAGCGAGGGGGGGGGGGGTGTACTGCAATTGCATTTGATTTTTCCAATTCTTTGCATCCATCACATATCCATGCACTTCCCAAGTACCTGAAATACCATAAAATTATAAGTTTAAGAGAACAACATGAACATTGAACATTGAAAGTTGAATTTACTAAAAAAAATTGACTCGACTAACTACCTAACAAATCAAAATAAACTATCCTTAAACTAAATCCACACTAAACTTATACTCTGAACTACGAATTAAAAACATGTACTAAAAATAAGATAAAATTGGGTTGCCTCCCAATTAGCGCTTGTTTTTGAGTCTTTCAGCCTGGCTACTCTTTGTGTTATCCTGGATCAATTAGGCTATCCACGGCATGCTGTTTATTCATCACACAACACCAATAATGATTAATTGCATGCCCGATCAACTGTGTTTCTGCAACTGAATTTGACTTTATATCTTCGATCAAAGCTTTTAGACCGCCAACCGCTTTAAAATCTTTGTACTTTACATGTGTGGACACCTTGTTCACATCCCTATCCTCCTCATCAGTAGGAATTGGAATTTTGATAAGTAGGTTTTATACCTACTTATCTGGTATTTATTACTTGAATTAGTTGCTTAGACCTATGTTTCGTAGTTACTTTGCATGCATTGTGTGTTCATTTCATATATTTTATATTATTTTGTAGGCTATGACACAACATTAGCATGAAGAAGTAAGGAAAAGCAATTCAGACATCTTTTGGACTAAAATATGCAAGCAAATGCAAGAAGGGAAGATTGTAGGGCTTTTAACACCATGTTGGATGCATGTTCTTGGCTTGAAACTTAGATTTTATTGTAGATCTATTTCTTAGCTTTGTGGAACATCTTAAATAATCATAATCGGATTTCGGATACGAGAGTTATGGCCTTTTTATCAACAACGATCAAAGCTACGAGTTGTCATGGTTACCATTTACATAGCATCTATTTCAAGCCCGATTTCTGCCTTGATCATTCCAGAATCTATGAATTCTCAAAGAATAAAAGTTGCAAATCTTGTTGATATCTTCGATTTGATAGGTGGCAGGCTCCGTAACTCCCAGCGAATCAAAAGTAATGCCTGTTTTACCAAAGAAAGTCGTAGCAGAAAAAATAAATGGCGTGGTAGCGCGCCCAGCCATCGTAATTTACACAAAAGAGTGTCGATGCACCTAAATTAGCCTAGGAACAGTGCTGGCCATGTACTGTTCCTAGGCTAATTTGTATCTTTTTAATGCTTAATCAATTGTGGATGATGGATTCCAGTTCAATTATGAATTAAACTCTGTTTTGAGATTATTATGGATCTTTTTGTGTAGTTTACTTTGATATACATCTTATTAGCTATATTTGGATTGTCTATTATGGTTTGCCCTTAATTGCTTAATTGCCTAGCTAATAATTACTGTGATAATCCATATTAACTTGAGAAACAGATTATGGGTTTAGATCTGATCATAATAGCATGTATTTATGTGTTTTACATGGAGTTGGAATTAATGATTTGTGCTTAGGATAGAGATATACCGAGGCATTGCATGTAGTCTAATAAGAATGAACTTAAACCCTTTTTAATTGTAATTCATATAGAGATATAGTGGGTTAGTTAATTAGGGTGTTCAAATTGATTCTATCATCTATGGATTTGATTTGATATGAGTATGGTGCATTGAGAGATGGCCATATTTTACTTTCGTGTTCTTGATTAACACTCAAGTATAATTGATTTGGCTTAATAGGAAGTGTGTTGACTTAAATGAAAGAATAAGTGAAATTGTAATCTCAAGTCTTCATTATTTTGTTTCACTCTAGGGATAGTTAGTAATAGTTTAATTAATTATTTTAAATTAAAATATTAAATCATTTGTTTAAATAAGATTAAATTGGTTATAGGTTAGTACTTGGTAATTCTTGTTAACTAATTCTCTATGGGAACGATATTCTACTTACTAATATATTACTTGTTGACCACGTATACTTGCGTGATTGTGCGTAATTAGATTTTACCCAACAAGTTTTTGGCGCCGTTGCCGGGGAATTAGTTTAATAATTTTTGTAATATTAGCTTCAATCAAATTAGTCTTAATTTAAACATTTTAGTTTATTTTATTTCTCATCCTATATTTCTCTCTTTTCAGGTATCATGGATGACTTTGCTTATCAATGGCTATATACAAATATGACTCCACCAAGGGACAAAGGAATTGACGGACTCAATGCATTTTCTGCATTGTCAACACAAATTGAAACACTTTCCAAGAGGTTGGATGTTCTTGCAGCTTAACGTATTTGAAGGATCGCAGTAGTTTATAATTATTGTGCTGGCAATCATCCGAGTCATCAATGTATCGTTAGATTTGGTCCAGTACAGTATGGGGGTGATTACCTCAACAACTATTCTTATCCCAATTATCATCAAGCTTGGGGGTATCACCCATATTCTTCATGGAGCTACAATTATGAAGACCAATACTACGCTCCAAATCCAACATACACACCATAATTCTTCTGTCCACCTCCATTGCAAGAAGAAAAGTCACAGTTGGAAGAATTCATGTCGAAGCTCATAGCAAACCAAGAGGAGAGGATGATGAGTCAAGCCATATCGAGCCACAATTTTCAACACCAGATGGAACAACTCATCACCATTTCAAACCATGGTCCTCAATACACGGATTCTAAAATTGAGACATATAATTCAAGGTTGGAGGAATTGTTGTCCAAGTTCATAGCATCAAATGAGGAGAGGAGGATTGATCAAGAGATATCAATTCAAAATCTGCAGAACCAGATGGATCAAATGCTCAAAGCCTTGAACAACTGTCCTCAAAATAATTGGTGTTATGACGAGGATTCCGAGATTGATGAAGTGCCTGAACTAACTGTACAACTGGATGAGCCACAAGATGTTGAAAAAGAGGAGACACGTGGGAATAATGAAAACAAGGTCGGTGAAGAACTAACTGTGAGAATCAATGATGATGAGCCGATGTTATTTATGCCTTAAGTGCCTTCTCCCCCAAAGTTTAAGGATCTAGTTAGATTTATAAAACCTTGTCCAATTGGTAGTCATGTCGTCGGCAAAGCTTTTAGTCGCGTGAGAGCTAGTACAAATGCGAAGCCATGGTGGGATGAGGAGGAGAAGATAGAAGAAGAGTATGTTGGGCTTGTGAAGCCTCAAAGCCCTAATCTACTCATAGACTCAACAGACAAAAAAGCACCTAGTTATTTAACATTCTCAATTGGGCACTTATCTAAACAAAGCATGCTAGGTGACCTTAATTTGATAGCCATCGCGAATGGGAACCTACCAAAAGTTACATTATTTTTGATGGATGGAGGGTTCCTCAATTTTCATAGGGGAATTGGATAGAGAATTGAAGAAGTCGGGCTGACGACTTTAAAACAAGCGCTTCTTGGGAGGCAACCGAAGTTTAATTTTTAGTTTTTTTTAGGTTTCATAGTATTTATTAAATTTTCATGTCTTAGGATCTAACAAGCTTGCTTCTATCATATTCACAGGTTAGTCAAGTCCAATTAAAGTGTGGTGCCTGATTCATTCTAATGTGCCTAGCCTATTCTCCAAACTTAGCAGACAAGGAGGAAGATTGCTTTATCTTCAGGGAAGTCCTTTGCTTTACTTTTTCCTATTTCAGCCATTGAGGACAATGTCTAGTTTAAGTTTAGGGGATTGTTCTTATTGTTTAGGATTACATATTTAGTATAATCATGTTGATTGCATATAGTTAGTATTATTGTTTTAGTTTAGTGTTCATTGCATATGTTAGCATATTATTTAACTATATGTTGATTGCATATAGTTAGTATTATTGTTTTAGTTTAGTGTTCATTGCATATGTTAGCATGTTATTTAGCTTATCTTTGGAAAAAAATTGTTTTAAATTGTTGCATTTAGTGTAGATAGGTTACATTGCATGAATCCAGCTATTAGATAGTAAAAGTCTATTTTGGCCAATAATGAGATTGGAATGGTGTAGACAAGTATAGTATTGATTATTTAGGCTTTGATGTAATTTCTTGTTATGAATTGAATCTTTTTCTGTTTTAAACTGGTATAATAAAGGTAGCACAGTAAAAATAGCTTTGTTGAATGATTTTGTCTAAATTGATACATAATGGACTTCTTAAGGATAATACTAGTTTGGATGAATGAAAGACATGAACAGGCGGAGATGGCTAAATTTAGACTAAAACTTAAGTTTGAGGAAAATTTTTGGGATATATAAGCTTCATAAAAAGAGAAAAAAATGAATAAATACCGTGGCTAGTTTTGTTTCGGGGCCTTTGTTACTTGAGCAAGTACGCCCGATGGGATTGTCTTTACACCTAGCGTCCTAAGGCCTTAATGGTTTGGGAGTTGTAGGTCGAAAGCTTGTTAAGGTAGCATTGAAAAGCCTATGGGAATAAGACATTGCACAGCCATGAGAAAAGTTTATTATATAAAAATAAACAATAAAAAAATGAATAAAATGGGAAATAAGAGCAAAAAGCCCCCGTGAATGAAAAAAGAGAGCATAAGTATCCTGTTTTGACCCTTGAATCTGGTAGCTATTTGATTTTAGTCGAAGCTTACCTATTTTTGAATTTCTGGAGTTTACACTGTATGATTCCTTCAAAGAGGTTTATTATGTGTTGTATTTAGATTTATATCATTTAGCATGGTTGTTGAGCACACACACACACACTATATCAGTGATAATAGTCTAAGATTTGATGATTAATTGAGAAGTTATTGATTTGTTTTAATATGATATACTATCGTGTTTGCTTGATTTCTCTGAGGCTGTATGATTAGACTATGTGTTGTCTTACTGCTGGATTTGTAGGTATATCGTAGCTATATTTGCATTGCATTATTTTGTGTTGCTTGGGGACAAACAACTGTTTAAGTTTGGGGGTATTTGATAAGTAGGTTTTATACCTACTTATCTGGTATCTATTACTTGAATTAGTTGCTTAAACCGATGTTTCGTAGTTACTTTGCATGCATTGTGTGTTCATTTCATATATTTTATGTTATTTTGTAAGCTATGACACAACATTGGCATGAAGAAGTAAGGAAAAGCAATTCGGACATCTTTTGGACTAAAATATGCAAGCAAATTCAAGAAGGGAAGATTGCAGGGCTTTTAACACCAAGTTGGATGCATGTTCTTGGCTTAAAACTTTGATTTTATTGTAGATCTATTTCTTAGCTTTCCGGAACATCTTGAATAATCACAATTGGAGTTCAGATGTAAGAGTTATGGCCTTTCTATCAACAAAGATCAAAGCTAAGAGTTGTCATGGTTGCCATTTACATAGCATTTACTTCAAGCCAGCTTTCCGCCTTGATCCGGCTAGAATCTATCAATTCTCAAATAATGAAAGTTGTAGATCTCGTCGATATCTTCGATTTGATAGGTGGAAGGCCCCGTAACTCCTAGCGGATCAAAGGTTATGCCTGTTTTACCAAAGGACGCCAACAAAAAAAAGAGATGACGCGCCAGCCATTTGCCATCGTAATTTACTCTTTCATAAGATGGCGCGACACGCCCAAAATTGGCCTAGAACAGCTCTGGTAGCGCCACTGGCGGGGGAGAGTTAATTTGGGTGTTTTGTTGTCCAATTTGAGCTAGAATAGGATTGTTAGTTGCCTAACTTGCTAGGGTGTCCATTAGAACTATAAATACTTCATTTTAACTTGGATTGGGAGGCTATTTTTTGAGGATTCCATTAAATCCCACTTGGGGTATATTTATGTTACATTCATCTTTACTTTATCTTTTAGACTAGGAACACTAGATTAATGAAGAACTGAAGATTGAAGCTATTGATTATCATTGGAGAATCAGATTAGAAGCAAGAGAATACAGATTTGTTTATCTTAATTCTAAATTTTTTTCTTACCTATTTGTATCTTTTTAATGCTTAATCAATTGTGGATGATGGATTCTAGTTTAATTATGAATTAAACTCTGTTTTGAGATTACTATTGATCTTTTTTTGTAGTTTACTTTGATATACATCTTGTTAGTCTTATAAGCTATATTTGGATTGTCTATTATGGTTTGCCCTTAATTGCTTAATTACCTAGCTAACAATTACTGTGATAATCCATATGAACTTGAGAAACAGATTATGGGTTTAGATCTGATCATAATAGCATGTATTTATGTATTTTACATGGAGTTGGAATTCATGATTTGTGCTTAGGATAGAGATATACCGAGGCATTGCATGTAGTCTAATAAGAACTTGAACTTAAACCCTTTTTAATTGTAATTCATATAGAGATATAGTGGGTTAATTAATTAGGGTGTTCAAATTGATTCTATCATCTGTGGATTTGATTTGATATGAGTATGGTGCATTGAGAGATGGCCATATTTTACTTTCGTGTTCTTGATTAATGTATCCGAAGATAATTGATTTGGCTTAATAGGAATTGTGCTGACTTAAATGAAACAATAAGTGAAATTGTAATCTCAAGTCTTCATCATCTTGTTTCACTCTAGGGATAGTTAGTAATAGTTTAATTAATTATTTTAAATTAAAATATTAAATCATTTGTTTAAATAAGATTAAATTGGTTATAGGTTAGTACTTGGTAATTCTTGTTAACTAATTCTCTATGGGAACGATACTCTACTTACTAATATATTACTTGTTGACCACGTATACTTGTGTGATTGTGCGTAATTAGATTTTACCCAACAAGTTTCCTTGAATACTTTCATTGTAACTACCTGATCGAACACTTTCATGATCAATTCTCTGTTAGGCACATCAATTAATGTTCGTCCAGTTGTTAGGAATGGTCGTCCCAATATGATAGGGATATTCTTATCTTTTTCAAAATCTAGGACCACAAAATCAGCTGGAAAAATTAATGAGTCAACTTTTACCAACACATCTTCTACTATCCCTAGTGGATATGTAATGGATCTATCTGCGAGTTGTAGACTGATGTTTGTTGGCTTTACCTCCTTTAACCCCAGCTTTCGGTAAATGTATAGTGGCATAAGATTTATACTTGCTCCTAAATCATATAGAACTCTCCCCACATCTTGATTGCCAATCGCGCACGAAATTGTGAAGCTTCCCGGATCTTTCAATTTAGGAGGGAGCTTTTTCTGCAGTATTGCACTGTATTCTTCAGTCAATGCCACTATTTCGAAGTCCTTGAGCTTGCGTTTCTTTGAAAGTATTTCTTTCATGAATTTTATATAACGTGGCATCTGCTCAAGTGCTTCGGCAAATGGAATATTGATTTGCAATTTTTTTAATATATCCATCAACCTTGAAAACTTGTCCTTTATCTTTTGACTTTCTAATCTTTGGGGAAAAGATACCGGTGGTATAATTATCTTCTGTTTATCTCCCTTCGGTGTTTCCACAAATTTTTCCTTGGTTTTCCTTGTCAAATCATTCTCTTCGTTCTCACAAACCTCTTCTGTACTTGCTTTCCCATCACGGTCGACACCCAAAGCTTTACCACTCCTCAGTGTAATCGCATTACATTACTCGTGATTTCCTCTCGGATTCTTTTCTGTATCGCTCGGCAATGTTCCTTGAGGCCTATTGTTCAGGGCCAATGCAAGCTGTCCCATTTGAGTCTCTAAGTTCTTTATCGCTGCCGCTTGCGTTTTCATCGCCGCCTCATTGCCTGCTATATATTTTAATAGTAGCTCTTCCAATTCTAATTTTTTCTCATGTTGTGGAGCTGCCTGTTGATTCTAATTTTGGAACCCTGGGGGATAAGAAGGTCGCGGAGCCTGCTAATTCTGGTTGTTACTCCATGAAAAATTAGGATGATTCCTATTCCCCGGATTGTATGCATTCTGATATATGTTCTTTGGGATCCTATTGTAACTACCCACAAATTATACTGAAGCTGGGTTAATAGCACATTGTTCCGTAGGATGTTCCCCCACACATAATTCACATATAACCGCAATCTGCTGAGTTTATGCACCTAACAAAGCATCCACCTTCTTTGATAGCGATGATATCTATGCTGCTAACGCCGCCACTCCATCTACCTCTAACACCCCAGCCACCTTAGTTTGTGTCATTCTTGCCATGGGCCACTGGTAGTTGTTAGCTGCCATTGTCTCGATTAACTTATATGCCTCATCGTAACTCTTGGCCATAAACGCTCCACCCGAAGCTGCGTCTATACTCGTCCTGAGATTCCCATTTAACCCATTGTAAAATGTATTCATTTGCCACTTCCTGAGTAATTCCTTGTACCTCTCCCATGCCTCATACAATGATTCCCCATGCTGCTGTTCAAACATGGTAATCTCATTTCTCATTTTTGTAGTTTTCGCTGGTGGGAAAAAATTTACTAAGAATTTTTGAGTGAGGTCTTCCCATGTAGTTATTGATCCCAGCGGTAGAGAATGTAACCAACTCTTCGCCTTTTCCCACAGTGTGAACGGGAACAAGCAAAGTCTGACTACATCATCCGATACCCCATTATATCTGAAAGTGTCACATATCTCTAAAAAGCTGACCAAATGTTCATTCGGATAATCGTTTGCAAGTCCCTCAAATTGAAATGAATTTTGGATCATTTGAATAGTTCCAGGCTTGATTTTAAACGTACTTACGAGAATCGCTTGATCGGGTGATACTTGGATCGTAGCTTCGGTCACCTTAGGAGTAGCAAAAGTTCAGAACGCCTCTCGGTCTTCTACAGACCATTATTTCTTCTTCTTTCTCAGAATTCTCGAAGTTTCCCTTTGTGTCTCTAATCCACTTAATTAGCCTTTGAAACCGTTTCTCGATATCGTCCTCAAAAGGAAGCAAGTCTGGGTTTTTGGACCGAGTTTGCATAAACCACTTCAAGAACCTAAAATAGAAAGAACAAAACAAAAGAAAAAAATGTTTAAGTAAATCTGGACTAATTAAACTGATATTACAAAATATTAAAATCTATACTAATCCCCGGTAATGGCGCCAAAAACTTGTTGAGTAAAAATCTAATTACTCTCACACGCAAGTGCACGTGGTCAACAAGTAATATAATGATAAGTTGAGTATCGTTCCCACAAATATTAAATATGAAATTAACCCTACAATTATCAGCTTTCTATCATTCCAAATTTTATTAAACTATCCAATTGAAGAATTATAACTAAAAAAATATTAAAAATACTAAGAATACCAAACAATCAACAAACTTAAAAACTGTAATTTCAAGCAAATATTGCAGAATTAGGCTTACAACTTCACTCTAAGTATCACTCTGATTATTACCCTTTATTCCAGTTTAATTCACTATCTCAGTTTATTAATCAAGAACACTCAAGTAGAATTAGCCACCTCTCAATGCACTAATACCATATTAACTTAAATCTACAAATTAGATAGAATTAAGCTAAACACCTTAATTAACTAATTCACTATATCTCTATGTGAATTACAATCAAAGAAATTTTAAGTTCAAGTTCTCTTTCCGATTACATACGACGCTAGGCATATCTCTACCCTAACATTAATCAAGATTCCATTCAATCACAGAATTCAAGAACACATGCTATAATGACTAGGTCTAGACTCATATTTCCTCTCTCGAATCCATACAAGTCAACATAGAATTGGTGATCAAGCAATTCATAGATTCAAGCACAAATCAATATAGATAAACGGAAAGATAGATTATTAAACTAAAAATCATAAGCTACATAATCATCATTCAACCCCAAGATCCGTCATAAGCCTAACAAGTGAATTAGTTCATCATATATGAAATAAAAACTAAAATAATCAAAGTAAAAATCATCCCATTTACAATTATTGAACTAAAGAAAAAGAATAAATTCAGAACCACCCTTCTCTTTAGCTTCAATCTGCAATTATCGTTAATTAGCCTTCAAATCTTCCCTCTAATGCTTTTACTCAAAATCAGTCTTCAAGATGTTAATTGATTGTTAGATTGATCGATAGATTCTCTCTTGGTGTTGTTCTTTATAATAACAAGTCTAGGACACATATTCTGATCATAATTTGATGCCCAATTGAGTTCCATGTCATGTCAATCACTATCCTTCACGCCATCATGCGAACACACAATCAAAACAGAGTCCGGACTTTCCGTGCACTCTTCCTCGTTGGGGTTTGTACTCTATAATGTCCTTGCAAATGGCTAGGCTTCTATTAATGGACTAAGCACCCCTACCTCAGCGGGGGTTTTATGTGTAAAATGTCTGCCCGAGCGGGCATCCATTCTGATTTTGTCCAATTTAAGCTCCTTTTCTTGCCAAGTTTCGCCATGATTCCATCTTTTAAGCCCAAATGCTATGACACCACACCTAAACATAAAACAACACTAAACAAGTAAAACAAAATATAAAAACAAAGAATTAACACAATTTAAGCTTGAATTAGAGGCCGATTCATAGGTATAAAACCCACTCATCAGCTGGCTGTGATGGCACAGTTCGACCATTTTCAGGATGTTCATCCTTTTGAGGGGGAATTGGGTCAGCGTTTGCCTTCTCGACATTTATCAGCAGAGGATAAATCCAGGGTTTATGCCTGTTGGGCCCAACGTGAGAGGTTTGAGTTCACTACTAGCCATCCGGGCTGTTCTACAGAGTATTCTGCATGGATGGAGGCAGAGATCACATCGGCTGGGGTTGTATCCATGGAGCCGGGGATTGATTCTGACAGTAGGGAGTGTGACGCCCCCAAAACAGGTATACATCACCCATCTTGAGTCGCCAAATACTTGGTACAAAATTCAAATACAACTTAATTATACAACAGTCGTGTAAAATACGATAAAACATAATCTAAGAGTTTTAATAAGAATATTGTCATCTAGACAATATCCATACTCAAAGGAGTCCTCATTACATTTATTATCACACTATTTAACAGAATAGTGAGGACTACTAATGCTATCATCTGGACCGTCACTCCATTCCCCGACTAGTCCTAGCTATATTCTCATTTCCTGAAGAGAACAATGAAAGCAAAGGGTGAGCTCAACTAGCCCAGTAAGAAATGCTATGACTAAGATAATGTAGAATAAATTATCCTTAGCCTTCAACAGTATAACAACTGATAGAATATAATAGACAACAAGTTTTAGATCAACAACTGTAGCGGGATAAGCAATCCATTAGAAGAGTCAAGTAGAGCATAAAATCTACTATCTTCTATGATTTAAAAAGATTTTTATCAACTTTATTGCTGAGAATCAGCTTAATAAATAAACCACATCATCCCTGAACCACGGCCAAGGATATTCATGTAATCATCAATGGTCATGATTATAACGAATAATCCCTGGTCATAATCATACCAACAACTGTCCATCAATAAACTACAAGCCAATGACGACTTTTACCACATCATTCATCACATTACGGTCATGATTATACCGAATAATCCCTGGTCATAATCATACCAAGTCCATCTATGCACGTAAGTCAAAGATGACTTTAATCACAATATAAGCATGAAAATGATGACAATGACATAATAATTCAATAAAAAAAAGTTCAAGGATAAATTTTAAAGATTTATAATTTAATTTATCCAGAAATCAATAACGTCCAAATTGTCAACATGATACTGTTTTGTAGAGTAAAATTCAAGAATGCTCAGAAGAATATTTCCATGAAAAGATACTGGATGAAGTGCAAATATCCAGGATATTCTACTAATTTCATGGAGTATAGAAGCCAAAACTTTAACCAACTGAGTATAATAGAATATATGAAACTGCAAGTGGATTTTTGTCCGCCATGCGGTAATCCACGTAGACAGATCATTTCCACAATTTAATAAGGATCATTCACCATGCATGCGGTAATCCACATAGACAGGTTATTCCAACAGAATAATAAAGAATGGAATAAAAGAAGAATTCACCATGTATGCGATGGACCGCACAGACAAGTTATTCCCAACAGAATAATAAAGAATGGAACCAGGTCATGCGTAATCCGCACAGAGAATAATAAAGAATGGAACCAGGTCATGCATAATCCGCACAGACAGGATATTCCAACAGAATAATAAAGAATGGAATAACAACATAATTAACCAGACATGCGATAGACCGCACGGACAGGTTATTCCAATAGAATAATAAAGAATGGAATAATAGAAGAATTTCACCATGTATGTTGTACTTCGCATAGACATGTTATTCCAACATAATAATAAAGAATGTAATAACAACCCTTATGAGTATTGAAAGAAAATAACTCTCTTCATGAATACGAAAGAATAATACCCCTTACCTTAGAAAAAATTGGATACTGGAATAGTGAGGTAGCAGACTTCTCTTCTTCTTTCTCTCTATAATTTCTCTCTATAATAATTGCTCTATAGCTTTTGTGAATTGGTGAGAAATGAAGGAAGAATGAGCTTCTATTTATAGAAAAATATAGTTTCGATAATTGCACGTTTTGGGGCTCAAAATATTACAGTATAATACCTTCCTCTTTTTCTTCATTTTTATTTTAGTCCTGCAAGTATTATCAAACTTGCACCACCTCCCCTAATAGTAAATAATGTGAATCAATAGTTCATCATGTGAATCAATAGTTATAATCATGTGAAAATACGAATTACAGTATAGTACCTCCATTTTTAACTTAGTCATGCAAGTATTATCAATCTTGCACCAACTCCCTTAATAGCACAAGAATGTGAATCAATAGTACACATATATGTACAAATAGTTATAATCATGTGAATTAATAGCAATTTATTGCTCATTTATCCGATTAATTACCTGACTGGTCAGTATAACTTCCAGACATTAATTAATATCAAAATAAATATCGATTTCCACTAACACTAATAATTCCAACACAATGGAACTATCAATTTCATCTTTAATCAATACGAACTTATTCATCATTAATATTATAACTCACAATATTTAACAACCATGTCGTTCCCAGGAAATAGGGGGCTTTTCGATTCTCCTTATTAGCGCGTAATTAGATGACCAAACCTCTCATTGACAGAACTTCTAGAGATTGTAAATATTGAAATTTAATAATATGAATAACTTTGTAATCTCAATTATTGATTTAATAATATAACATATTATGCAGATGATACTGTGACAATAATTGAATCAATAATATGAGAGATATGATGAAGCAATTACGGTAGCAATAATTGAGTATAACTGAGTGACTTCTCACGTAGGCATCAATAATCAATACCGTGTGCTACTATATGCCACCCAGACATCGCATTTTTTACTACCGGGTAGTTCAACAGCTTTAAGCGGTAACACTTTCGCCGTTATTTTTATAAAATGATAATTCATCATTTTCTAACTATGACAATACTTCTTCCAGTTGGTGGTCCACTTAATGATTGTGCCGTCATTGCATTTAATATTCCCCTCGTTAAAACAAATATTCCCCGACCAATCGAATATTATATAACCATTTGCTTACTTTGCAAAATTTGTAAATATTACCCACAACTATAACATTATATCAAATCCACACCATAATATTCAAAAATATATTTCGAGAAAATTATTCTTTATTCATAAAAGTTGGGGTCTTACAACCTCCCCTTCTTATAAAATTTTGTTCTCGAAATTAGGGTACGTACCTGGTATATCGAAGAGGTGAGGATATCTTGGCTTCATCTCAAATTCAAACTCCCAGGTCATTTCCTCCATATCGTGGTTTCTCCACAAAATTTTGACTTGAGGTATAACCTTGGAGCGTAGAATATGATCCTTCTTATCCAAGATTTTAACAGGTAACTCTTCATACATTAAATCTTCCTCTATCTCGTCTGGTTCTAATTCAATAATGTGATTCGGGTCTTTCACATATTTATGTAACATAGATATGTGAAAAACGTTATGAACACGAGACATACTTGACGGTAATGCAAGTCTATAGGCCACAGTTCCTAATCGATCGAGGATTAAAAATGGGCCAATGAATCGAGGATTGAGCTTTCCTCTCTTTCCAAATCTCGTAACTCCTTTCCATGGAGCAACACGTAACAACACATGATCTCCAATATTGAATTCCACGTCCTTTCAATGAAGATCAACATAACTCTTTTGTCGATCTTGTGAGATTTTTATACGTTGTCGGATCGTTTGAATCTTTTAGTAGTAGTCATACGCATTCAACTCTCCGGTCTAACAACGTTGCTTCACCCACCTCATCCCAGTATATTAGAGAACGACAGTTTCTTCCATACAACGCCTCAAATTGAGCCATGCCAATACTTGCTTGATAACTATTGTTTTAGGAAAACTCCACCAATGGTAAGAACTTGTCCCAACTCTCCTTAAAGTCAAGGACACAGAGTCTTAATAAATCTTCAAGAATTTGAATAGTCCTTTACACCCATCCATTTGGGGATGATATGCCGAACTAAATCGTAAATCCGTGCCCATAGCTTTTTGCAAACTAACCCAAAATCGTGAAGTGAATCTTGTGTCTCGATCAGAAACTATGGATACTGGCATACCATGAAATCTTACAATCTCGTTTATGTACACACCAGCAAGACGTTCAAGTGTATAAGTTTCTCGTATCGGTAAGAAATGAGCAGACTTGGCTAATCTATCAACAATGACCCAAATCGCATCTATGCCTTGAGAAACCTTGGGAAGACCAGTAACGAAATCCATGGTAATGTGCTCCCACTTCCATTCTGATATTTCAAGTGGTTACAATAGACCTTTTGGCACTTGATGCTCCACCTTGACTCGTTGACAAGTTAGACACCTTGAGATAAACCCCGCTATTTCTCATTTCATATTGCTCCACCAAAATGTATGTCGAAGATCACGATACATTTTGGTGCTCCCAGGATGGATTACAAACGGTGTGTTGTGAGCCTCCATCATGATTTTATACTTCAAGTCAGAATCGTTAGGAACACAAAGTCTGGAGTTAACTCGAAGTATTCCTTCTTCATCGATTCTTACTTCCAGAATAGCACCTTCTTGTACTTTCTTCCTCATACGTATCAGCTCCAGGTCTGTAGCTTGAGCAGCTTTAACTTTATCGATTAAAGTCGGTTCCACTCGTATATTCGCCATCATCACATGGGTCCCTGGAGTCTTTAACTCTATTTCCATCCTTTTCAAGTCATATAAAATGGGCCTTTGCGTTGACAATATTGCACTCGTGCCCGCATATGATCTTCTACTCAATGCGTCAGCTACTACGTTCGTTTTTCCAGGATGGTATTGTGGTATGATCATAATCTTTTAACAACTCAAGCCATCGTCGTTGCTGCATGTTGAGTTCCTTTTGAGTGAAAAAATATTTGAGGCTTTTATGATCCGTATAGATCTCTACCTTCTCTCCATACAGGTAATGCCTCCAAATCTTAAGCGCAAAAACGACTGCTGCCAACTCTAGATCATGAGAAGGATAATTCCTCTCATATTCTTTGAGTTGTCGCGAGGCATAAGCTATGACTGTTCCATGTTGCATGAGAACACATCTTAACCCTTTGCCTGAAGCATCACTTTAGATGACAAATCCCTCAGAGCCAAAAGGTATTGTCAGAACAGGTGCTGAAATGAGTCTCCTCTTGAGTTCTTTAAAACTCTTTTCACATTCTTCGCTCCAATCGAATTTTGTATCTTTTTGAGTTAGCTGAGTTAATGGAGTAGCGATTCGAGAAAACCCTTCTACGAATCTCCGATAATAACCAGTTAAGCCGAGAAAGCTACGTACTTCGGTCACTGACTTAGGTTGCTCCCAGCCTAAATTGCTTCAATCTTTGCCGGGTCAACAGATATTCCATGATTTGATATTACGTGCCCAAGGAATGCAACTTCCTCAAGCCAGAACTCGCATTTCTTCAACTTGGCATATAGCTTGTTTTCACGAAGCTTTTAGAGTATCAGCCTCAAGTGTTGCTCATGGTCTTCACGGGTTTTGGAGTATATAAGGATGTCATCAATAAAGACGACCACAAAGTGATCCAAATATTCCTTGAATACTCGGTTCATCATGTCCATGAAGGCAGCAGGAGCATTAGTCAATCCAAAAGACATGACTAGGAATTCATAATGCCCGTACCGAGTTCTGAAAGTAGTCTTTGGAATGTCATCAGTTTTAATCTTCAACTGATGATATTCGGAACGAAGATCAATCTTTGAAAAGAATTTGGCTCCTTGCAACTAGTCAAATAGGTCATCAATGCGAGGCAACGGGTACCTATTTTTGATGGTGACATGATTTAACTCCCGATAATCAATACAAAGTCGCATACTTCCATCTTTCTTCTTCACAAATAGAACAGGAGCACCCTAAGGAGACGTACTAGGACGAATGAAATCGATGTCTAACAATTCTTGTAGTTGGGTTTTTAACTCCTGAAGTTCAATAGGAGCCATTCGATATGGCGCTTTGGAAATGGGTTTTGTACCGGATTCAAGGTCGATACAAAATTCAATTTCATGCTCTGGGGGTAGGCCAGGAAGTTCTTCAAGGAATACCTCAGGAAATTTATTAACAATAGAAATATCATTCAAATTTGACGTATTTTTATTTAAATTCGTGACATGGACTAAGAAAGCTTGGCATTCGTTTTTCAATAAACGAATAGCTTTATGACTTGATATGATAGTGACTGACTTTAGTGGTTTGGTTGCTTGAATTCGTATAATAGGTTGGTTAGGAATATGAAAGCTAACAACCTTACAAATATAATTAATTTTAGCATGATGAGTAGTTAACCAATCAATCCTTAAAATCACATCAAATGCAAGTATTTTCAAAGATCGACAGGTAACGTGCGGTTACCGATTTGAATCAAACAAGACTTATAAACAGTGGATGTAATGAAGGTTTCTCCCAATGGAGTTTCAACAGATAAGTCAAAGTCTAATTTCTCCGGAGTCAAATTTAAACGTTGAGCGCAAGTAGGAGAAATGAAAGAATGGGTAGAACCGGTATCAAATAAAGTATAAAATTCGCTAGAGTTTATGATTAGCTTACCTGTGATCACCTCGTTCGGATTCCTCGCTTTTTGGGAGGTTATGACAAACGCTCTCCCTTGAACTACCAATTTTGTCTTGTCTGGTACATCTTTTGATGCCTCCATCACAGCTGAACTTGACTTTAGTGCACGACAAAATCGGGCTAGGTGACCTTCTTTTCCACAATTATAACACGCTTTGGACTGCATCACGCAGTTTGGACTGATATGTCCCTCCCCTCCACATTTGTAACATACGATCGGCGGTCGTTCTCCTTCCTTAACAACAAAAAATCTTTGGTCTTTTGACGTCTTTCCATCCTTGTTGAATCTCCTCTTCTTGAAATGTCCACTCTTATTGTCATGGCCATGATTAACACCGAAGTGATTACCATTTCTGGCATGTTGATTCCCTCCACGCTTGTTGGCACCGCTTTGATGACTGCTACCACAAGTATTATCGACTTGTCGGCTGCTCTCTCTTGGTTGGGTTGACTCATTATCGTGCTCCAATAACTGAGCCCTATTCACAACATCTGAATACAAACACAGTTTATGAGAAATTAGATATTGACATATCTCAGGTTTTAAACCTCTTAGAAACATCCGCGTTATTCTCTCCTTATTATCAACCAAGTGGGACGCAAACCGGGACAACTCGGGAAACTTAGCTTCGTACTGCGCCACGGTCATATTTTTTGTTCAAGCTTGATGAACTCTACTTCCTTCATGTGACGAATACTTTTAGGAAAGTACTTGTCTTTGAACAGTTCTTGGAACTTCTCCCAAGACATCTTCAGTGCGGCAGGTTAAGTACACTTTACAGATTCCCACCAGTAATCAGCCTCTGCTCGCATAACATGAAGGTGGTAAAGGGAACCTTTTGTTCCTCGAAGCATCCCAAGACATCAAATATCTTGTTGATCTGCTTTATCCACGTCTCCGCCTTAAGTAGTTTTGGCTCTCCAAAAAACTTTGGTGGTCCCAGCTCCTTGAACTGCTTAGCGGTGACCGTCCGAGAGTTATCAGTGTTTTTACCTGCATTTTGGACAGGAGCCGCCCTCGCCTGATGTTGCATGAATTGCATAAAACCTCTGAACATCCCATCGTTCACCATTTCATCGGTGTTATTGATTACATGAGGATTATTGTCTTCCTGTTGCACATTACCCTGGGTATTGATCGTTGGTGACTCAACGGTCTTATGTGCTTCATTGCTTATCTCAACATTTTCGGATGCCATTTTCAAATACTGCCATAAAACAAGGGTTAATTAACATATCACATATTATCCCTATACTCTGACCGACCAATTAAATACCAAATAAAATTAGGTAGGTCATACTAGGGAAGGAATTCCCCTTCTCTCCCCTCCTAGTTCTTGTCACACATCTCAGCCAGAGATCATATCCCTAAGATTTGATACCAACTGTGACGCCCCCAAAACAGGTAAACATCACCCATCTTGGATAGATCCAGGGTTTATGCCTGTTGGGCCCAGCATGAGAGGTTTGAGTTCACTACTAGCCATCCGGGCTGTTCTACAGAGTATTCTGCATGGATGGAGGCAGAGATCACATCGGCTGGGGTTGTATCCATGGAGCCGAGGATAGATTCTGACAGTGGGGAGTGTGACGCCCCCAAAACAGGTATACATCACCCATCTTGAGTCGCCAAATACTTGGTACAAAATTCAAATACAACTTAATTATACAGCAGTCGTGTAAAATACGACAAAACATAATCTAAGAGTTTTAATAAGAATATTGTCATCTAGACAATATCCACATTCAAAGGAGTCCTTATTACATTTATTATCACACTATTTAACAGAATAATGAGGACTACTAATGCTATCATCTGGACTGTCACTCCGTTCCCCGACTAGTACCAGCTATATTCTCATTTCCTGAAGAGAACAATGAAAGAAAAGGGTGAGCTCAACTAGCCCAGTAAGAAATATTATGACTAAGGTAATGCATAATAAATTATCCTTAGCCTTCAACAGTATAACAGCTGATAGAATATAATAGACAACAAGTTATAAATCAACAACTGCAGCGGAATAAGCAATCCATTAGAAGAGTCAAGTAGAGCATAAAATCTACTATCTTCTATGATTTAAAAAGATTTTTATCAACTTTATTGCTGAGAATCAGCTTAATAAATAAACCACATCATCCCTGCACCACGGCCAAGGATATTCATGTAATCATCAATGGTCATGATTATAACGAATAATCCCTGGTCATAATCATACCAACAACTATCCATCAATGAACTACAGGCCAATGAGGACTTTTACCACATCATTCGTCATATTATGGTCATGATTATACCGAATAATCCCTGGTCATAATCATACCAAGTCCATCTATGCACGTAAGCCAAAGATGACTTTAATCACAATATAAGCATGAGGATGATGACAATGACATAATAATTCAATAAAACAAGTTCAAGGATAAATTTTAAAGATTTATAATTTAATTTATCCAGAAATCAATAACGTCCAAATTGTCAACATGACACTGCTTTGTAGAGTAAAATTCAAGAATGCTCAGAAGAATATTTCCATGAAAAGATATTGGATGAAGCGCAAATATCCAGGATATTCTACTAATTTCATGGAGTATAGAAGCCAAAACTTTAACCAACTGAGTATAATAGAATATATGAAACTACAAGTGGATTTTCGTCCGTCATGCGGTAATCCACGTAGACAGATCATTTCCACAATTTAATAAGGAATGAATACAAAGGATCATTCACCATGCATGCGGTAATCCACATAGACAGGTTATTCCAACAGAATAATAAAGAATGGAATAAAAGAAGAATTCATCATGCATGCGACAGACCGCACAAACAGGTTATTCACAACAGAATAATAAAGAATGGAACCAAGTCATGCATAGTCCGCATAGACAGGATATTCCAACAGAATAATAAAGAATGGAATAACAACAAAATTCACCATGCATGCGATAGATCAGATGATGTGTTATTCCAATGTAATAATAAAGAATGGAATAATGTAAGAATTTCACCATGTATGCAAGATTGCTTGATAGACAAAAGTTATTCAAATATAATAATAAAGAATGGAATAACAACCCTTATGAGTATTAAAAGAAAATAACTCTCTTCATGAATACGAAAAGAATAATACCCCTTACCTTAGAAAAAAGCTGATATCTTTGGAATAGTGGGGTAGTAGTAGACTTCTTTCTTCTTTCTCTATATAATAATTGCTCTACAACTTTTGTGAATTGGTGAGAAATGAAGGAAGAATGAGCTTCTATTTATAGGAAAATATAGTTTCGATAATTGCATGTTTTGGGGCTCAAAGTATTACAGTATAATACCTTCCTCTTTTTCTTCATTTTTAATTTAGTCCTGCAAGTATTATCAAACTTGCACCACCTCCCCTAATAGTAAATAATGTGAATCAATAGTTCAATCATGTGAATCAATAGTTATAATCATGTGAAAATACAAATTACAGTATAGTACCTCCATCTATACCTCCATTTTTAACTTAGTCATGCAAGTATTATCAATCTTGCACCAACTCCCCTAATAGTACAAGAATGTGAATCAATAGTACACACATGTGAATAAATAGTTATAATCATGTTAATTAATAGCAATTAATTGCTCATTTATCTGATTAATTACCTGACTGGTCAGTATAACTTCTAGACATCAATTAATATCGAAATAAATATCGATTTCCACTAACACTAATAATTCCAACACAATGGAACTATCAATTTCATCTTTAATCAACACGAACTTATTCATCATTAATATTATAACTCACAATATTTAACAACCAGGTCATTCCCAGGAAAGAGGGGGCTTTCTGATAAGGATTTCTCCTTATTGGCACGCAATTAGATGACCAAACCTCTCCTTGACAGAACTTCTAGACATTGTAAATATTGTAATTTAATAATATGAATAACTTTGTCGTCTCAATTATTGATTTAATAATATAACATATTATGCAGATGATACTGTGACACTAATTGAATCAATAATATGAGAGATATGATGCAGCAATTACTGTAGTAATAATTGATTATAATTGAGTGACTTCTCACGTAAGCATCAATAATCAATACCGTGTGCTACTATGCAACCATGCGTATTACTTTACTTTTACTACCGGGTAGTTCAACAATTTTAACGGTAACACTTTCGTCGTTATTTTTATAAAATGATAATTCCGCCGCTTTCTTTACTACGACAATACTTCCGCTGGGGGTCCACTAATGATTGTGTCGTCAAATTTAATATTCCCCTGTTAAAATGAATATTCCCCGACTAATCGAATATTATATAACCACTTGCTTACTTTGCAAAATTTGTAAATATTACCCACAACTATAACATTATATCAAATCCACACCATAATATTCAAAAATATATTTTGAGAAAATTATTCATTATTCATAAAAGTTGGGGTCTTATAGGGAGCCCATGGAGGACACTGATCTTTCCACTGAGGATGAGGTATTTGCTGGGTTGCTAACAACTCTTGTTGATTCTCCCAATATAACTGCTATTATGACCCTACATTCAGCAGAGTATTTAGAGCAGAGTCTACATCTGGAAACATATAAGAGGGATTAGGCTAGGGCCTTGATGTTGATAGCTCTTGCTGGGAGAGATGCCGCTCTAGCTGAGAGAGACGCCTTAGCTCTTAGAGATACTGCTATTGCTGAGTGAGACTAGATCATCTAGAGATGCTACTGTTATTGAGCGGGATGGTGCTTTATCTGCCCGAGATGCCGCTGTTACATATAGTACTGTATTGCGGTCCCATACTGCTAATATCATTGCAGAGATGAGCACGTTATTGATGAGCATAGTGTTACTATACTGATGACTGTGGATCTCTTGGCTTGCATTGATACCATAGGGCAGGAGCTCACAGAGTTACCCCCTTCTTCGGAGAGGGATGCCATGTTGGATTTGATAGCACGCATATACACTGATTTGTAGATGGGCTTGTATTTTCCTGCACAGACTAGCTTAGCCATTTTTTTTCATTTACAATACACATTGTATATATTAAACAGTATTATATATGGCAGGGAAATATATTTTGATTCACTTCCCTTTTAGTTATGCCTTGTTACTTGCTTGATATTTACCTGTTTCTTTAGGGCTTGTGATCTTGATGTATTCTGAACTCCCCCTTGATGGATGGACATTGAGATGTCTCAAAATCTTTCAGAATGGATCATTGATTTGTGTGTATTCCCTACCCTTTGGTGTCTTGGGACTGGTTTCTATATGTTGTTATGGAGAGGAGTTTGGCTTTCCTCTCTGAGGTTGACCACACCACAGATGGTCGCTGGTACTCCTTTGAATTGGGGAGCCCAGGTAGTTCCATCTCTTATGGATTGGTGTTTCTCTTTGAGGACTCGACCACAGCTTAAATGGTTGCCGGTTCTCCCATTAGCATGGGGAGGTCAGGTAGTTCAATCCCTTTGGTCTAAGTCAATGATGTATGGTGTGAAGGATGAACCTAGTACCGTTTGACAAGTTTTTATGTTTTGGTAGGGGTGAGACCGAACCATGAATGACTGCCTACGTACTCCCATTGAAGAGGGGAGATCAGGTCTGTGTAGTTCGAACCTAGCGTGAAAAGGTTCAAAGTTATAAGTGGTGAAAAGGGTGTAGAGATGTTTTTTTGTTTTTTTTGTAGTTAAACCGGACCATAAAAATGGCTCCCCATGTACTCCCGTGTATTGGGGAGATCAGGTCTGCGTAGTTCTCCCCTGATGGGACAAACTGATGTGGTGAAAGGGTGTTATTTTTATTTTTGTAAAGGTTAGATCGGACCAATAAATGGCTCCCTACGTACTCTCATGTATTTGGGAGATTAGGTCTGCGTAGTTTGCCCCATGTTTAGGGTAGACTGCAGATGAAAAGTTTTATCCCTAGTGGGATAAACTGAAGGTGTGAAAGGTTTAATCCCTGGTGGGACAAAACTAGAGGTGTGAAAGGTTTTGAAAACCTGAGTTGAGTGATGGATCTAATGATCTGGAACCAGGCTGCTGGTTTAAAAGGTATGTTTGTCCCTGATGGGGAAAATGAATGTGAAGAAGGGTTGTATGTAGTGAATAGTTTTGAAAACCTTAACTGACTGGGGATCTGGTGATCTAGAACCAAGATGTTAATTTGCAGGTGCCTTCAGACATAGTACCGTTTCACGGTGTCCGAGTTAATAAGTTATAGGAATTCATTGCCATCCATCTCTTGTAATCTGAGGGCTCCTCCTGTCAATACCTCATTGACAACAAACGGGCCTTCCCAATTTGGGGCGAATTTTCCTCTAGCTTGAACTTGGTTGTCAAGAATTTTCATCAAGACTAAGTCATATTATTTTAACTGCCATAGCCGGACTTTTCTGTTGTAGGATCTAGCAATCCTCTGCTGGTATAACTGACCAGGGAAGATGGTTGAGGCCCGCGTTTCATCTATTAGAGATAATTGGTGGTACCGATCTTGTAACCATTGATCTTCATCCAGCTGAGCATCTATCAACACTTTGAGGGATTCCATTTCCACTTCTATGGGGAGCACTGCTTCTATGCCATAGGTTAATGAGTAGGGGGTTACCTAAGTGGAAGTGCTCATTGACATTTTGTAGGCAAATAAAGTCAGAGGCAACAGGTAAGACCATCCTTTGTGATTGGCAGACATCTTATGCATGATCTTTTTGATATTCTTATTAACTACTTCAACATCACCATTCATCTTAGGATGGTAGATGACGGAGTTGAGATGTTTGATGTGGAATTTAGTGCATAACTCCCCATTATTTGATTGTTGAGGTTTTTGGCATTGTCTGACACAATCACCTCTGGTTGTCCATATCGACAAATGACATTATTTCTGATAAAACCAATGATAACTTCTTTAGTAACCTTGGGGGAGGAGGCTGCTTCTACCACTTGGTGAAGTAGTCCATCATGGTGAAGATAAATCGATGACCATTGCTGGCTTTGGGTTCGATCAGCCTGATCACGTCCATTCCCCACATTGAGAAGGGCCAGGGCGAACTCATATTATGGAGCTCCCTTGGAGGGGCGTGGATAGCATTCCCATGGATTTGGCATTGGTAACATCTCTTGACGTGATCATCACAGTCAGCCTTGAGAGAGAGCCAGTAATGCCCTATTCTTAGTATTTTCTTGACAAGTAGAGGGCCGCTTATGTGTGGGCTGCACACTCCACCATGGATTTCATCCATGAGCCTCTGAGCTGGGTCTTTGTCTAGACATCTAAGAAGACCTAATCCTGCATCTCTTTTGTAGAGTGCGTCTCCTCTCAGGTAGAATTTCATAGCCATTCGATGGATCCACTTTCTTTCATCTTTACTCGCCTCAGCAGGTGTAGATCCATCTCGCAGATACTCCTTGATATCTTGATACCAAGGGTTTTGGATGGGAGGCAACTCATCCGATACTTCTCCAATGTAGTTCCCATAGGCTGGAGCCTTTTACAGGGTAAATGTGATATTTGGCATGTTTCCCTTGTCAAGTATGTTGATCACGGAGGCCAAAGTTGCTAGTGCTTCTGCAAAGTCATTCCTATTCCGAGGAATGTGGAGGAAGGTTATTTATTCAAACTCCGCAACCATCTAGATAACTTGTCAATGGTAAGGCAGAAAATGTAGCTCTTTGGTGTGATAGATCCTAGTGGTTTATCTGATTACCAATTCGGAATCTCCAAAGATAGTTAACCGTCTGATGCCCATGGATTGGGCTAGTTTTAACCCCATGATACAACCTTCATACTCAGGTTTGTTGTTGGTGTTGGAAACTACAATTTGATGGCAACGGGATACTGCTCCCCCATAATGGATATTAGAACTGCTCCAGCTCCAAAACCTTCCATGTTTACAACTCCATCAAAATACATTTCCATGATTGGTGTGTATCGTCCTGACAATGTTGCTGAACTATCATTACTCCTTCATCGGGAAAGTAGGTTTCCAAGGGTTTTAAATCCCCTGCAGGTGCGGAGGCCAGTTGATCCACAATTCCTTGACCTTTGATGGACTTTTGAGTCACATAGATGATGTCAAATTGCTGTAGGATCAATTGTCAGCTAGACAGTCGACAATTCAAATGGGTTTGTTGAACACGTACTTGAGAGGATCCACGCGGGATATGAGATGGGTTGTGTGACCATGGAGATAATGTTGTAACCTCATGGAAGCCCATGCTAAAGCACAACAAGTTTTCTCAATTAGAGTATATTTGTGTTCACTGCTACTGAATCTTTTACTGAGGTAATAGATAGCTCTCCTTGGCCTCTATCATCTTTTTGTCCCAGCATGCAGCCCATAACACTGTCATTGATTGACAGGTATATAAACAGGGGAACACCATCCCTGGGAGATACCGAAATAGGAGCTTTGATTAGCTGCTCTTTAATTTCAAGGAAGGGTTTTTGACACTCATCATTCCATTTTATGGAGGAGTTTTTCCTTAATTACTTGAAGATGGGCTCACAAGTTGCTGTGAGTTGAGAAATGAATCGACTGATGAAGTTGATTCTTTCCAAAAATCCCCATATTTCCTTCTCTGTCTGAGGTATGGGCATTTCCGTGATGGCCTGGATTTTTGTAGGATCTAGCTCAATCCCTTTGTGGCTGACTAGGAATCCTAGAAACTTGCCTGATTTGACGCCAAAGGCGCACTTGGCTGGATTCAACTTTAAGTTGTACCTTCGCAATCGGTTAAAGAGCTTTTTGAGATGATCTAGGTGGTCTTCCTCCCTTCGAGACATGACAATGATGTCATCCACATAGATTTCTATCTCTTTATGCATTAGATCGTGTAAAAGAGCCATCATGGCTCACTGATAGGTAGCTTCAGAATTGATGAAGCCGAATGACAACTGTCTGTAGCAAAAGGTTCCCCAAGGAGTGATAAATGATGTTTTCTCACAATCCTCTTCAGCAACCACGATTTGATGATACTGAGCAGTCAGCAAAGGAGTGATAAAGCAGTCAGCAAAGGAGTACATGTCATACTGAGCTGTATTGTCAATGAGTATGTGGATGAATGGCATGAGAAAGCTATCTTTGAGGCAAGCTTTATTCAGATCCCTATAATCCACGCAAACTCGCACCTTCCCTCCTGGTTTAGGCACGGGGACTATGTTGGATAGCCACTCAGGGTATGTTGACACCATGATGATGCCAGCTTGAAATTATTTCAAAATTTCTTCTTTAGCTTTTAAACTCCACTCAGGTTTTAATCGCCTGAGCTTCTACCTGACTGGCTTGAATCCCTCTTTGATAGGGAGGCGATGGATGACGATGTCAGTTGACAAACCAGCCATGTCTTCATGAGACCATGCAAACACATCCTGGAATTGGGTTAATAGAGTAACCATGTCATTCCTTTGGTTTGGAGTATGGTCCGTACCAATCTGGATTTGTTTGGAGTTTTTCTGAGGTTCCGAGGTTAAAAGAGGTGGTTTGATCAAGATTTGGCTTGGGTTTGTCTTCAACCCATTCTTTGATCTCCTGAGGTATCTCATAGTCCTCTTGTTCAATCTCCATTAAGTCTAAGTCCAACTTTACATCAAAGTTACAGTCCTCGTGAAGAATAGGCACCTCATCAGCAAGTTTAGGCACATCTAAGTTTAGAGTCCTGAAACAAAATGCTTTCACTTAATATATGAAACTGTTCAATCATATAAAGTGTTCGCATGCAATGATAAAAATAACTGCTAATATTGTACAGCAAAAGTAAGCAGTTATTTCTATCTACATGGCAGAGATAGTTTCTGCCCTTTTTACCCTTGTCGACAAATGCAAGGAGTGCTACTCCAATTGCCAAGGGCGAAGTCTTGGTGGATAGGTGTGATAAAGGGGTTGTTATCGACCTCCTTCTCTTGGATGATGACCATGATGTCTGGACAATCATCATCTGGGATGTCTCTGTTCATAGCCTCCGTATGGACCAGGACGCGCATGTTTGACAGATGTTTATATATCTCTTGTTTACGCTTTTGATTCCTTTCCTCCTCCTCAGGGTCTGGAATCAAGACTTCTTTTCCTTTGACTTGTATCGGCTTAGGAAATAGCATAGCTACCATAGGGGCAGGGACCTTTAGTAAAGGCCGTACAGGATTGTCACCTGTAGGTTTAGGCAGATGCCTTGTAGATGAAGGAACCGGTTTATGCTTGTGCGAGTTCTTGTGATTGGACCCAGAGGTGTAGCCTAGTCCGGCTGTCCCTATCTAACTTGGAACTTGAATTGGGCATTTGATGCCCTAATGATCCTGGCCTAACCCTTGTCCAGGTTGAAAACCCAAGAATCTCATCGCTTGACTTGCCGACATTACCTCGACAGAAAATCTGGGTTTCAGAGGTTGCGCCCCAATGGGTTGATAGTGAGTGTTGCTCACCTCAAGGGCTTGGAAGCTGACAGGTTTAACTTCTGTATTAGAACTGATGAGTGGTATATCACCTTGAATAGGATATTCTAGCTCAGCACTGATAGTGACCAGACTGTTGTTAATGATTTACTTGAGTTACTAATGAAGAGTGGATGGGACGGGTCCAGCCATATGAATCCAAGGTCTTCCTAACATCATGTTGTATCCCGTGGTGATCTTAAGCACTTGGAAGGATAGGTAGAATTTATGTGGTTCGATTTCCACGGGGAATTCAATCTCTCCGACAGCATTTCACCGAGATCCATCAAAGGCTTTGATAATTGTATGGCTGCTTCGAATCCTGTTGAGATTGATGTTCATTTTCTCTAATGTGGCATAGGAGCAGATATTCAGGGATGATCCTCTATCTATTAGCTCTCCTCTAACCACATATTCGGAAGATATAACTGCTATATGCAGCAGTTTGCAGTGACCCGTTCCTTCGGGAGGTATGTCATCATCGGTAAAGGATATCACGTTGCAGTTAAAGATATGATCAACCAGATGATGGAATTTTTCAACATCCACCATTTTTGGTAAGTGAGCTTCTTCTAATACTTTTAGTAAGACCTTCTGATGATCTTCTGAAGAGAAAACCAAGTCCAAGATAGAAATCTGTTGTGGAGCTTCTTTCAACCTTAGAACCAACTTAGCTTCATTGTGTCCCATAGTGTGACGCCCCCAAAACAGGTATACATCACCCATCTTGTGTCGCCAGATACATGGTACAAAATTCAAATACAACTTAATTATTCAACTGTCGTGTAAAATATACGACAAAACATAATTTAAGAGTTTTAATAAGAATATTGTCATCTAGACAATATCCACAATCAATGGAGTCCTCATTACATTTATTGTCACAATATTTTATAGAATAGTGAGGACTACTAAAACAACCATCCGGACCGTCAACTGCTCCCCACTCGTCCCCAAATATATTCTCATTTCAAGAAGAAAAAAGGAAAGAATGGGTGAGCTCAACTAGCCCAATGAAGAAATATTATGACTAAGTTAATGCGTAATAAATTATCCTTAGCCTTCAACAAAGATAACAACCGATAGAATATAATAGACAACAAGTTTTAGATCAACAACCTGCAATGAATAAGCAATCCATTAGAAGAGTCAAGTAGAACATAAAATCTACTATCTTCTATGATTTAAAAAGTTTTTCATCAACTCTATCGCTGAGACTCAGCTTAATAAATAAAATCGAATCATCCCTGCATCACGGCCAAGGATATTCACCGAATAATCTCTGGTCATAATCATACCAACAACTGTCCATCAATGAACTACATGCGAATGAGGGCTTTCACCACAATATAAGCATGAGGATGATGACAATGATATAAGCATTAATCAAACGAAATCAAGGATAAATATTAAAGACTTTAAATTTATCCAGAGTTTAAAAATATCCAAATTGTCAACATGATACTGCTCTGTGGAGTAAAATTCAAGAATAATATTCATGTACCAAAAATAATTTGGACAGAAAAGAAATATATTTTTTCGGGTAAATAGTACCCCATGAATAGTAACTCGTGAATAGTAACTCGTGAATAGTAACTCGTGAATAGTAATTCATGAATAGTAACTTGTAAATAGTACTCCGTATTCATACATAGTACCGTATACATAAATAATGTCATATACGTAAATAGTGTCGTATACGTGAATAGTGTCGTATACGTGAATAGTAACCCCGACACAAAAAGATAAAATTTCACAATAAAATCCATATCAATATTTATAACACCTTAATCCAAATGTTATAAATCACTTAATAATCTCATAATCTAATATTATTAATATTACCATAATATTTTAATCATTTGTTAAACTTATAAATAATTTATTTTAATTGTTTACACTTTACTAATTAATGAATTTAATCATTCTAAAATGCCAAACTCATAAGATTTCATCACCAATAACCAAAACTCTCATCAAAAATCTGGATATACCTTATATAGGATTCTCAAGCCATAAAATCCTATTTTCTAATTTTCTTACTTCACATAACATATTTAATTCATTTACTCATAACTAGTACATTTTCATGAAAAATACCAAATCAAGACAAACAAATTTTCTTTTTGGGATTTAGTAGAATATAGTCCCATATCAAATATATATTTTCTCAAAATTTTTAAAATTCATTTACTATTTTTCATATGGCTAAAATCGCCGAATATTTAGACATTTATCAAAATTGTACTTTTGTCCAAAAATTCCAAAATTTACAGGTATATATCATTATAGAGATGTACTCCCAATAAATATTTCACTAATTTTGGAGTTAACCAAAAGGAGTTATAAGAGTTTACTTTTAAAATAGTCTTTTCTCATAAAATTCATAACTCCTAATCTATACATCCAAAAATTGCCATTTTTAGACACAATCTAGAAAACTCATCAAATTATTATCATTTCAAATTTTTCCAGAATTTTTGAGGGTCAAAAAAATTACAAAACTGCCCCTGATAGAAACTCATTACTTACAACGGTTGAACGAAAATAATATTCCTTACGAATATTGAACGGAAATAATATTTCTTACGAATATTAAACGAATATAATGAATATTGAATGATAATAATATTCATACGAATACGAAAAATAATATCTCTTCGAAATATTAAAAAATAATACCCCTTACCTCAAAAGAAGACTGGATACTGGAATAGTGAGGTAGCAGACTTCTCTTCTTCTTTCTCTCTATAATTTCTCTCTATAATAATTGCTCTATAGCTTTAGTGAATTGGTGAAAAATAATGAAGGAATGAGCTTCTATTTATAGGAAAATATAGTTTCGATAATTGCACGTTTTGGGGCTCAAAATATTACAGTATAATACCTTCCTCTTTTCCTTCATTTGTAATGTAGTCCTGCAAGTATTATCAAACTTGCACCATCTCCCCTAATAGTAAATCATGTGAATCAATAGTAAATCATGTGACTCAATAGTTCTAATCATGTGAAAATATGAATTACAGTATAGTACCTCCATCTATACCTCCATTTTTAACTTAGTCATGCAAGTATTATCAATTTTGCACCAACTCCCCTAATAGTAAATGAATGTGAATCAATAGTACACACATGTGAACAAATAGTTATAATCATGTAAATTAATAGCAATTAATTGCTCATTTATCCGGTTAATTACCCGATTGGTCAATATAACCTCTAGACATTAATTATTATCAAAATAAATGTCGATTTCCACTAATACTAATAATTCCCACACAATGGAATTATCAATGTCATCTTTAATCAACACGAACTTATTCATCATTAATATTATAACTCACAATATTTAACAACCAAGTCGTTCCCAGGAAAGAGGGGGCTTTCCGATAAGGATTTCTCCTTATTGGCGCGCAATTAGGTGACCAAACCTCTCCTCGATGTAACTTCTAGACATTGTCAATATTGCAAATAATAATATGAATAACTTTGTCATCTCAATTATTGGTTTAATAATAATAAATATTATGCGAGATGATATTGTGACAATAATTGTATCAATAATATGAGAGATATGATGCGTGAATTATCATGTAGCAATAATTATGTATAACCGAGTGACTTCTTACGTAAGCATCAATAATCAATACTGTAATGTGGCATGCAACCACACGATATTCACCGTATTTTTTACTACCGGTAGTTCAATGTTTTAATGGTAACAACACTTTCCCGTTATTTTTATAAAATGATAATTCGCTGCTTTTCTTACTACGACAATACTTCTATTGTGGGGTCCACTAATGATTGTGCCGCGTCATTTAATATTCCCCTGTTAAAACGAATATTCCCCGACCAATCGAATATTATAACCACTTGCTTACTTTGCAAAATTTATAAATATTACCCACAACTATAACATTATATCAAATCCACACCATAATATTCAAAAAAATATTTCGAGAAATTTAAATCTTTATTCATAAAATTTGGGGTCTCACAATCTCCCCACCTTATGAAATTTTGCCCTCGAAATTTACGTATGTACTTGGTATGCCGAAGAGGTGAGGATACCTTGACTTCATTTTAGATTCTAACTCTTGAGGTATAACCTTTGAGTGTTGAATACGATCCTTCTTATCCAAGATTTTAACATGTATCTCCTCATACGTTAAATCTTCTGCTATCTCGTCTAGTTCTAATTCAATAATGTGGTTCAGGTCGTCCACATATTTACGTAACATCGATACAAAAAAAACGTTATGAACACGCGACATACTTGGCGATAAAACGAGTCTATAGGCCACAGTTCCTACTCAATCGAGGATTTCAAATGAGCCAATAAAATCGAGGGTTGAGATTTCATCTCTTCATCGATTCTTGCTTCTAGAATAATGCCCTCTTGAGCCTTCTTCTTCACATTCATCAGATTCGGGTGTGTAGCTTGAGCGACTTTAACTTTATCAATTAAAGTCGATTCTACTCGTATATTTGATATCACCACGTGGGTCCTTAGAGTCTTTAACTCTATCTTCATCATTTGTAAGTTATACAAAATGGGTTTTTGTGTTAACAACATCGCACTAGTAAACGCATACGATCTTCTACTCAACGCGTCAGCTACCACGTTCTCTCTTCCACAATGATATTGAATGGTATGATCGTAATCTTCAACAGCTCGAGCCAACGTCTTTGGTGCATAATACGTTCGTTTTGGTTGAAGAAATATTTAAGGGTTTTAGAAATGGGTTTTGTACTGGGGTCAATACAAAATTCGATTTCACGCTCTGGGGGTAAGCCAAGAAGTCTTCAAAAATATGTCAGGAAATTTATTAACGATAGAAATATCATTTAAAAACTGTGACTCTTATCCAAGACTTGGATAGCACGTCACATTGATACCTATCAACTTGCCATCGTCATTCACGACATCACCTACAGAAAGTCTGGCTTCAGTGTTTTCCAAGACTTGGAAGTCACCAGCGAAAGGCTCGGGGCTCTTTACTTATGGCTTGATATGATAATGATTGACTTTAGTGGTTTGGTTACTTGAATTCACATAACAGGTTGGTTAGGAATATGAAAGCTAACAACCTTACGAAAAGCTTGATGAGTAGTTAACCAATCGATTCCTAAAATCACATCAAAGGCAAGTATTTTCAAAGAGATAAGAACGACATGTAACGTGAGGGTATCGATTTGAATCAAATAAGATTTATAAACAGTAGAGGTAACGAAGGTTTCTCCTAACGGAGTTTCAACCGATAAGTCAAAGTCTAACTTCTGTGGGGTTAAATTTAAATGTTGAGCGCAAGCAAGAGAGATAAAAGAATGGGTAGAACCGGTATCTAATAAGGCATAGACTTCGTAAGAATTTATAATTAACTAACCCGTGATAACTTCATTTGGGTTAATCGCTTTTTGAGAAGTCACGAAAAACGCTCTTCCTGAAACCACCGACTTTGTTTTGTCCGTATCCGCCTTTGGTTCCACCGTCCCAGCTGGACTTGATTTTGGTGCACGACAAAATTGGGCTAGGTGACCTTCTTTTCCACAATTATAACATGCTTTGGACTGCATCATTTGTATTGGATGTAAATCCTCCTGCCTCTCTATTGTTCCATGACACTTTCTTGAGGCTGACAACAGGATACTGTGGCCTGAACGACAATATGATTGTCTTTGGTGCAGCCACTTTTAATGGGTTTTCAATACATTTGAGCTGAATAGTAAGTGTGGTGGCAGCTACATCTTCTTCAGAGGATACCACTGCTACATCTTCCCCACTCTCAGATGATATAGCATTGTTATCTGCCATCTACAGGTCACCACTGTCGATCATATTCTGAATAAGGTGGTGGAGTGCCCAACATTCTTCAGTGTTGTGATCGCGAGAGTGGGATTGGTATTGGCATACTCCATTAGCATCAAACCGTCTTAAGCGTGGGTTGAATGGAGGTAACAGTGCTGTGATTTTTCCCTCATTAATCAGCATCTGCAATATCTCTTCCATCGGTTGGCCTAAATAGGTGAATTCCCTTTTGTTGGCGAAATCTCGACGGGCTTTAGCTTTTGCTCTTTTTGCAATCTTTTCCTCCAGTGTTTTACTTTCTTGAGTAAGTGGTGGAGTACTTGAAATAAGAGGAAGGAAGCTAGCATACTCCTGACTGAATAATTGACGTATGACTTGGTGTTGATGAATCACCAGTTCTGCCAATTGATTTACTTATTCGCCAAGAGACTTGATTTCTCGTTCCATCATGAACTAGAATTGTGAATAATCCCATCTGTCGAAATTATCCTTGTTGATTTGGGATACACCCACATATTTGGAGCTCTGTCCACTGCTCCAGTTAATCATGTTAACCTCCTCTTCCTTGTGTTGAGGGAGAGGATTGTCTTGGACATGGGATTGGTCGGGTTTGGTTACCACGATCTCACCATTGTCAATTAAATCCTGGATTTTATGCTTAAGGGCCCAACAATCTTTAGTGTCATGGCCTGGAGGTCCAACATGATAAGCACATTTATTGCTTACATTGAAACCTTTTTCACTCGGGTTCGCTGGTGGAAGAAGATGAGTAATTTTCTACTGAGATGTCAGAAGTTTGAGAATGTTTTCGAGTGAGTCCCCCAAGGGTGTGAACACTCTTGTATGACTGACTTCTCCACCTTTTAGCAATGGAGGGTGTAACAATCCAGAATTTTTGATTATAATTTTAAATATTTATTGAATTATATAAATATTTATTTGATGTGTTTATTGTTGAATAAATACATATTTAATTTGAGTTGATTTGATTGGCTATTTATTTGTTAAATAAATAATTAAGGAGTTAAGGAAACTAATTATTATGAGATAATATTCTAATTTAATTAATAAATTAAGTTAGAGAGTTTATAATGATTAAATGGATTATTATAATGTTGTAATTTAATTTAGTAAATTAAGTGTGACCATAAACTATATTATAAATGGTTTATTAAAATAAATTAAAGGAGTTTAATTTTGTTTTGCCAAACAAGGCTTAAATATATTAAGTCTTTAATTTTTAAAGAGTTTTTCCAAACGGAGCCTTATGGCTTTTGGATTTTTGAATTTTGAATTATAATAATATAAATTAAATAAACAAAATATAAATATAATATATATATTAATTTGGTAACCGATAATTTATTAAGGGCAATTAGTAGACGTCAGTTTTTTAGACGTTTGTAAATCATGCGTTGGTTTTGATTTTTACGTAAAGAGTATTTGGGTTATTTGGCATAAGCCTAAGAACGAAAAGAGAAGTTGTCAGAGAGAGTTATCAGAGAGAATTGAGAGAGACCAGAGAGAGTTGAGAGGAGAAAGGTTTGGTGAAGTGCAAGCAAGCATGTTGTCTTCTAACAAGGATTTCTTAAGCAACAAAAGGTATGTTACATAACCTTAACATATATGATTTACGCTGTAATTTCTAAGTCTGTATGTTCTTGAATTTTACTATGTATAAAGCTTTTACAAAATTTTCTGTAAACCATGTTTTTATAATTGATTAGGAAATTATGTGTATTTGTAATTGTAATTGTTATACTAACACACACACAGACATATATATATATATATGTGTGTGTGTGTGTGTGTGTATGTGTGTGTGATTGTATGCTTAACATATATATAGAATTGTATGCTAAATTAAGTTTGTAAGAAAAGAATTTGGTTTTACAGTGATTACATGAACTTGTTTTGTAGGATAACAAAATTAGTATGTGATTGTATTCTAATTGTGAAATTGAACCTTATGTATGTTAATTGGGTAAGAACTTAATGAGAACGTAGTTCAAAGGAATGAATTCGTTGGATAATTGTGGTTTACAGTGTTAAACCTTGTAAAACAACGTCAACAATGGAGTTTTGTTTTAAAATAGTGTTTCAAGGATTTAACTTCTCTAAAATTATTGTTTAAGTTGTGCTAAATTAGTATATGTATGCTTGTTAATGATTTACATAAATTATATATGTTAAATTAGCTGCTAGAAGCCATTAAACCTTTAAGAATTGCTGTGTTCTTTTCTTCGTGTGTGCGCTTTACAGAAGTTTCATTGCCTCAAATACTAAAAATCAAAGTCGCAATTGTCGAACTCACTATCAGAAGGCCTTGAAATCAGCATTGACAAATACTAAATTCATGCTACAGTGCCACTGTCTGACTTAGTTCTCGCGCCCCAGCGTCGGAATAGTAGTCTGGGTCGGACAGTTTTGACCTCCTGTAGTAAAATGGCCATAACATTTTCATACGAACTCCGATTGAGGTGATTCGAGATGATTCGGAATGAGGACGAATAGGCCTATAACTTTTATTCTTTAAGGGTTTCAATTTGAAATCTTTATGAAGGGTCAAAATGGTCATCTTTAGGACTGTTGTATATTTGGAGCCAATCAGAGGGCGTCGGGATGCGCGAATGCAAGTGAAATCCTTTGTGTATTAGTATAACCTAATGATAACATGTTAAACATGTAATAGGATGTTATATCAAGTTGTTAATGTGTATGTGGTGTAATTACATGATCACTTAAGTAGTTGTAATAAAGCTAAAAAGTAATGTTCATGAAAAGATGTGATGTTGTTTAAACTTAAACTTAGTTAGTAGCTATACTAAAAGTAAGAAAGCAACTCATGAAGGTATTGTTAGTTAAACTAATGTGTATTGTCAATACATATGGTATGTGTAGGACTTGTGGTGAACGTGAGTAGTGATTGTTTAACCTACGCACGAGGCAAGTTCTCTAACTCTACTTTTATAATTGTGCAAGTATCTAAACTATCTTTGAGCAAGTTTTCCTAACTCTAAGATTTCTTTGTGCAAGTTTATTAACCCTAATTATATCGTGCAAGCTCCTAAACCTTGTCTCTTGATTTTGAGCCAATCTTTAACTTGTTAATTAGCATGCAAATTTTTACATTCTAACACACTAATGTTGAACAAGTTTTATCATTCAACTTATTATTTGTTATGCATGCTTAAGATTCAACTCTAAATAAGGTTTTAACCTTAGCTTAACATTGTTCAAGCAAGGTATGTTACATTATTCAATACTTATGCTCTTAGATTATTCCTAAAGCATGACCTTAGTACACAATGTTGATTCACTTATGAATTATTCCACAGCATAATGTTGTTACAGTTTTATTCAACTAATCCTTAGTTGATGTTCGTAAACTCTAAATTACCTTGAAACTTATCCAAACCAAACTTACTTTGGTACGGACTCGTATTCTAAATGCTGAGATGAACAACCCTATTATAGGGGATAACTTACGCGTATCGTTAAAATGTTTATGCACAATACATTGTATGAAGGGTTGATCCCCCTAAGTACGAGGAGTCCTTATAGTCTTATGACTCTTAAATTTGGAGTTGAAAGATTACTCGCAACTGTGGACATAGTTCGTGGTCTTATGACCCTCAGATATTTATATTCCATATTTTGATTCCAGTCTTTGGTTATCATTGATAGAGTACTATTCAGTTTTGATGAGCCAATTTATTGGCAGCTATTATATTCTTGTTGACTTATTGCTATATCTAATGAGCATTTGTTTTGCTCACTCTTGCATATTTATACACTCATTACAGCTAAAGTTGAGAAGGTAGATGAGCCTTCAACTAGCAAAGGAAAGGGAAAAATGTACAAGTGATGCAGACTTGTAATTTTATTTATTGTGATGGTCATAGACTTTTAAATAATGATGTGATGTAATAATTTTATTTTCACACTTGAATGATGTTTAAGGTTAGACAACCTGGGAAGATTTTTATTTAATAATGTAACCCTATTTAAAGGGAGGATTTATGGTTAAATGTTATTTTATTTGGGTAGATAGATATGAATGATTGGATAGTAAACACCAAATCTTGTGGGAATGAAGTACCTAGATTTGGGGGTGTCACAGAGGGTTTGAAGATTTTGCTTGAAAAGGGGAATAATTTCTCCTCTGAATAGGCATTTTTTGATTGCCTTTTTGTCCTTATAGTATCAAGGAAACATCCTCCTCTTTCTTCTTATGGACCCTCCTGGGGTTGTTTCTGTAACTTCCAGACTGGATGTGCTGAGCTACAGCTTTTAATGCGGGGAGGTCTTGAATCTTCTCAGACTTCAATCCCATTTCAACCATTTCTCCATGTTTGATCATTTTAGAGAATGGCTTGCCTATTCCAACTAAAACCCTCTCATAGAAGGGAGCTTCTTGAATGTCTATGAAAGTCATCACCATTTCAGACTCGGGCAATAAACGGAATAATTTGAGCAGCCAGACGCCTCCATCTTTGGGCATACTCTTTAAACGACTCATTGACTTGTTTCTTGACCTTGGTAATTTTATACCGGTCTGGAGCCATTTGAGTCTGAAAGCTGTATTGACTGAGGAAAGCATGGGCTAACTCCTCCCAGCTATGAATTTTGGAGTTGTCTAATCTGGTGTACCATTCTCTGGCTTCTCCAGTCAGACTTTTCTAAAACAGCTGCATTTTGAGCTTTTCATTTTCGACATAAGATCTGAGCTCTCCAATGACTACCTTTAAATGAGTGTAAGGATCTCCCAATCCATCACACTTTTCAAAATCGAGTCTTGAATTTTTCTGGATAATGAACCCCGGGGAATATACACAGGTCTGAATATGAAACACTCCCGTTTGCTCCAATCCCTTTGATAGACTGAATGGTCTCTTCCATTTGTAGGACTTTCTTCCGAATATCACTGGTGTCTGGATCTTCTTTGAGATAGGTGATTTCAGGGGTTTTGTTGGTCTTATCAGACTGAGACTCAGGTGCTAGAATTTCTTTGTCCGAACCCTGAATTCGTCCATATGTAGAGGGTTATGTATGTATGAGTATTTATGGACCCTGAGTTGACTTGTGTAATTCTTTAAGCAGAACAACCAACTCTATAATTTGATTGCTTAATCCATCAAACTCCTCGCGAGAGACAGGAGTAGGATTAGGCTAACCAGATGTAGCCATGTTTGGCATGAAGGTTCCCAGATCATCATAATTTACTTGACGGGAAGTTAATCCGGTCTTTCAACTGGAGCGAATCTGGGTGGTTCCTTTCCTGAGCCTCGTTGGAATTAGTCCCCCTATGAGTCCAGTAATCAAACACCGATGGGATAGCCTCCTGGTGGAGAAACCACATAACATACATTCACATACATCGCGTCTCACTGTATGGAAATGATGACATGTGTGAAGCACTAATATCACAGACAAATATGGTGTGAAACACTAGGTGCAGTAAGTAAATGCATTAGTACACATTCATTCAAATGTAAATGCAACATCCACACACAAGCAGATAAAATGTTTTGAAAAGTTTGAGTAGCGGCTTAAGCCCTCTTACTGGTGTCCCCAACAGAGTCGCCACCTGTCGACGTCAAGATTTTTATTTGTCCCTTTCTGTTCTTATTTTTTTTTGTGTTCTCATGTTAGATGAGATTTGTTTAAAAAAACAAGTTTGAAAAGGTCCGACATGTATATGTTAACGATTTGACCGTAAGAGTCACCAGTTGGTTTTTTTAAATGGTTGCACCAACTCAATCGAGAAATGATTTGCACATAGACCTAGTGATATGACACTGTATAACTTTTCTGCAAAACAGATATTCTTTATGGTCTGGGGGCTTGATTAAGTGGGGGAAGGTGTTAGGCACCCCCCGACTTCTGTGGTGACACGGTTACCGCCACTTTTTAATTTAAACTCTTATTTGAATGTGTGTGTAGGTCTACGTACAGTTGTCTGGAAGTAGTGTTATGCCTCGTTTGCACCTATATACAAAGGGTTTGAATTTTGTATAAAACGTTCAGTTTTAACGAGATATGGCAGTGATGTTTTGTAAAAAATGTTTTTCAAACCCTTGTGCTCAATAGTAATAGAGGCATTTGATACTTCCATTTTATTATGTGTTCAGCTTGTTTGCTTTTATTATTTTCGAGATGTGAATCATCTTCGAGAAAATAAGATACATAGCAACACCAAACTCCTTGTGGGTATGAGAGTTATCCAAGGAAATTGCACAATCGTGAATAATAATAATAATAATAATAATAATAATAATAATAATAATAATAATAATAATAATAATAATAATAATAATAATAATAATAATAATAATAATAATAATAATAATAATAATAATAATCTTTATAATAATAATATCAAAGTTGAATCGATTGAGCCTGGGGTGTGATATACAGTATGCGTAACGCTTATATATATATATATATATATATATATATATATATATATATATATATATATAAGCGAAGAATGTCTTGATGCAAATCCAGCTCAATTAAATAGAGTTTGATGATGTGAAATATATATAAGTATTTATATATATATATATATATATATATATATATATATATATATAAGCAATAAACGCTCCGGATGTAAATCCAGGCTCAATCAAACAGAGTTTGATGACAAGATATATATATATATATATATATATATATACATACAAAAGCAATAAAAGTCACGGATCAACGATCCCGACGTGAATAAGTATGTGTGGAAGGAAGTGGGAAAAAGGCTTAAGAAATCTGAGATGTCTTACAGTGGGCTGCCAAGAAGACTTCAGATGACTTTTTAATGAATAAATACTCGGTTTCCATTGGTTAAATATAGTAAAGCACAAGCTCATAAGTGTTTGAAAAGAGAAAGCACTCATTTTAAAGTGTATACAGAGTAAAATTGACAGGGCTTCCTCGCCTTTTCTCTTTAGAAGTGTGTATGGAGTGAAATGGACAGGGCTTCCTCGTCTTTTTTTTTCTTCTTAAAATGGCCACCCCAAGCCCTCTATTTATAGAGGGGGGAGCTGCAGGTCCACCTGCGGCTATCCAAGGTGCCCCGTGCTCCGTGGGCCCCGTCGTCTCGAAGTACATGCACGCATACAACGCGTTGTCTGATTGAACCTTCATAACTTTCAATCCGGGCATCCGATTGAGGCGTGTGATACCTTTCCGGAATGCTGTTGTCGAGAGATACACAATGACATTGGATAAGAGGTTGTACGAAGCCGGGAAGATGGGTTCATGACCAGATCTTCAAGTCTTCAAATTATATCTGGTGTGTTGTCTTCTGTGTAGAATGTGGATTGAATTGTTGTTTAGACAGCGCAAATGTAGTATCGATGTGGAAAAATGATGATTTTGCACCTCACCGGGGTTATCTCTGACTCTGGGCTGATTTAGCAATCGTTTCTCAGGGTTATCTCTGAGATTGGGCTGATGTGAGTACTTAATGTCTTCAGGGTTGTCTCTGAGGTCTGCCTGACCTCCCTGGATTATCTCCAGGGTTGGAATTGAGTGTCCCGGGGTTATCTCCGAGGTTGAAACTGACTTCTCCGGGATTATCTCCAGAATTAGAACTGCATCCCTCGGAGTTATCTCTGAAGTTGGAACTGAATCTTCTAGGGTTGTCTCCGAGACTGAAACTGAGTATCTCGGGGTTGTCTCAGAGATGAAAAACTGAGTATCCCGGGGTTGTCTCCGGGATTAAGCTGATTTGACTTCTAGGGTTATCTCTAGAAGACAATTTTGCCCTCTTGCAAGGTTAGTAACAAGAATGCAAAATTTTGAGTGTCTACAACCACTAATGAAAACGAAACTCTATTTTGGCCAAAAATTATAAAAATAAAATAATTTGAAAAGAGGGTATAAAATACTCCATCCATCCGTCCCCAAAAGATTTGAACAAAAATTATAAAAATAAATTAATGAGAAAAGAGGGTATAAAATACTCCATCCATCCGTACCAAAAGGATATATAAAATATACTTTGCACATATATTAAAAAAAGTAAAAATAGAAGAAAGAGTAAAAAATATAAGAAAAAGAGTAAAAAAATTCTAAATTTATATTTAATGACCCCACAAGAATATATAAAGTAATGAGTACTTTTATTTTTATATATTGGACCCAATAAATGACATACTTATCCTTTATTTTATGTATTTTATCTCATCTTTTTAAAGATAATAATTTATATTTTTAATCATTATTTGAGGGAGGGAGGAAAATCTGATTGATAGTGACTGATATGTATAGGGAGTAAATATAAATATAAAAAATTTTAGTGGACATAAAAATTGAACATGTGTATATTTGAATTTCACTTATTTGTATTTTGATCTCCAATTGTGGATAAAAATATAAATAGGTAAAATTCAAATACACTAATGTTTAATTTTTATGTCCACCCAGAAGAACTCTATAAATATATAATGTTGGATAATGCCTAGGTTCTAAAAGAGTTTGTCTATTAAATAATACAAGAAATTGTTGGACAGCTTCACAGAAAAGCTTGCGAGATATTTGATCTTAATTTTGAGCAAGTAAATTGTTTATATATGAGCATTGTGTTTTCCTTTTCTTTTACTTTCTATAAGTTTTGTTCTACTCATTTCTCATATTTACCTTTCTCTGTTTTGTGTTTTAAAATCTTTAGGCATGCATTTGGGACTACTTCAGCCATCGGAAACATGCTTTAATGAATGATATGGATAAAACTCTTGATGATGTCAACATACAAATGGATTAGGATGTGAGAGTCCTTATGGCTACTATTTTTAAACATTAATATTAATTATGGTTGTTTACATTATCTAAATATTGGAATTTTATCTATCTTTTGTTATGACTACCAGATAACTTTGAAACCACTTCCTCCCTTACAACAAAAACTACTGTACAACTGAATTTATGAATTATTATGAGGGGGGATTTGTAGTGGAAAAGAGAAGATAAAGATATAAGATTCTAAGCACCCTCAGTAAAATTAGAGATCAGGACACGTCAAGGTCTTCTTCATGTATTAACATTAATAAATTAAAATATATGAATATTTTCTCACTCATTTTATCAAACACTTAAAATGCACTACCCAACCACACATAAACCAAAAAAAACATCTTAAGCGATTACAATATTTAACAAAACAGAAGATCAGTAAAATCATTTCAATTGCATACTTGCATATATTACCCCCAAAAAAATACATTAAGTCAGCATAAATTAATATTCTACAGATTCAGAGTCCTCATTTGGAACAACTTTATTTATACCCATTTGCTTATATATTTCAAAACCCCTCTTTAAACCCAAATCCATAACAACCTCTAATCCTAACGAACACAAATATAGCAAAACATTATAAAGGTGAACAGTAAGTGGAATATTATTTACCCTTGCTTCGTCGTAAAGGCGAATCGCTTTTGCAAGATTATTATCTTTAGAGCATAATCCCAGTCGGTGGTGAAGCAATCCTTCTGGGGATTCCCAGCGAGATTTTTTCTTGGAATTGTTTTAAAGTGAAGGGTTTGCAGAAGAGGGTTTACGGGTAAGAGTTGAGGCTGCGCAGAAATGGGCGAAAGAGCAGGCCGCTTTGTCGCCAATTGGGGCTTCTTCACAGCCGCATAATTATTGTCCGGCTTTGAATTTTTCCTCCTCGCCATTGATGATGGCAACGATGATAATTGGGAGCTTCCTTTTCTTTTTTGTTTGGAGAAAAAGAGGATGGTTCAATTTAGAGATCAAGGCAATTGATACTAAGAAGAAAGGAAGAGACGATTTAATTGAAGTAAGAAACCGAAGAGGAAGCGTCAAATTAAAACATCGAACTTTGTGGAAGTGGGAGAGGAAGAGGGAATTCGATTAATTGCAAGCCAACTGAGTTACCAAATTAACCGAGTTAACTCTTAATTAATTAAAATTGGACTCATTGAGTTTTTCAATTGAAGGATCGTCTTTGCTGTCTTTATATATAAGTTATTGATGATATTGAATAAGATAAAATTTATTTTAGAAAATTAATATTTTTACATAAAAACCGTCACTATAGATCCTATATAAACCGTCGATATACATCTATTGCGACACTTTTCATGTGAAGATATAAAAAAATCATATAAAAATATCAATTTCCTTATTTTATTATATAATCAATCAGTAACTATATACTTAATCAATGTAATACTAATAATAATACATTATTCAGACACTTTTTAAAAGAATTTTTTTTAAGCCCTTGCAAAATTGCATGACCCTATGATGTTTTGAAGAAAACAATGGTTTCCCATCCCTTTCACCACTACCGTCAAAACTCTAGGGGTATGTTTGGAACTTAAAAATTTTGAAGAAAAAGATAACAAAAAGAAAAATTAAATCCAAAAATTAATGTTAATTATTATAGCCATTCAAAACACTACATTTAATATAAATTTATTATTTTCATAAATAAATATTAATATTTTTAAAAGATCTATTGCATATAAATGTGAGACTCGTTTACTATTCATGTGATAGAATCTTGTCAAAATATCAAATTTACTGTTAAAATATTGTTAGAATATAAGATCACACACACGCACACAAACGATAGAGAATTAAGAATAACACAAGAGTTTTACGTGGTTCTCCAATTTTGGTACTCTACAGGCGGCTTGTTGTTTATTGATGATTCCTTGGTTACATAGGGCTTTACAATAGATAGTAGTTATACCTACTAATCCTATTCTAACCCTACTTTACATTATATCTCAATTACCCATAATGTCCCTCCAACAAACAACCCAGAAAAAAAAACTCCTGTACCATATCGCGGGGGGCGAAACTTCGCCTCCTGCACCCCACCGCATGACCTTCTTGCAGTAACCCCTGTGGGTTAGTGCGTCGCTTCACTTCGCCTCAAGACACTAAATTTTTTTTCAATGACTTCTATGTTATGAGTCACAAATTTTCAACAAATATCATATAGTAAACTTTTATACATGAACATAATTAATAAAATTATGTTAAATGGACTAGTTTCTCTCTCTTCTTTTTTTTTTTTTACATTTTTTTCATATCTTTTTCTTTTTCTCCTAATTTTCCATTGACATGGATACTACAATGCACTGATCCATAAAAGTACAATTTGTACTCTTCCTTTTGATGTAGTATAGCTGTACAAATTGTAGACTATAAATTGGTTCAAAAACTTTTTGTAGTAGTACAAGTTGTACTACAATTGTATGATTGCAACTAAGTAGTACTAGTGATAAGAGTACTATTATTACAAACAAAGTTGTACTAAACTAAGATATTGTTATGGTTATATATATAAGCACAGGCTTCATACTTGAGAATTGTGTCACAAAGAAAAAGTTAATTAGAGGGAAAAAGAGGAATGTAATTGGTGGAATTGTCCAAGAGGAGCGCCATGAGAACACATTACTACAAGTAATGGATTGTGGGATGATTCATGGTGTGTGATGTGTTCTCAGGTCGCCCCTGCTGGACTTTTCTCCACCGTTTGATCAGATGGTAATCATGTGCTACCAGCAGTTTGGATTTTAATGGGGCTCTGGTCATGTGATGGATGGATGTGTTTCATTTCTTGATTTATTTTTCTTTAGGGTTTGTTTGAAACTTAAAAGAAAAATAAAGAGAAGAAATGTAATTATTGGAGTATTTATTCATTTGTTACACAATTAACATTGTTTATCACTTTCTAATATTTAATCTTTTGAAAGTACAGATAGTTAGACTTATCTGTGTTGAGGTAGATATTATTTTAGATTTATTTTTGGTTTAGTTCTTCCCCTTTTTCGAGTATCATATAAAGTATTACGAAAATAATATTTTCATATGAAAGTTTTCGGGGACTGGATTCTACCGAAATGTTCTTTTTCTCGCGCAAATTTATCTGCCAGTTTCACTTTTGTATTGGAGGATTTTTTATTTTTTTTTTGCCAATGTCTTAAACCACTCAATCATACCTCCAAGTTGTTGATAGAACAGTATTTAATGTGCCGGGTTTGGTTGGTTGTTTGAAGGCAATCTGACCTGATCAACTTTGTATTCACACAACAATCTCTATTGTATTAATCTCTCGCATAAACTTAACAATAATTGACCATTTATGTAAGATTGAGTATGGAAATATGATGTATTAATGTGAAAGTATCATATTTTTATGTCGAAATACATTTTTTTTAATTGAAGCACGTCATGCCCAGGCTCTTTTAGTATTTCCATTTTCATTTTAAAGTGTTGAACAGAACAAATTATAAGAACTAGAAAATAATGGTACCCTAAAATTATTATATTTGTTTTCAAAACTTGAACAAAATTATATCAATTTTGAAGTTTAAGATTTTGTAAATTAACTTCAAAAAATAAAAATATATCTCTAATTTTGAAACAAAAACTGTATTAAGTGGAATCAACAATGACAATGAGACCTCTACAAGTCAAGAATGTCAAACATTTATTTTTTAATTCCCAAACTTTCCTTTAGCCTTAAGGCGATGTTTGTTTGTCTGAATATTTTTTAATTCATCTGCCTCTGATTCGGTTAGAGTTATATCTTATTTGGGAAATTTTTTTTATCTCTTAATGTCTCTTAATCGTTAAGACAGAAACTTAAATCTTAACTATTAAGAGCCACCTCTTAATAGTTTATTTAAAATTTATGGTCAAAAATAGCCTCAATAAATATTGTACTCCTTCAATTTCAAATTTTAAGATCATTCAAATAAAAATTTTAAATAACTTAGAGGGTTAAAATAATAAAATAGTGTCATTAAAATGTTTTATACTTTTTAGTTATCAAACAATTTTTTAGATTCAGATGTTATTTTATTCAGATAATCTAATTTATTAAAATATATTAACCATTCAGATCTTAATTACTCAATTTTATCCTACACTGCTTTTCTTCCCAAACAAGTTTTAGGTGCTTAGTATTCCTTATTTATATCATCTTTTTTTCTTCTTCAAAATATCATGTATCACAAGTTCTTTCCACTCTCTACACCACTCTAAGTTACTGTTGATTTTAATAATTTATTTAAATTTCAGAATATTGATGAGTATATTATTTTTTGAGTTTATAATTTTTTGTGTTAATATTTTTGCTATCATATCTCTTGCGAAAATATATAACATTAATTAGAATTCTATAATATATATTAGAATTTATAAACTAGGTCCTACATATAATTTCCTCCGAAATAATTTCGTCTAAATTAGGTTTTTGTCCTTTAGTGTAAGAGTGAGCATGTGGTTGAATAGTTTTAATGTATAAATATAAGTTTGACACTTCTTAATTTTTACACATAACATATAAATGAAAACTTGTTGTGGTCGTTATGTAATTTATAAATAATTTTTTTTATCACCCTTTGATGTTGTACGTTAAAATAAATTACTTAAATTTCATTACAAATTTAATTTAAAAATAAATTTTGTGATTTAATGGGTGTTTATATAAAGTTTGGCATTTAAATCTAGTGTATAAAATTTTATTTACATTTTCTTATTTAAATAATATTAACTATATACCATATTTTATACTTAAATATTTTGACTCCTCCCAACTTAAAATCCTTGTGCCGTCATTGGATGTTAAAAATTCAATTTTGAAGTTTGAAATCAAAAACTTCAAGACTTGAATCAAATAATTATAACAACACCATTTTTTTCAAGTCAAGATTTTTCCTGACAAAATGCATGTACGTAGGGCTGAAAATGAACTTAAATGGTTTGAAATTCGGGTCGACATCGACTCAAAAAATTCGAGCAAGACTCAAATTCGAATCAATTTTGATAATCAAACATTTAAATGAGTCAAATATGAGCTGACTCGTCTAGTATTGTTCGCGCATTTAAAGTAAAGAATTTTTCTTAACTCACTAATCCCTATTCGATATAAGTTTGTTGATCCTTACTCATATACAATATCAAATATATTTGTTTTATTTATTATATAGTATTCAATAATTTAATTTATCACATACTTTGTGTTAGAGTTTGCATATTTAAATTTGATAATGAATGTGTTTAATGTATATTTGTATCAGTATGATTTGTAATGTTTTTATTAATGATTTGATTAAGTGTACAAGGACTTAGATTATAAAGATCAAATAATGTTGGGTTGATCTTGTTAAGTTGATCCGATGTATAACTGTTAGGATTTCATCAGTCGTAAAGTTATTCTGCCAGTTCTTGGTGTGAAGAAGGATCACAGAGTTAACGTGTAAAATCCCAAATTTTTACGAATAAAGATTTAATTTTCTCGAAATATTTTTTTCAAAATTATGGTGTGGATTTTAGATAATGTTATAGTTGTGGGTAGTATTTATAAATTTTGCAAAGTATGCAAGTTGTTATATAATATTTGATTGGTCGGAGAATATTCATTTTAACAGTGGAATATTCAATGCGACGACAGACAATCATCAGTGGACCCCATAACGGAATTATTATCACGGATTGAGAAAAACGACAAAAATATTTTTATGAAAATAACTAGAAGTTTTACTTAGCTAATCTTTGTTGAACTACTCTCAGTAAAAGTACAATAATACGCTGTGGTTGCGATAAGAGCACACAAAGATTGATTATTGATGTTTACGTGAGAAGTCACTCGGCTTTTGTTCAATTATTGCTTCAGTAATTGTTGCATAGTATCTCACGTTAATTGATTCAATTATTGTCGATATTTTATATATTATTAAATTAATAATTGAGATGACAGAGTTATTAATATTATAAATTGCAATATTAACGATGTCTAGAAATTTTGCCAATGAGAGGTTTTTGGTCACCTAATTGCCCGCCAATAGGGAGAAATCCTTATTGGAAAGTCCCCTCTTTCTTGGGAATGACCTGGTCGATTAATATTGCGAATTATAATAATGATGATAAATATTGTTAAAAATATTGAGAGGAATTTTTTTTATGAAATAGTTGTTGTAAATTTGCTTATTATTTGGATCCCCATTTACCCATTTTTTTAAAATAATCGGTAGAAAATTATTTTAAGGTGGGGGCCACATGTGGAGCCCATATGTGTTGAAAACTGATTTTGGAAATGGAGGTGGGAGGGAGTATACGTAAAGGGGAGGGAATTCATATATATTAGTATGTGATGTGTGTGTGTGTGTGTGTGTATATATATATATGTATATGAGATGTGTGTGAGTGGAAAATGGTGAAAAAGAAGTGAGAATGATGTGTGTGGATGTGGATGTGTGTGATGTGGACATGTTGGTGGGAAAGTAAGAAATATGTGTGAGTGGTGGGTATTATATGTATAGAATATGTGTGTGGTGTGGAAATTATATATATATATATATATATATATATATATATATATATATATATATATATATATATATATATATATATATATAAAATGAAAGTGGGAAATGGTGGGAGAAAGGGGGGTGGAGTGATAATGCCTTGTGAGAAAGGGCATTGTGTGTGTGTATGTTGGAAGATGAAAATGGGGTGGGGGGAAGGAGACGTATTAAGGACAAAATGTATATATATAATGTGTGTGTGTATGTGTGTGTGTGTGAATTAGAAAGAGGGAGGGTTGGATGCCTGGAAGAAAGGGGAGTTAGTATTATATATATATATATATATATATATATATATATATATATATGTCATATATATAACATGTGGGTGATAATATATGACATTGGGGAAGGAATCTGATAAATGTTCACGGGTGGGGAGGTTTTTTTTGAATAAACATGTTAATATATATATATATATATATATATATATATAAAATTTTGTTTTATATGTTATTAATGAAAAAAATGGGCATCTGATGTTCGTTTTCTTCCGCCCATGATTTTTCATCTGATTTCCTACTGTGCAGTCCGTGAGAAATTCAAATAGTATCATTTTCCATTTTCCTATAAATAGGATGCTTAGTTAGAATTGAAATCACACCAGAAATTCAGAGAATTCTCTTCTATAATCTTGAGCGTATTTCTTTAGAGTTTTCAGAAGTTTGAGCGTAGAAAAACAGTATAAGCTTTCTTCAAGAATATCCTCGCCTACCAACCCGGTGAATACTCTTCTTTTACTAGAAGGGATATTATTTGTTGTACTCGTAAGGGATATTATTTGTTGTATTCGTAAGGGGTATTATTTCTTTCGTATTCATGGAGAGAACTTACATTATTTCATTCTCAGATTATTCTCATTGAATAACTCAGATAATGCCAATTACCCTATACTTGGTGAAATTCTTCTATTATTCCATTCTTTATTATTATATTAGAATAACTTTGTCTGCGCAAGTACCGCATACATGGTGAAATTCTTCCATTATTCCATTCTTTATTATTCTGTTGAACATCCTGCCTCTGCGTTACGCATGACCCGGTTCTCATTATTTATTATTCTACATTGGAACATCCCGCCGCTGCGTAATTTCGCCTTACCCGTTCCCGATTATTTATTATTCTCTTGGAATATCCCGTCTGCGCAGCGCTTCATCGCATGCCCGTGATTTCTTTTGTTATTCCATTCTTTATTATACTCAGTTGGTTAAAGTTTTGACTTCTATACTCCATAAAATTTATGGAATATCCTTGATATTTGCGCTTCATCCATTATCTTTTCATGAAAATATTCTTCTGAGCATTTTTGAGTTTTACTCTATAAAGAAGTATCATGTTGACAATTTGGACGTTGTTGGTTACTAGACAAATTAATTTTTGAACTTATTTTATTGAATTCTTATATCATTGTCATCATCCTCATGTTTATATTATGTTGAAAGTCATCTGTGGCCTGTAGTGCATAGATGGACTTGATATGATTATGACCGTGGATTATTCTAAGATAATCATGGCCGTAGTTACAAATGATGTGGTAAAAGTCCTCATTGGCCGTAGTGCATTGATGGACAATTGTTGGCATGATCACGACCATCGATGAATACACGAATATCCTCGGCCCGTAGTGCATGGATAATTTGTGGTCGTGATACTAATGAATATCCTTGGCCGTAGTGCAGGAATGTGGTGGATTATTTATTAAGCTGAGTCTCAGAGATAAAAGTGATGAAAAACCTTTTTAAATCATAAAAGATAGTAGATTTTATTATCTACTTGACTCTTTTAATGGATTGCTTGTTCCGTTGCAGTTAAATTTGATGTCTATTATATTTTATCAGTTTAACACTGTTGAAGGCTAACAATAATTTATTCTACATTATCTTAGTCATAATATTTCTTCTTTGGGCTAGTTGAGCTCACCTTTTACTTTCATTGTTCTCTTCAAAATGAGAACGTGGTGGGACTAGTCGGGGAACTGAGTAACGGTCCGTATGATAAAGATTAGTAGTCCTCACTATTCTGTTAAATAGTGTGACAATAAATGTAATGAGGACTCTATTGAGTGTGGATATTGTCTAGATGACAATATTCTTATTAAAACTCTTAGATTATGTTATGTCGTATTTTATACGACTGTTGTATAATTAAGTTATATTTGTATTCTGTACCATGTATTTGGCGACTCAGAATAGGTGATGTATACCTATTTTGGGGGTGTCACATAACGGATGATCATAGTACAATAGATGGGTCACAGAGCATTTGCAGCTATCGTAAAGTTCACTACAAATCGTAAAACAAACTTCAGTTAACAAAGGAATCGTAAAGTTAAACAAAACTCGTTGAGTAAAAGACTGAAGATATAGTACTCTAATCGTTAAGAAAAAGATATATTGTAAACTAACTCATGAGTTGTTCAGAGAAACAAGATCGCAATATCAACCTAAAAATCATAAAGCAATATTCATTAAGATGATCTTAAGCCAACTGTAATGACTGAGAATTTATATGTGTTGCAATAAAGATTATATATTTTTTGTTTAAGTGGATTTTTTTTTGAAATTGTCTTGAGCATATGTGTGAATATGTGTTATGTGATGTGAATTAAGCAAGTTAGATAATTTATTTATTTTAAGTTGACTAAGGAATGAAAAGAAAAGCCTAGTAACCTATTTATATATATTGTAGGTATAAGGATTAAATAACCTAAGTTTTATATTTATTTGAAGAATCCTAGTATTTGATTATATACTAGTAGACTAGCCTAAGAGATTTATTTTAATATCTCAACCTATCTATTATCTTAACCTAATTATAGCAAGTCTAATTAGGTTATGTAATTAAACCAATGTGAGTAATTATTTAAAGTCTAAATTAAGTAGACTAGAAACCCTAATTAAATAACTAGGGTAAGGTATTTTAAAGTGTTAGGCATATGTTTATGGATGTGGTCCAAATGATTTAAATGTGATCCCAAATAAATAATTGATTTGACCCAAACCTTAGCCTAATTGAGATGGACTTTCTAGATGATAAAATGTGCAAATATAGCATTTTAAAAAATCAAAATAGGGCAAATAGGGGGGGGGGGAGCACATAGGCATTTTAATGCTCCCTTTCTTATTAATTTTCAAAGTAGCTTAACAACTATTATAACTATTATTCCCTAGAAAAGTAGCTTAATTAAAATGAGATCTATAATTTGAGGGAAGGCAAAAAAAATGGGGAGATTGCAATGAGTATATGTGTGTGTGTGTGTGTGTGTGTGTGTGTGTATACATTTTCTAGCCTATAAATAGGAAGCCTCTCAAGTGTTAGAAAAGTTTTAGTCTCATTTTTCATTTCCTAAGTTCAAAAGCTAGACAACAAAACAATTGAGGGAAAGAAAAGAGGGGGGCTGCTGTGCACTAGAGGGAGAAGAAAGAGATCTATTCAAGTTTCATTATATACTATGGGAAGGATAAGAAAGTGTGTACCCAAAGCTCAAAGGTTTAAAAGTTTTCTAAACTCAAACCCTAAATAGTTTATTGTGTATCTTTGTGGTTGTTTTGAAATCAAATGACGAGTTTATGTTTTTGTAAGTCATATGATAGTATATCTATGTGTCAGATGATATTTTATGGTTAGATGTAGTCATTTTAAGTGTTGATGAGCTTTAATGACAAAGATGAACAAATATTATTTTTGATCAAGAAATCTTAGAATTTCAGTCCACTTTGGACAACTATTATTTTTGAACCATAACTCATTTTTGAGATTCGTCAAAGCCGTGAGTTAGATCTATGAGTTATCTAAAGAACCCGACTATAATCACTGAAAAATGTTAAATGAGCCGACCGTAGTGCGATTTTTACCAAAACAGTTTTCTGCTAGGAAAAAGCCCTAACCCTGTGACCATATTTTCTGGGAGCTGTTTCGGCCAATTAGAAATCTTTAAAAATTCTGGTCTTTTTTGATATGTTAATATATGAAGTTATCTTGTTTCTGTTCAAAAATGAACATTTTTCGACCTAGTGAGGCGGAGTTATAGTCTGTAAAAGATTTTACGATTTTTGAAAGAAACTATTATAACTCGGAATCTATAGCTCAAAAAATTATAAATTTTTTACTGGAGTCAGTATAAGATGATATGAGGCTACTGTATGAATTTCGGAATTTTTGGATAACAGAATAATTTTTAATAAATGTTATAGTTTTGGATATAAATAACTTATTTAAAAATAGGAAATGAACTTGGAAAATTACAAGAAGATTATCGTATGACTAAAATATTATATAATGAAGTTTTCTAGAATATAGGAAAATAATAAGTTGATTAGAAATTTTTAATGCCTATGAATGAGCTAAGAATAATTGAGGAAATTAATTTATATTAAGTCATAAAGTTTGTTAATATAATTTTATCGACTAATGATCATTAAGGTGATGTATTAAGACCTTATAAGAGTAATTTGGTCATTTTAAATAGAATGATATAAGAATAGCATGGTATGTTTGTTAAATGAATTAAATAGTAAGAGATAAAAAATTAAATTAAATTGTTTATAATTTATAAAATAAATAAAATATTATGAAAATTTTAATAAATGATTAAAATATTATTAAATAATTAATAATATTAATAATGATTAAAATATTATTAAATGATTAATAATATTAGTAAGTAATTAAAATATTATTAAATGATTAATAATATTAGGAAGTGAATAAAATATTATTAAATGATTAATAATATCATACATTAGTTTAAGATGTTTATTAAGTGATTAAAATAATATCAAAGGATGATAATATCCAGAAAATCGATTAGAATTCCTAATAAAATATAAAGTACAAGTAATGTAAAGTTACTGACTCAAAAATAACAACTTAAGACTGAATAGAAAGATCCACTTCAAGATATTAGATGAAACACAAAATATCAAGGATATTCTAATCCTTTTAAGACTTTTCACCATTTAATGATACGCTAAAGAAAAGAATAATAATATCTTACCATAATATGGAGTATGCAAGAAAATGACATCCCTTTACCATAAAATGATACCCCCTTACCTTAACATGTGATTTGCTTCTGCTTTCTATGAAATTGATCAACTTAAACAATGCTTGCATTCCTCATCTACACTTGGAGTAACCTTACACTCAATAAAAATACTCACAATATTATAATCACAATATTGTAGTAAAAGAATTTTATATTTTTAGTATAGTGATGGTGTATGTTTAGTTGCTCAACCGGGCAACTTATTTATACTAAAAATTTAGTAAACAACTAGTACACCCACTTTGACAAAATAATCAAATGAGGTATATAATAATGGTAGTGGAATTAATGGTCCCACCGAGAAAATTAAACCAACTTGTACACGTTATAAAGATAATTGAGTTGTGGTCCAGACTACTTTAGGAAAATTAGAGTGTCGGCAAGTCCTGCCAAATTTACTTTTGTAAAAAGAAAATAATTGAACAACATCTGCATATCATACATATCTTTAATCAACACCTTTTATTCATTAATTATTTACACATTTTCAATCTTTCAACAGTTATTTACAATTATTGACATAGACTCACAATACTTCTAACTGGTATAATTATATTATATCAATAATATGAGCTACTGTGCAATAACTACTGTGATAATTATTGAATGAAAAAATGAGTGACTTCTTACGTAAGAATCAATAATATAAATTACTGTGCAATACCGTGTACTACTATGGAATCACGCCAGACATCGTATTTTTTCATCGTGTATTTCTACAAAGAAAAGTTTTTCCGTTATTTTTACAAAAATGTTATTTATGTCGCTTTTTATATCCGATAATTTTCTATAATTATTTCTATTTATAAAAAACTATCATTTAATAGCTTCAAAATAGAAATACTAACTCCACATACTTTTATATCTTTAAAACATCATCAATATTAATATTATATTAGTATAATACTTTTATATCTTTAAAACATAAAATTTTTACCGAGTCAAGATAAGATGATATGAGGCTACTATATGAATTTCGAATTTTTGGATAAAAGAATAATTTTTAATAAATGTTATAGTTTTGGATATAAATAACTTATTTAAAAATAGGAAATGAACTTGGAAAATTACAAGAAGATTATCGTATGACTAAAATATTATATAATGAAGTTTTCCAGAATATAGGAAAATAATAAGTTGATTAGAAATTTTTAATGTCTATGAATGAGCTAATAATAATTGAGGAAATTAATTTATATTAAGTCATAAAGTTTGTTAATATAATTTTATCGACTAATGATCATTAAGGTGATGTATTAAGACCTTATAAGAGTAATTTAGTCATTTTAAATAGAATGATATAAGAATAGCATGGTATGTTTGTTAAATGAATTAAATAGTAAGAGATAAAAAATTAAATTAAATTGTTTATAATTTATAAAATAAATAAAATATTATGAAAATGTTAATAAATGATTAAAATATTATTAAATGATTAATAATATTAGTAAGTAATTAAAATATTATTAAATGATTAATAATATTAGAAGTGAATAAAATATTATTAAATGATTAATAATATCATACATTAGTTTAAGATGCTTATTAAGTGATTAAAATAATATCAGAAAATCGATTAGAATTCCTAATAAAATATAAAGTACAAGTAATGTAAAGTTACTGACTCAAAAATAACAACTTAAGACTGAATAGAAAGATCCACTTCAAGATATTAGATGAAGCACAAAATATCAAGGATATTCTAATCCTTTTAAGACTTTTCACCATTTAATGATACGCTAAAGAAAAGAATAATAATATCTTACCATAATATGGAGTATGCAAGAAAATGACATCCCTTTACCATAAAATGATACCCCCTTACCTTAACATGTGATTTGCTTTTGCTTTCTATGAAATTGATCAACTTAAACAATGCTTGCATTCCTTATCTACACTTGGAGTAACCTTACACTCAATAAAAATACTCACAATATTATAATCACAATATTGTAGTAAAAGAATTTTATATTTTTAGTATAGTGATGGTGTATATTTAGTTGCTCAACCGGGCAACTTATTTATACTAAAAATTTAGTAAACAACTAGTACACCCGCTTTGACAAAATAATCAAATGAGGTATATAATAATGGTAGTGGAATTAATGGTCCCACCGAGAAAATTAAACCAACTTGTACACGTTATAAAGATAATTGAGTTGTGGTCCAGACTACTTTAGGAAAATTAGAGTGTCGGCAAGTCCTGCCAAATTTACTTTTGTAAAAAGAAAATAATTGAACAACATCTGCATATCATACATATCTTTAATCAACACCTTTATTCATCAATTATTTACACATTTTCAATCTTTCAACAGTTATTTACAATTATTGACATAGACTCACAATACTTCTAACTAGTATAATTATATTATATCAATAATATGAGCTACTGTGCAATAACTACTGTGATAATTATTGATGAAAAAATGAGTGACTTCTTATGTAAGAATCAATAATATAAATTACTGTGCAATACCGTGTACTACTATGGAATCACGCGTATTACTGTATTTTTATCATCAGGTATTTCTACAGTAAAAGGTTTGCCGTTATTTTTACAAAAATAATATTTATGTCGCTTTTTATATCCGATAATTTTCTATAATTATTTCTATTTATAAAAAACTATCATTTAATAGCTTCAAAATAGAAATACTAACTCCACATACTTTTATATCTTTAAAACATCATCAATATTAATATTATATTATTATAATATTTTTAGTAAATTTCATAATTTTCCACCATTCATAGAATTTTCTATGAATTTCCTCTATTTTTAAACTAACCATAATTAGCTTAAAAATACAATAAATATTTTTGTCATTCGATAATTTTTCAAAACTTCCCGTAAATTATAAAATAATATTATAAGATTTTTTCACCAAGTTTAATTATTTTTCATCATTTATAGAATTTTCTATGGATTTCTTCTATTTTCAAACTAACTATAAATAGTTTAAATATAAAATAATTACTTCTAATTTTCAATAATTCATCAAAATTTACAAAATTCTAAGATGATATTATAAGCATTCTCAGAAAAATATTTTAGCCCAAATAATTTTTCTAATAATTTAATTATAAATTCCAATATTTAGAACTTTAATAATTCATAATAATTATCTCTTTTATCAGAAAAATACGGATCTTATGTCCTTTCCATGTAAAATTTAATTCTTTACAACTTTGTAGAAGAAAGATTTTCCAAATTCTGACTAACATAGAGAGAAGGCTTATCGAAAAATTCTGCTACAAAAAATTCTGAATCAGCCACTTCTTAAAATTCATAAAAAAATCATATGTTAAACTTTAACGGTTCAAAATTTGTGGACATATACTTATCTTATATATGTATAACATATCCAAAAATTACAACGATCTAACGGTCGGATAAAAAATTATAACTCACACAATAGAGCTTAATAAAACTGATTTTTCGGACTATAAGTCCTTCAGACTAGTTTCACTCAAACTGTCACCACGAAATATCCACAAAGAATTTTTGGGTGGTTCAAATTTCTGCGTTTAGCTTACTTCCAGGGCTTTCTTTTGATATATGGATCATTTCCTAAATCATTATACACAAAGAGTTATGGATTTTACAAAATCAAGTAGTAAACTAATTTTTCTGAATATTTCCAGATTTCGTTTTTCATTTGATTTCTTGATTTCTCTCATTTGATTCTTGTTTATACAAGTTTAAATCATTCAATACATACATAAATATGTACTCAATAAAATTCATGAATCTAAGAATAAATCAAAGATTTTAAAAATGCATTTTTTTTAATTTCCTCTTCTTCTTCTTCTTCTTCTTCTTCTTCTTCTTCTCTCTCTCTCTCTCTCTCTTCTATATTCTTTTCTTCTTCTGAACATGAGCTATGGGAGGGAGTGTATTAATTGTTTTATTTTCCTCCATATTTTCCTTTCTTTTTCTCCCCATTTCCTTTTGTTTTCTTCCTCCCTCTTTTCTCCCTTTTCCTCCTCTTTTTCTTCCTTTCCTATTCCTCCCATATTCTCTTGTCCCCCCGTAATGTTAATCAATCAGCCACCCATGTGGCCCACCCAATCATAGTTAAATTTTCTCCTCTTTATTAGCTCATTTATCCGATTAAATGCTCATTTGACCATTTATCAATTTAACATTTTACAGTTTTAGAATAATAATCATAAATGAAATTACACTTTTATTTTATAAAAGTCGGGATTTTACAATAACCGTGTTTTCACGAAAGTCGGGGGGTGCCTAACACCTTCCCCCTGCTTAATCAAGCCCATGAACTTATTGAATCTCGATTTCCAAGGCCAGTTAAATAGTGTCCAACCATTGGGCCTTTGTGTAAACCTTTTCAAAATCGGTTGAGTTGGTACAACCATTTCAAATCTACCAACTAGCGGCTCTAATTTTCAAATCATTGACATTTACATGTTGATAAGTGGGTTTTATACCTACTTATCGGCTTCTAATTCAAGCTTAAGCTATGTGAAATCTTTGTTTTTATTGTTTGTTTTTACTTGTTTAGTGTTATTTTGTGTTTAGGATTGGTGGAGTGGCTATTGGACAAAAGGGTGTAGTTTTGGCAAAATTTTGGCAAGTTTGGAGCTGAAAGTGGACAACTGACAGAACACATGATCTAGTGCATCTAATCTATATGCCTATAAATCCAGCAGTATCATAGAATCAAACTTATTCCTCCGGCCTCAGAGAAACCAAACAAACACAACGACACTTCATATCAAAACCAATCAAAAATTCCTTATCAATCCTCGAATCTTTAGTCGTTATTACTGGAATAGTGTGTGTGCTTAACATCCATGCTAACTGATGTGAATTCAAATTTAATACATAACAAGTCTCATAAAAGGCATCATACATCTTAAACTCAAGAAATTCAAAATTAGACGAGATCCAAAAAAATAAGCAATTACCAATATTAAGGGTCCAAATAGGGTACTTATGCTTTCTTTTTATTTTATTCAATCACGGGGCTTTTTGCTCTTAATTCCCATTTTATTCTCTCTCTTTTTTAGTAGATATTTCTCATGACTGTGCAATATCTCATTCCATTAGGATAACAGTGCTACCCCTTAGCGAGATTTCAACCAACGACTCCCAGACCACAAAAGACCTTAGGGCGCTAGGTGTAAAGACAATCCCCTCGGGCGTACTTGCTCAAGTGACAAAGCCCCCGAAACAAAACTAGCCATGTTATTTATTATTTATTTTTATTTTTTTTTTATAAAAAGTGTTAGTTTCCGGAGGCACAATAGTTATCTATAGGGGAAGGGGGTTGAATAGATATTAAAAATCTCTTCGTTTTACTTTGTTAATTTTGATAATGATTTAAACACAGCGGAATTAAGGTTTGTTTGATCTCCCTTTTAGATATAGTGAGTTAATGAGAGTGAGACAGTTATAACAGTTATAGCAGTTATAGCAAGAATAAAATAGATACAACAGTTTTAAGTGGTTCAAAGCACTTAAAGCTCCTAGTCCACTCTTCTACTCCTCGAGTAGGAAATCCACTAAGGATGTCTTTTACACTTTCTGAATCTCACAGATTCCTTCTAGACTAGCAGTTTAGGAACTTCTTAGTTCACTCTTGAACTCTTCAAGTCCAGCAGACTTGGCTCTTCACAGTTCACTTAGAACTCTTCAAGTCCTTCTGACTTGGAACTCTTACTTCAGTTGATTGGTAGTTGTTGAGTTCTTGGTTGGTGTTACTCAGTTGCCGTTAAGCTCTTGTTCGAAAGAACTGAGTAACTATACAAGCTTTTTCTTTTTCTCAAATCGTAGAGTTGAGCGTTGAGTATTCTTTCTTTTTGTTCAATTGCTTGCTTACTTCTTTCATCTGCAGATGTCTTGCATATATGTGATCTTTGAAATCTGCCCATTGAATCCATCCGTTGAAGCATTTAATGCATTTGACGTTTCTGAACTTTGATGGAGACTTTTCTGCATATATTCTAAAATGCATTCTGGCCCACTAACATAGCAGACTGCTTTCTCACCTAACACCTGAAAAGGTGTTTTCCTCTGTCCCATGGTCCTTTCCTTAGCTTCTTCAATACGTCTTTTTGTTGCATACTAAGGATATTTTCATGCCATTGGGACTGGTGATTACTTCAACGTTTGTGACCCATTCCACATTTGTTAAGATTTTATCTTTGAATGAATGACTAGGGTCCACAACTTTTGACATAGGCAGATGATACTCTACGATTCTTATCGTGGTGTCTTGCCACTTTGGTGCTTAATGCAACCAAACGAGAACACTACGATTAGGGTGCTTGGGAGACTATTTGCAACACTAATCATTGTTGTTAATCTTATTTGAATGAGTTCAGTGTGTTCTTCAAGACTATCATCAATTTCCTTGATCACTTTCTTGGACAATTCTGAAAAATCTATTTTGGTGGGTAGTTCTGAAAGTTCATTGAGTTGGGGAATTTGTGAAGGAGGGGCTGTTCTCTTGTATTGATCTTGTAATGAGTAGAAGGCAAGATCAAGGTTGAAGTATTCATTTATGGATGAGGAGGGAATATCGGATGGAGGGGCATGTGTTTGGGTGTCTGGAGTAGGTGGCTCTACGATTTGAGCGAGGGACTCTACGATGGGGCTAGAGTCAGTAATCGTAGGGATAAGAGGAGTTGGGATCAATATGAAGTTGGGCATATTTGGTTCATCAGTTACAGAATTTTGAGATTCTGTAACTGGGAATTGAGGTAGTGGATTAAGAACTACTTCCAACTAGCTTGGAAATTCATAAAATTGGCTGAAGAAGGATAGTGGATAGTGATTAACTCTGAACAAGATTGGGATAGATAATACCTCATGTACCATTCTTGAAGAGGGACCATTTGTGATCAACTATTTGGCAAAGTTTAAGTTGCTTGGAAATCCATGAGCTAGCACAGAGATGGCTGGATATTCTTTGAAGCTCCAAAACATGTGATTCCAGGAGTTTAGAATTTGAGCTTGATGAAAAGGTATCATGGTTAGATAGAAGAACATCTGCTCGTAGTTAGCTTTTCGATACCCATTAATGCCCACAGCTATAATCTCGACCTCATCATCTTCGTCCTCTTCCCTGTCTTCGTTCAAGGATTCCACTATTTCAATGGCTTCATTTTGTTCTTGCTCTAGTTCTCCCCTATTTTCTGCTGGAACAAATTCTTCTGTCATGGGGATATCACGAGGCTCCCCCTCAAAATGATCATCCTTCTGCAAGACTAGTAGCTCCCCCTCGGTTGGAATATTTTCTAGGGTGATAAATTTAGGTATCTCCCCCTCAACTTGAGCTTTGTCCTTTTGGCTTTCTCTGGATAGTTCCTTTTCAACAGCCATCTCTTTATCTTCCTCTTTGAGTACCCTTTCATTGACAAGGATGTACTTCTTAACCAATTTTTGTCTTGGTTTTCTAGGCTGAGCCATAGCCTCAGGACTTCCTTGAGCTTCAGCTCTGTCCTGTTTGTCATCCAGAGTCTCTTGCAGCAACTTCCCTGGGAGAAGCATCCAATCTGGTTTCTTCGATCGGTAGAGACTCTACAATCGAGGATACAAATGGTTTCTTGGATTTGTGACTGTCTTTGTTCTTCTTCAGCAGCTGTGAGATGGTGGCTCTGTCTTCATCTGCCTTAGCCTGCTGTTCTTTTCTTTTTAGGATTCTCAGAGCCTCAATGTCAGAGGACTCGACAGGTTTATCAGTGGTAGATCCTTGGGGTTCTTCTGCCATTCGAGCCTTTAGCTTCCTCTTGCCATTACTTTTTCTGACCAAGGTAGAGGGTTCTTCCTTATTAGTTTCTTCTTCTTCATCTTCTTGATCCTCCCTAACAATGCATATATTCCCCGAATCCTTGAGTCCTTTACATCAGCTGTCCTTCCACTGGACTCAGACATCATTCGTACATTTTTAGTTGGATTTCTTTTTCAGTTTTTGAACAGTTGCTGGGTCATTTGTCTGTTTGGATTGATTGATTCTCCTTCATCATCCTCTATCTTATCACCCAAAGCAGACTGTAGGATGATACTGATGAATCGCCCGTAAAGCATCTTCCCAGAGCTCTTTGACTTCTTTGAACTGAGAATCCACTTCCTAATCCATTCCAGCAACAGCGCTCCATAGTTAAGTTGTATTCAACAACTGATGGCTGTCATGAGCTTAAGCTGTACTTCGTTTACAGAATCGTGGCCTGAGCTCTTGCATCATATGCATTTTCCAACAATGTCAGCCAAAAATTCGTACATCTGAGGAAACTCCTTTTCCTTGTATCCTTTGACAGTGGGGAATTTCTTGTGACACATCCTTTTTAAGTCCCTCATGGAAATCTATGCCATCTATGAACGAAAACCCTTAAGATTTGAAACCTAGGGCTAGGTTGATATCCTCAGCCTTTATTTTGATTTTCATGTCCCTGACTTTTGTAGTGATGATGTCATTTTTGAATACACCATTTCTGTAGAATTCTTTTACCAGCTTAGGGTAGATCAATGTGGCCGTACCTAGAGCCTCTTCGAGACCAGTCTTCTTTATTAATGACAGAGTTTTGTGAAATTTGGGTTCAGCTGTTTTGAACTCGTCGAAACAGAGTCTGTATCCAGAGATGACGTTGGAGGTTGCCATTGATTTCTTTGGAAGGAGTATGGTTGTCTGAACTTTCTTACAATTTAGGATTTTTGCCTGTAGAGCGAAAGAGAGAGATGAGCTTTTTGAACTTCTGATTTCAAAAAGGCGTTTTTCAATTTGTACTTGTAACTTCCCTCTCTCCATTTTGCTTAGTGGCACAGGTGTCGAATTCTTCTTGGCTCTACGGATCTGACTAAGGAGGATTATACTGATTTACCCTTAACATTTGACATGTCCTTTGGGAGGACTACGGTCGTTGAGGTAGTCCTTGTAATCGCCGAGTCTGCTCAGCAATCCTTGAGTTTATTCAGCAATCGTCGAGTCAAAACTTCTATCGTCGAGTCTGTCTGGTCCTTGCGATGTACTTTTGACTTGGCATTCTCCTCAGTTTAAGGTAGCTCAGGAAGGGCTAGCCTCATGAAATGGATCAAGGGTTAGGTTTGTCCCTGAGGCACTTATCGAAGAGATTGCTTTGTTTTGTTAGACTTTTGTCATCACAGGAGGATCCTCTGTTATTCCACTGTTGAGTCTGTGCTGCGATCATTGAGTCTACACTGCGATCATTGTCTTTCATGTTACTGCAGCTCTACGATCGTGGACTTCCTTTTATCATGTCTACGATAGCCTTTTATATCTGCATGGTTAGCACAAACTAGAGCATAGATTTCATGGTTATAAATTAAGCATGTCTAGCTCACTTATTAATTTGTTGAACCTGGATTCATCTAAAGGTTTAGTAAAGACATCAGCAAGTTGATTTTCAGTAGGGATATAATGTAAGGATATGGTTCCATTTTGCATATGATCCCTAATGAAATGATACCATATTTCTATATGCTTAGTCCTAGAATGCATGATAAGATTATGAGTTATTTCTATGGCACTTGTGTTATCACGGTGAACAGGTATGGATTTGAATTCAAACCCATAGTCCATTAATGATTTTTTCATCCATAGGATCTGAAAGACAAAGATCTCGCCAAAGAATGTATTATTCACCTGCGGTTGAGGTAGATCTCGAAGTTTTGTTTCTTCTTGAACCGGGACACAAGTCTGCTTCCTAATGAATCGACAAAGCCATCGGTACTCTTTTCTATCTATTTTACAGCCTGCAAAATCAGCATCTGTGTAGCCTGTTAGTTCAAATGAGGACTCCTTGGGGTACCAAAGCCCCAAGTGAGGTGTACCTTTGAGATACCTGAAAATCCTCTTTACAATGATTAAATGTGATTCTTTAGATTAGCTCGAAATCTAGCACATATGCATGTTGCAAACATTATGTCTGGTCTACTGGCAGTTAGATATAAAAGAGAGCCTATCATACCTCGATATTGAGTTATATCAATACTTTTACCTTTTTCATCGTTGTTAAGCTTGGTTTCAGGAGCAATTGTGGTTTTCATGGGAGAGGCTAATTTCATGCCATACTTCTTAAGTAAATCTTTAATGTACTTGACTTGGTTAATGAAGATTCCTTCATCAGTTTGCTTTACTTGCAGTCCAAGGAAGAAATTTAGCTCACCCATCATGCTCATTTCAAACTTGCTCTGCATAAGCTTGGAGAATCTCTTGCATAACTTTTCATCAATAGATCCAAAAATAATGTCATCAACGTTTATTTGAACTAATAAGACTTTGTCTTTATGCTTTCTAAGAAATAGTGTGGTATCTACTCTACCTCTAGTGAACCTATTTTCAATAAGAAAGTTAGTTAATGTTTTATACCATGCTCTAGGTGCTTATTTAAGACCATATAGGGCTTTGTCTAATCTATAGACATAATTAGAGAGAGATGGATTGATGAAACCTGGAGGTTGCTCTACATAGACTTCTTCTTGAAATTCACTATTCAAGAATGCACTTTTGACATCCATCTGAAAGACCTTGAATTTCATTTGAGCAGCAAAGGAAAGAAATATTCTGATGGCTTCTAGTCTGGCAACAGGTACAAATGTCTCATCATAGTAAATGCCTTCTTCCTGAGAGTAGCCCTTGGCCACTAGTCTTGCCTTATTCCTGGTTATTACTCCATCTTCATCCATCTTGTTTCTGAAGACCCACTTGGTTCCTATGATAGGATGATTCTTTGGTCTTGGTACCAATCTCCACACTTTACTTCTTTTAAACTGATTAAGTTCTTCCTGCATGGCTTCTATCTAGCTGGAATATTCCATAGCATCCTCTATCTTCTTAGGCTCCATTTGTGACATGAAGCTTAGATAGAAACATTCATTTTGGGTGGCAGCTCTTATTTTGACTCTTGCACTTGGATCCCCAATGATTAAGTCTTGAGTGTGATCTCTTGCCCATCTGCTTCCTGTTGGGACATCTGTCCTGATGCCTTCTTATCTGAGGTCTTCAAGATCTATATTTGCTTCTTGGTGTGGAGGTTCGTCGTCTTGCACAGGCCTCTCTACGATCTCATTTCCTTGCTCAACGATTTCACTATCTGGAACTACGACTGTAGTGTTGAGCTCGACGACCTCGTTCGTAGTGTCTAGACTTTTGATTATAGTGTCTTGTAGCACTGTTTTGTCTAAGTCTGTCTCATCAAAGATGATGTGAATCGAGACTTCAACACTTAGTGTTTTCTTATTGAACACTCTGTAGGCTTTACTGTCTGTGGCATATTCAAGAAAGATTCCTTCGTCTGACTTGGGCTAAAACTTTGTCAAATACTGCTTTCTGTTGTTAAGAATGTAGCATGCACAGCTGAATACATGAAAGTAGCTGACACTTGGCTTTCTTCCTTTCCACAGTTCATAGGGGGTCTTCTTAATCGTAGAGTGTATGAGTGATCTGTTCTGAGTATAGCATGCAGTGTTGATGGCTTTCTTGCCAAGTATTGAGCAGAGATGGGGTCATTGTTAGTAGAGTTCTTCCAGCCTCTATTAACGTCCTGTTCTTTCTTTCAGCTACTCCATTTTGTTAAGGAGTTCGTGGAGCTGAGAAATTATGATTGATGCCATTGTCTGTGTAGAATTGGTCCATTTCTGAGAAGTCGAATTCTCTGCCATGATCACTCCTTATGGCCTTGATTTTCTCTCCTTTCTCGTTCATCACTAGTCTGAACATCTTGATCAGTTGGGAGCTTGTTTCATCCTTTGAGGTTAGAAAGAATACCCATGTGAATCTCGTGTAATCGTCGACTATGACCAGTGAGTATCTCTTTCCTCCGAGGCTCGTTGTTGGAATAAGCCCAAATAGATCCATGTAGAGAAACTGCAAGGGCTTGTCAATTGAGTTGGCAGTTTTGGTTTTGAATGAGCTTCTAGTCTGCTTTCCAAGCTGACAGGCATTGCACGACCTTTCTTTAACGAAGCTGAACTTAGGTAAGCCTGCAACTAGATCTTTTGAAGCTAGCCTGGACATGATCTTGAAGTTGAGATGAGACAGTCTTTGATGCCATAACCAGCTCATTTCTTCAGATGCTTTAGCCAGAAAGCATACTGTCTCTTCTGAGCTTAGTTGACCAAGATTTACCGTGTAGACATTTCCCTCTCTTGTTCTGGTTAACTTTATAGCAGATGTCTTTAGGTCTCGGACTTGACATTGATTGTTGAGGAATGTTACTTGATGACCCTTGTCGCAGAATTGGCTAATGCTTAGAAGATTGTGTTGTAGTCCTTCCATATAGGCCACTTTACTGAAGGATACTACACCATTTCCAGCTGAGCCATATCCTCTTGTCTTGCCAGAGTCGTTGTCTCCAAAGATGAATAAGGGACCCTCTTTCTCTATGTAGTTAGACAGAAGGACTTTGTTCCCAGTCATGTGCCGTGAGCATCCACTGTCCAGATACCAGGTTGTGATTATGGAGCTCTTTTCCTGTGGTAACATTAAACCTTCATTTTGGTACCCATACTTGCATGGGTCCTACTTTTATAATATTCCTGGGGACCCAAATGCTGATTTTGGGTCTCATATGCATGGAATTAAAATGGCACTTTGCAGCCTTGTGGCCAACTCCATAGCACACAAAACATCTAATATGATGCATGTTTGTGTGTGTGTGTGTGTGAGAATTATTCCTCCATTTGGACTTTTGTGGATCTTTAGTCATTCATTTGTTAAGCTGATTTTCCTTCTTCCACGTGTCCTTGTGTTTCATGATTTGTGAGGAGTGTACCTTACCTCTACTATACCTTCCCAGTTGGTTCGTAGAGTTGGTCTTACTTGACTCTACGATCCTTCGAGGTTGGTGAGTAGTGGCTGGGTTACTCTTCTCTTTTCTGAAACCTAGGCCAGCATGGGATCCCTTACTTCTTGGAATATAGATTGAATCAGTAGAGCAGAGTTTGACTGGCTCATCTTTCTGTGAGGATTTCACAAATATAATGCCTCTACTAAAACTTGAAGCATTACTAGTGCTAGTTTCCTTTACTTTTTCCACACATGGGCTCCGAGGATGATTCCCCAAAGCCCAAACCTGTTCTTTCAGAGATACTTCTCTGGCTAGAGATTAGGGAGTCCATGGATGAAGAGGATTTATTCCATGTAGATATTGTCTTTTCTAATTTCTTAATTTTAGAGGTTAGACTTGACTCTCTTTTTGTATTGAGCTCATTGGTCTGTTTTAAGAGCTTATTCTCAGCTTTAAACTTGGAAAGAGAATCAGTAATTAGAAGGGCTGTTTCCAGTTCTACTTGAACTTTTTCTTTCTCCTTTTGAAGAGGTAAATAATCCTTAGTCAGAACTCTAAACCATTTCAGGTATTGATGTAGATCAGATGTTATGTCATGCAGTGCAGTTCTTAAGTCATCAATGTCTACATCAGGAGAGTTGAAGTCAAATACCTCACCTATACTTACTTCATGTATGTTGGAGTTCTGTTTGTCCTTTGCGATTTTGGCCATCAGGCAAAGATTTGCCATTTGAGGATCTTCATCATCTCCAGATTCCAGAGTTGAGTCATTGTCTGAGTCACTCCACGATCCTCCAGCTACAAGGCCTTTGTCTTTCTTCTTAGGCCTTTTGTTGCCTTTGTATTCCTTCTTTGAATGTGATTTCTTCTTTAGTTCTTCTTTGAGAGGTTTGTTGCAGTTAGCAATGAAGTGGCCATGTTTCTTGCAATTGTAGCATAGATCATTCATTTGTTCTGTCATCAGTGAGTTCTTTGACTTTCTTTGGCTTCTTTGGTTTTGCCTTGATGTATGAACCTTCCGAGTCTCTTCACCAGCATTGCAAAGTCCTCATCATCATCTTCATCATAGTCAGAGTCAACTTCAGTGTTGACTTTGGAGGTGTTTTCAATTGCTTTGAGAGCAACACCTTTATCCTTCTTTCTTCCTTCAGATAGAGTTTCTTCTCGTTGAGTCAGCTCCAGTTCGTATGTAAGAAGGTTGCCATATAACTGTTGAACAGTCATTTCATGTAGATTCTTTGACTCTCTAATGGCAGTGGTTTTGGCATCCCACTTGCTTGGTAAGGCTCTCATGAACTTTATGATTAGATCTTTGTTTGGATAGATCTTTCCATAAGCTCGTAGAGAGTTGAGCAGAACATTAAACCTCTCGTAGGTGGCAGTGACGTTTTCTCCTTGAACGTGGGCAAACATCTCATATTGCTGAGTCAAGAGGGATTGTTTGTTTTCTCTGACTTCTTCGGTTCCTTCATGCATGATGAGCAATGCTTTCCAAACCTCCTTTGCTGTTTTATTGTTGACCACATTTTTCGAACATATCATCTTCTAAGGAATGGAATACCATGTTCTTGGCCTTTTTATCGAGTTAAACAGCTTTCTTCTCGTTTTCTGTCCATTCTCCTTTGACCTTGATCTGTATTCTGTTTGGATCGTCTATAGTTGGTGCAAGCTTTGTAGGAATGTAGGGCCCATTCTGAACAGTTTCAAATAGATCTTCATCTATTGAATCCATGTAGGCTTGCATCCGAACTTTCCAGTTGGAGAACTTGTCTTTGTTGCACATAGGTGGCATGCTGCCTCCTCCAGTCTTTGATTCGCTTGGTAAGTGTGCCATTGGATCTACTCAAGCTTTGTAAGCTATATAATAGAACCTTCTCTGATACCAATTGTTAGTTCCCGGAGGCACAATAGTTATCTAGAGGGGGGGGGGGTGTTGAATAGATATTAAAAATATCTTCGTTTTACTTTGTCAATTTTGATAATGATTTAAACACAGTGGAATTAAGGTTTGTTTGATCTCCCTTTTAGATATAGTGAGTTAATGAGAGTGAGACAGTTATAACAGTTATAGCAGTTATAGCAATAATGAAATAGACACAACAGTTTTAAGTGGTTTAGAGCACTTAAAGCTCCTAGTCCACTCTTCTACTCCTCGAGTAGGAAATCCACTAAGGATGTCTTTTACACTTTCGAATCTCACAGATTCCTTCTGCACAAAAGATCTAGAACTTCTTAGTTTACTCTTGAATTCTTCAAGTCCAGCAGACTTGGCTTTTCACAGTTCACTTAGAACTCTTCAAGTCCTTCTGACTTGGAACTCTTACTTCAGTTGATTGGTAGTTGTTGAGTTCTTGGTTGGTGTTACTCAGTTGCCGTTAAGCTCTTGTTCGAAAGAACTGAGTAACTGTGCAAGCTTTCTCTTTTTCTTAGATCGTAGAGTTGAACGTTGAGTATTCTTTCTTTTTGTTCAATTGCTTGCTTACTTCTTTCATCTGCAGATGTCTTACATATATGTGATCTTTGAAATCTGCCCGTTGAATCCATCCGTTAAAGCATTTAATGCATTTGACGTTTCTGAACTTTGATGGAGACTTTTCTGCATATCTTCTGAAATGCATTCTGGCCCACTAACATAGCAGACTGCTTTCTCACCTAACACCTGAAAATGTGTTTTTCTCTATCCCATGGTCCTTTCCTTAGCTTCTTCAATACGTATTTTTGTTACATACTAAGGATATTTTCATGCCATTGGGACTGATGATTACATCAACGTTTGTGACCCATTCCACATTTCTTAAGATTTTATCTTTGAATGAATGACCAGGGTCCACAACTTCTGACACAACCAAATGATTCTCTACGATTCTTATCGTGGTGTCTTGCCACCTTGGTGCTTAATGCAACCAAACGAGAACACTACAATTTCTTTTCAGGGCTGGCACACTACGATCTTCACTTGCTTGTATTACAGACTCTACGTCTGTGAGAGTACACTGTGATCTCTGAGTTGGCTTCGGCAAACGTCTGGACCACACTACGATCTCTGAGTTGGCTTAGGCAAATGTCTGGACCACACTACGACCTCTGAGTTGGCTTCGGCAAACATTTGGACCACACTACGATCTCTAGAGAGGCCCTCCAAGGCAAACATACTATGATTCTCGATACTCTACGATTCTGCCTTGGCTTCTGCAAGTTCTTGATCAGCTCAATAGACTACGATTTTATTGAAGCCTATCTATTACATTTTATAGATCATCCTAACATCTTTGATCTCTTTATCTATACATTCATTTACAGAATGATAAACATTAAAAGCTTAGATCAACCTAACAATTTGATCTATCACTAAGTCCTTGTACATACATTCTTAGAAGGACTTTACATATAATCATGAGCATTTACTTTAAACATCAAATCACAATATGCACTTTTCCAACAAAAAGCTTATATACCACAAATTTTCCCCCAAACTTTGGTTCTTGCCTAATTCTTCGTCTTCACTGCCTATCCTTGTCATTCTTTCATTTAAACTAGCATTACCCTTTAGAAATTCCTTTTGTATCTATTTGAACTAATCAGTCGACATACGTGTCATTAACGTGCTAACCTTTTTATACCAGTTTCAAACTAGCACAAGATCCAATTCATAACAAAAGATTATATCAAAGTTCTAATATTCAGTACTGTACTTGTCTACTTAATCACAATCTCATCATTGGCCAAAATAAAATGAAATATATTAAACCGCTGGACATATGCAAGAAAACATAATACTTAACTAAAATTTTTATTTTTACTTTTTTTAGATTAATGCGATGAACATAACATAATTGACACTTAATAAAACTATTTACAATCCTAAGCTACTATGCAACTACATGAATACAAATATTTTATAATCCTTATACTAAACATAAAAGAACATATGCAAAATCTAATTAATGAAATTAAACATGCAAACATGAATAGTAAACTAAATCCCCCAAACTTGAAAATTACAATGTCCTCGTTGTATAGATAAAGAAATAAATGTGTGAGGACTTCCCTATAATAGCTTAAGCCTGGGGTGGTGGTGGCTGTTATTCATCATCTAAATCACTAGGTGGAAACCTTGGCATTGGGGATGGCTGCTGGTATGGGAACTGTGCAATGGGATTGAAACTTTGGAGTGTCACATTCAATGAGGTGAAAGATATATTCATGGCCTCGAACATATGGTCCTGCCTCACTGCGAGTCTTCGCATCTCTCTTCAGGCCTGCTTGTTGTACTCTTCCACTTGTCATTGAAGGCTCAGGAACTGAGGGCTAGATATATCTTCTGGCTGTGGAGTCGTCGTCGTTCCTTGCTCTCCCATTGTCGCATCCCCCTAAAACTCATCGTCATCCGAGGTGTCCTCAGCTTCAGCGTCAGCCTCATCTTCCGAGGCTGATGGAAATATAAATCCTAATCCTCTAGGGTGTGACTCGCCCCTAGGCCACATCGAATAACGCACAATCATTCTCGAGTCTAGTATCTGAAGTGGCATCTGGGTTGTCTCATCATCGGACCATCGTACTCCCGTCTGTCTACACAACCCACAAATGAGTGATGGGTGTGGCAAGCCTCTAGAGAATTGTCCTCACGGGCATCTTCGGATGGAAAAATTGATTATGGCCCCCACATCGATGATAAAATCTTGGACAATGGCATATAAAAGCAATGCCTTCTTCTTGGGCACATCTGACGTGTGAGTGGATGGAAACAGCTTGGCGCACAGGAACGCGTACCATATCTTCCTATACCGGCTGAGATCCTTACTATGAAAGACAGTGCCCCCTTTTCGATCCTTGATCCATGTAGTACCCGGCTTTGTCATTTCTTCATAATAGTCTCATAATCAGGATCATGGTCACATAAGTGAGTGTACTGGCAATGTCTTAGCACTCGTAATTGGTAGTACGTGTTGATTGCATCGACACTGAAAGGAACTAACCAACCCCGCACAAATGCGTTGAAGGGGGCCTTATCCTCTGCGTTAGCGTAGAATTCTTTGACCACACTCACAACTGCGGCCTCGGGCTCTTCCGTGAACTTATTCCAACCTTTTTTATATATTTGTTGCATCATTTCATCATCGACATGTTTAGGTGCGAACCCCCACTTCGGTGTGAGTGCTTTTGTTACAAGGTAGTCGTAACGGTCGGCGGCGGCGGCACTTATGAATTTTTTCCGATCAAAGGTTCGTGTTGGTGGTGTAGAGCCTGAACTCTCACCACATTGTCGTTTTGATGCCGGTTTTGGTGCCATTGAATTGGAATGGTGAGCTTCGACAACAAATTCCCCCAAACTTCACTCAAGCAAACTGTCAAAAACTTGGTGTGCAAGATGTGCAATCCCCCCAAACTTAGTGATTTTGTTTCAATTGTGGTGATAGAAATTGAGAAATTGTAAGACTTGCCCTCTCTTTTGGCTATCAAAAAATGCACTCAAGAAACCCTTACTGTGAATGGCTAAAGATTGTATGGAATATATTGGAATTTAGATAGTTAGAGCTTGGATTTATAGAGAGGAATAGTGTAGAGAGGTGTGGATTGAAATAGTGGGCAAGTATTGTATGTAGTGGGGAAATCGTGGCTTAAGAGTGTATGAGAGTGGGGTTTTAGTTGAGTAATATGTAGAAGAAGTGGAAGAGTGGTGATTATGGTTTGTAACTGCTGAATTGTGTCTCTTGAGATTGCATACCCCTTGGCTCTTGGGTATTAAGCTTAAAAGGGCATCCCTTGCGTGATGGTAGAAGTCTGTTAGTGCACTATATTTTGCTCATTCCTTCCATCCAACTCCAATCCATGATCTTGTTAAGTGCATGAAATACCATTAAAAATAAATATAAGTAGTTATTGAGCAATTTTAAGCATGGGTGGTAAGATTATCTAGAACAATATAACTGAATAACTACGTAATGAACTTATTATATACTAATTATTATTCTAAACTACAAATTAACTAATATGGATAAAATTACTGAGAACGAAAGTAAAATTTGGGTTGCTTCCCAACTAGCGCATGATTTTAAGTCTTTTAGCCTTACTACTCCCTGTTAATGACGCGTCGGCAAGTGTGATTGCGATGACATCCATGTTGGATTCACCATCCCAATAATGTTTTAATTGTTGACCATTGACCTTGAACGTCTCTAAAGGATTCGTACTGTATAGTTCAACGATGCCATGTGGGAAAACCCTTTTTATGGTAAATGGACCCGACCACAGGTAGGTGACATGCTTTTCCGTAGACCAACTGATATGGTGACATCCCAATTGGTGTTTTGCAAGCAGTCCTGTAAGCCCAAAGTGCATCATCCAATCTGAGAGACCAGTCTTTTCTATTCAAGTTTACTACCTTCTCTAAGATTCTCTTCACCTCCCTATTTGAAACCTCAGCTTGCCCACTTGTTTAGGGGTGATATGTTGTAGCTACCTTATGGTTGACCCCATATTTTGCCAAGAGAGTTATAAATGATCTATTGTAGAAGTGACTTCCTTCATCACTTATAATAGCTCTTAGTGTGCCAAATCTTATAAAAATATTCTTTTGCAAGAATTTAAGAACCACTTTAGCATCATTTGTGGGGAGTGCGACTGCTTCAACCCATTTTGATACATAATCAACCACAAGTAAGTTGAACTGATTATTAAAGGAGGAAGGAAATGGCCCCATAAAATCCATGCCCCATACATCAAAAATTTCAACTTCTAAGATAGTTTGTAGTGGCTTTTCATTCCGCTTTGATAAGTTACCCACCCTTTGATATCTGTCACAGCTTTTAACGAACTGGTGGGCATCCTTAAACATTGTAGGCCAGTAGAACCCTGCTTGAAGAACTTTAGCTGTTGTTCTCTCACTTCCATAATGTCACTCGTATGCAGACGAATGGCACTCGTGCAATATGTTCTTCACTTCGCTATAGGGCACACACATTCTAATCATCTTGTTGGCGCATTGTTTAAATAGGTATGGCTCATCCCACATATACCACTTGACATCATATAGGAATTTCTTTTTCTGCTGTCATGTAAGATCAGGGGGAAGGACGTTTCTCACTAGATAGTTAGCGAAATCTGCGTACCACAGAAATTCTGCATTGACTCTAAACAGCTGCTCATCCGAAAATGACTCATTGATAACACACTTGTCCTCTTCATTTTTACCCTAATTTTCCAGCCTCGATAAATGATCTGCAACTTGATTCTCCGTACCCTTTCTATCTTTTATTTCTAAATCAAATTTTTGTAGGAGAAGTATCCACCTGATAAGTCGTGGCTTAGCATCTTTCTTCGAAATTAAGTACCGAATTGCCAAGTGATCTATATAAACTACTACCTTTGTCCCGATCAAATATGCCCAGAATTTATCAAAGGCATATACTACTGCAAGTAATTCCTTTTTCGTAGTTGTGTAATTCATTTGGGTCTCTGTAAGTGTCTTACTTGCATAGTATATGGCGTGGAATGTCTTCTCTCAGCATTGACCCAACACAACCCCTATTGCATAGTCGCTTGCATCGCACATTAACTCAAAAGGTTTATTCCAATCTGGTGCAATAATAACTGGCGTTGTAGTCAACTTTTTCTTTAACAAGTCAAATGCTAACTTACAATCCTCATCAAACTTAAAAAATTGAATCTTTCTCTAAGACACTGTAGAATGGTTTTGCAATCTTAGAGAAATCTTTTATAAATCTCCTATAGAACTCGACATGTCCAAGAAAGCTACGAATTCCATTTACTGAAGTTGGCTGTGGAAGATTTTCAATCATTTCCAGCTTTGCTCTATCAACCTCTAATCCCTTCGCAGAAACCTTGTGCCCCAAAATTATTCCTTCATCAACCATAAAGTGGCACTTTTCCCAGTTAAGTACCAAATTTGTCTCCATACGTCGCTTTAGGACCATCACCAAATTCTCTAGACAAGCATCAAAATCATCTCCATAGACAGAAAAGTCATCCATGAAGACTTCCACATTTTTCTCCACCATGTTCGAGAAGATGGCCACCATACACCATTGGAAAGTTGTGGGTGCATTACACAAGCCGAAAGACATTCTCCTGAATGCGAATGTGTCATATGGGCATGTGAAAGTGGTCTTCTCTTGATCTTCAGGAGCATTGACTATATGATTATATCCCGAATATCCATCTAATAAGTAGTAAAATTCGTGGCCCGCCAATCTATCCAACATTTGATAGATAAAAGCCAGAGGAAAGTGGTCTTTGCTGGTCACCTTATTCAACTTCCTGTAGTCCATGCAAACCCTCCAACCAGTCACTGTCCTCTTCGGAATTAGCTCATTGTCATCATTTTATACCACGGTCATTCTTCACTTTTTCGGCACACATTGAACCGGACTGACCCACTTACTGTCTAAAATCGGGTAGATGATTCCTGCATCCAACCATTTTAGGATTTCTTTCTTCACTACTTTTTTCATGATTGGATTGAGCCGTCTCTGTTGCTCCACTGTTAGCTTTGCATCCTCTTCTATAAGAATTTTGTGCATGCAAAAGGATGAGCTGATTCCTTTGATATCTGCAATTGTCCATCCTATAGCCGATTTGTGTTCTCTAAGCACTCTTAGCAACTTATTTTCCTGTAATTCATTAAGCGCAGCAGAAATAATAACAGGTAGAGTATTAGAATTGCCTAAATATGCATACCTGAGGTGTTTAGGGAGTGGCTTAAGCTCATGTGTAGGTGGCTCCTCCAAAGAGAGTTTCATCTTTGCCATAGCTTTTTCCTCTGTGTGAAATGGTTCAAAGGGTGCTTTGAATCTGCTAACTCATGGCAAAGAATCTAACATTTGCAAGTAATCTACAAACTCCGGATCATCTAAATCTTCATCGCCCAATAATGTAGTTTCCAATGGATCATTAACCAAACTTTTAACCATGTCTTTGTTGATTATCTGATCAATGACATCCATCGTGAAACACTCCTCTTCATCCGTAGGGAATTTCATGGCTTTGAATATGTTGAACTTTACTTCCTGATCTTGGACCCTCATAGTTAATTCACCTTTTTGCACATCGATGAGAGTCCTACCAGTAGCCAAGAATGGTCTCCCTAAGATGATGGGGATGTTCTTATCTTCCTCAAAATCCAGAATTATAAAGTTTGCGGGAAATATGAATTTGTCTACCTTGACAAAAATATCCTCTACAATGCCTCTTGGGTACATGACTGACCTATCTGCCAACTGCAACGAGATGTTCGTAGGCTTTGGAGCCGGTAAACCCAATTCTGTATAAACTGATAACGGCATAAGGTTCACACTTGCCCCCAAATCACATAAACACTTGTTGAATGCCATGTTCCCAATTGTGCATGGAATGGTAAAACTCCCCGGATCTTTCAACTTAGGTGGTAACTTTTGCTGTAAAACTGCACTGCATTCCTCTGTTAGTGCCACAATTTCGAAATCTTCCAACTTCTTTTTCCTAGTGTTGATCGATTTTGCAATCAATGAATACGTGCAAGTATACACGGTCAACAAGTAATAAAGTGAAAGTAGAGTATCGTTCCCACGAGGAATTATTTAATAAAAATCACCAAGTACTAATTCTTAACCAAACTAATTTTATTTAAACAATCTCAAATCGTGTTTTTCTAATTAAGAAAACTAAATTAACTAATTAAAACTAAGATTTTAACGAATGAATTCAAATAAATAAAGATTAAGACTTCAATATCCCCAATTATGAATTATAAATCAATTATCCGATTATCCCAATTATTATGCCTCTTTTGAATTGTTAATGTAAATTCTCAAATGCCAAAAGTCCTTTTTCAAGTGATCAATTGCCTTCTATTTAATCCAGATTAATCTTGCTATATTCCTATGCAAAACAATTGAATTAAACTCTTTCCAATCCCAATTCCTTACGTGTTATATGCAATGAATGATATTTCCATTCAATTCACAAACCTAATTTTTCACCATGCAAATAACTAAGTCACATGATATCATGCCCAGTCTAACCCTAGAATTCCTCTTCCAATTCCTTCTAGAGTAACAAAGTAATTCTCGATCAAATAATTAAGCAATAAGCACAAGACAAGATAAACAACTCACTTTAACATAAATAATTAGAATATAATGAATAACTAATTCATAGCCATAAAAAGTTCAATTGAAATCTCAAAATAGTTAGTTCATAATTAATGAATTAAAACCAAGAATCCACAACCTAATAGACATCAAAAGATAAAAGTAAGATGAGAGAAGAGAATAGAATCTTTTTGTCAAGAAATCGATGCTCCCCTCTTGCTCTTGCTCTTGATCTTCAATGGTCTCCAAGTTGCTTCAATCTCCAAAACTAATAAGAACTAGAGTTATTTTCTAATCTAAAGGAGTGTTTAATCTAGGCTAAGCTATGTAATCTCCCTTTATTTTATGCCTTACATCATGTATTTATAGGTTACAAGTACAATTTTTAGTTTTGGAACAACCCCTATCCTATTTGAGTCAAAAGGTGTCAAAATTACCCAAAACGTCCAGCCGCACCAAACCCTTCCCTAGCGCCCAAATACTGGGCAACAACATATGAGTCTCCGCTTCTAGCGGCCCGGCACCGTAAAATACACTAAAAATCGCGCCTTGACGGCTGCCCAAAATCGACATTTTCTCGCCTCCAGGACGTCCTTTGGAAAAATGGCCATAACGTCTTCGTCCGAACTCCGATTTTGATGATTCAAGATGTTCCGGAAAGAGGAGAAGTAGATCTACAACTTTTATTCTTGAAGTTTGTCGAAATAATGTAAGGAGCTATAGTCAAATTGGCTCCGAAGTGCCTCATCGTAAATGGCAAGTTTAAAACGCTAATCTAGCCACCCCAAACATCGATCCATGTAACCTTTGTCCCAATTCCTATAAAATAACATAAAACATGCATGAATAGACACAAACACATAAAAACATCCTAAAAGACTTAAGAACAACAATAAATTAAGCCCGAATATATCCAATTCATGGGTATAAAACTCACTCATCACCTAGACAGAATACCCTTCATAAATTTAGCATAACTTGGCATCTGCTCTAGGGGTTCTGCAAAAGGGATGTTAATCTAAAGTTTCTTAAAAACCTCTAAAAATTTAGCGAATTGCTTATCCAATTTCTTTTTTTTGAATTCTTTGCTGAAACGGCTGTGGAGGATACCCAACTGGCTTGTCATCTAACTTTGTCTATTCAACTTGCTTTTCCGCACCCTATTTTTCTTCAACCACTTTGTTTTCGTCACACTTATCATCTTTTATAACAGAATTTTCTGCAATTTCCCCATCTAGATGTTTTCCACTTCTCAAAGTGATTGCCTGACACTGCTCGTGATTTCCCTTCGGATTTCTTTCGATGTCACTTGATAGAGTCCCTTGTGGTCTATTGTTCAATGCTAAGGCAAGCTGTCCCATCTGATTTTCTAGGTTCTTGATGGCTACAACTTATGATTTCATAACTGCCTCGTTGCTCGTTATATACTTCGACAATAACTCCTCTAAATCTGTTTTTCTCTCTTGATGTTGAGCTGGTTGTTGATGCTGATTTTGAAATCCTGGAGGATAAGATTGTCTTGGAGCTTGCTGATTCTGAATGTTGCTCCATGAAAAATTAGGATGATTCCTATTCCTCGGATTGTAGGCATTCTGATACATATTTTGTGGCGGTATCCTGTTATAGCTACCCATAAATTGTATTGACACTGGTTTGATTGCACATTGTTACGTAGGATGTTCACCCGCGCACAATTCACAAATAACTGCAACTTGTTGTGTCTGTACCCTTGACAAAGCAACCACTTTCTTTGAGAGTGCTGAAATAACTACTAATACCGTCACTCCATCTACCTCTAACACTCCAGCCACCTTAGGTTGTGTCAATCTTGTCGTGGGCCACTGGTAGTTGTTAGCCGCCATTGTCTCTATCAATTGATACGCCTCCTCGTAACTCTTTGCCATAAATGCTCCACCCGATGCTGCATCAATACTGGTCCTGAGATTTCTATTCAACCCGTTGTAGAATGTGTTCATTTGCAACCACTTAGGTAATGCGTGATGTGGGCACTTTCTGAGAAATTCTTTGTATTTTCCCATGCCTCATACAGTGATTCCCCATGTTGCTGGTCAAACGTAGTTATCTCATTCCTCATTTTTGCAGTCTTTGTTGGTGGGAAAATTTTTGCTAGAAATTTTTGAGCGAGGTCTTCCCATGTAGTTATTGATCTCGGCGGTAGAGAATGTAACCAACTCTTCGCCTTGTCCCGTAAAGTGAATGGGAACAAGCGAAGCCTAACTGCGTCATCCGATACCCCGTTATACTTGAAGGTGCCACAAATCTCCAAAAATCTGACCAAATGTTTGTTTGGATCATCATTTGCTAGTCCCCCCAAACTGAACCGAATTTTGGATCATCTGAATAGTCCCAGGCTTAATCATAAATGTATTCACAGCTATAGCTTGCCTGGTAATACTTGATTGAAGTTCAGTCACTTTTGGAGTAGAAAAGTCCCTCAACGCTTTCTGGTCTTCGGCAGCCATTGCTTCTTCTTGTTCAGAATTCTCGAAGTTTTCCCTTGTATCCTTGATCCACTTACTTAGCCTTTGAAACCGTTTCTCAATGTCGTCCTCAAAAGGAAGCGAGTCTGGATTTTTGGACCGAGTTTGCATAAACCAACTCTAAAAACGTGAAATAAGATAGAACTAAACAAAAGGAAAAAAATGTTGAAGTATAACTAGACTAATTAGACTGATATTGCAAAATTATTAAAATCTATACTAAATCCCCGGCAACGGTGCCAAAAACTTGTTGGGTAAAATCTAGTTACGCACAACACGTAAGTATACGTGGTCAACAAGTAATATAGTGATAAATCAAGTATCGTTCCCACAGAGAATTAGTATGAATTTAACCCTCACAATTATCAGCTTCCTATTAATCCAAATTTTATTAAACTATCTAATTTAATAATTATAATTATAAAAACTAAATAGATTAAAGTACTAAAATTACCAAATAATCAACAAACCCTAAAAACTGAAATTTTCAAACAAGTATTAGAAAATTAGGCTCACAACTTCACTTTAAGCTTCACTCTGATTATTACTCTCTATTCTAGTTTAATTCACTATTCCAGTTTATTAATCAAGAACACGTAGGTAGAACTAGCCATCTCTTGATGCACTAATACCATATTAACTTAAATCCACAAATTAGATAGAATTAAGTTAAATACCTTAACTAACTAACTCACTATATCTCTATGTGAATTATAATCAAAGAAGGTTTAAGTTCAAGTTCTCTATTCGATTACATGCGATGTTAAGCATATCTCTACCCTAACATTCATCAAGATTCCATTCAACCATAGAATTCAAGAACGCATGCTATATTAACTAAGTCTAAACTCGTACTTCCTCTCTCGAATACATACAAGTCCACAAAGAATTGGTGATCAAGCAATTCATAAATTCAAGCATAAATTAATATAGATAAACTGAGGAATAGCTTATTAAACTGAAAATCAAAGATACATAATCATCGTTCCACCTAAAGATCCATTATAAGTCCAAAAAGTAATTTAGTTCATCATCAATGAAATAAAAACTGAATTAATTAAAGAAAACATCATCCCAATTACAAATATAAAACTAGAGAAGAAGAATAAATCAAGAACCACCCTTCTCTATAGCCCAATATGCAATTATTGTGAAAATCCTTCAAAAACTCTTTCCAATGCTCTTGCTCTAAAATTTTATCTTCAATGTTGTTGATTTTTTTCTATATCATCTCAATCTTGTTATTTGATGTTAATTATACGCTTAGACACGTATTCTGATTACAATTCCATTCATAGTTGAGTCCCAAGTCATTGCCAACACTTAAGCTTGCGTTTGCAGTATTTGAAAAGAACAGGACACTAAGAATTCTCCGTACCCCCGCCCCGGCGGGGGTGTTGCTGTGTAACAAGCCAACCCCGGCTGGCATATGGTTTGTCAATTGAATTGAGTACCCCCTGCCCTGGCGGGGGTTTTATATAGAAAATAGCCAGCCCCGACTGGCATGTGTTCTGTCAGTTATAACTTTTAGCTCAAAACTTGCCAAATTTTTGCCAAAACTCCACCCTTTTTGTCCAATAGCCACTCCACCAATCCTAAACACAAAATAACACTAAACAAGTAAAAACAAACAAAAAAAACAATGATTTCACACAACTTAAGCTTGAATTAGAAGCCGATAAGTAGGTATACAACCCACTTATCAAAATCCCCCAAACTTAAACCTTGCTAGTCCTCGACCAAAAAACAAAACTAACATGCTAATAAATGAAATGCAATGATATGTAGTGCATCTAATCTATATGCCTATAAATCCAGCAGTATCATAGAATCAAACTTATTCCTCCAGCCTCGGAGAAACCAAACAAACACAACGACACTTCATATCAAAACCAATCAATAATTCCTTATCAATCCTCGAATCTTAAGCCGTTATTACTGGTATAGTGTGTTTGTGTTTAACATCCATGCTAACTGATGCGAATTTAAATTTAATACATAATAAGTCTCATAGAGGCATCATACAGCTTAAACTAAAGAAATTCAAAAACAGACGAGATCCAAAAAAACAAGCAATTACCAATATTAAGGGTCCAATGATTGTAATTCACACAGAGATATAGTGAGTTATTTAATTAAGGTGTTTAACTTAATTCTATCTAATTTGTGGATTTAAGTTAATATGGTATTAGTGCATCGAGAGTTGGCTAGTTCTACCTACGTGTTCTTGATTAATAAACTGGAATAGTGAATTAAACTGGAATAAAGAGTAATAATCAGAGTGAAGCTTAAAGTGAAGTTGTGAGCCTAATTTTCCAATACTTGTTTGAAAATTTCAGTTTTTAGGGTTTGTTCATTATTTGGTAATTTTAGTATTTTAATCTATTTAGTTTTATAATTATAATTCTTAAATTGGATAGTTTAATAAAATTTGGATTAATAGGAAGCTGATAATTGTGAGGGTTAAATTCATACTAATTCTTTGTGGGAATGATACTTGATTTTTCACTGTATTACTTGTTGACCACGTATACTTGCGTGTTGTACGTAACTAGATTTTACCCAACACATGTCGAACCTTTTCAAACTCGCCTTTTTAGACAAAACTCAACCAAATGAGAACACAAAAGGGTAAGAACAGAAAGGGACACAAATTTTCCTGACGTCAACACCGTTCATACTCTTTTACTTCAAAGTGACATAAAACACAAAAAGTAACAAGGAAAATTACCATGAACACACAATAATTCATGTAAAATAATACCCAATTTTTAGGCTTTCAACCCACTCATCAGGTGCCCAGTTAAACTACACCACCATAGAGAATGAACTCCTTATTGTTGTATATGCCTTTGATAAGTTCTGCTTCTATCTCATTGGGACAAAGGTGATTATCTATACAGATCACTCAGCTATCAATATATATAATAGTAAAGAAGGATGCTAAACCACGCTTATTCAGATGGGTCCTTTTGCTCCAAGAGTTTGACTTGGAGATTCAAGACAATAAAGGTACAAAAAATCAGGTAGCAGATCATTTGTCTAGACATGAGGAAAATTAGCAAAATGGATGTAATGACAAGGTGATTAATGAGTTTTTCCTTAACGAACAACTATTTGTTATTCAGAGTGTAGCACCTTGGTATATTGATTATGCCAATTACATTCTAAGTGGTGTGTACCCTCCAAACTTGAGCTATCAGTAGAAGAAAAAGTTCCAGAAGGATGTGCGATTTTATTTGTGTGATGAGCCCTATTTGTTTAGATAGTGTGCTGATCAGATTCTCAGAAGGTGTCTGCTTAGCGAAGAAATGGAAGATTTGCTTCATCATTGCCACGCATCTAATTATGGTAGTCATTTTGGCGGACAGAGAACAACAGCAAATGTGCTCCAATCTGGCTTTTACTGGACATCTTTGTTCAAAGATTCATATACTTTTGTGCAAAGATGTGACAGATGTCAACGTGTTGGCAATATCTCTAGAAGGAACGAGATGATCCTCAACAGTGTTTTAGAAGTTGAAATCTTTGATGTTTAAGGCATTAACTTCATGGAACCATTCCTATCGTCTTTCAATAATCTTTACATTTTAGTGGTGGTAGATTATATCTCCAAATGGGTTGAGGTAGTTGCATTGCCGACAAATGATGCAAGGGTCGTCCTTCAGTTCCTACAAAGGAACATTTTCACCCACTTTGGAACACCATGAGCAATCATTAGCGACGAAGGGTAACATTTCTACAATAAATACATTGCAGCCCTTCTAACTAAATATGGAGTCACCCATAAAACTGCTACGACATACCATCCGCCAACAAACGGCCAAGCAAAGGTGTCAAATAGAGAGGTAAAATGCATTTTGGAAAAGACTGTGAATCCTAGCAAGAAGGATTGGTCAGCTAGGCTAGATAATGCACTATGGGCATACTGAACAACATATAAAACGCCAATGGGAATGTCACCTTACCACCAAGTTTATGGAAAGGCTTTCCATTTACCAGTAGAGCTCGAGCATAAGGCTTATTGGGCTATTAAAAAGCTCATCTTTGACTTACAAGCAGCCGGTGAAAAATGACTCCTTCAAATAAACGAAATGAACGAATTATGGCTCCAATCTTATGAGAATGCCAAATTATACAAAGAAAAAACCAAAAGATGTCATAATAAGGAAATCATTGAGCGAGAATTTGAAGAAGGTCAGGCTATGCTTCTTTTCAACTCTAGACTGAAGCTTTTCCCAGGAAAACTGAAATCAAGGTGGTCGGGACATTTCATAATTGTTAAGGTTTTCTTATATGATGTCATTGAGATGGAAGAGCCAAATTCCAAATGAAGCTTCAAGGTGAATGGTCAAAGACTCAAACACTATTGGGGTGGTGACGTCAAGCGTGAAAAGACGTTAGTTACCCTTGCGAACCCAGAATGAACCGGGGGTTAGTCAAGCCGAGGACTTTAAAACAAACGCTCAATTGGGAGGCAACCCCATTTTAGTATCATCCTTGTATTCTCTTTACTTTGTGTATATACCAGTAGTATATATCCTTTAATATAGTAGTTTAGTATTATCTTAGTATATTTCCAAGCTAGTATTAATTTATTGGTATAGTAATATGATAATAGTAGGATATTGCCTATAAAAAAAGTAATAATAGTAGTATGCTTCAATGCTCTAGTATAATGATATAGTAGTATTCAATCAAATTAAGATTATGATATCCATTTGTGGAAATTTGTAGCTAAGTTTTAATCTTGGGTGTCTATTTATTAGTGCAGGAAGGCTAAAGTCTATGTACTAGTGCAAGAAAACATTCAATTTTATTGGCTGAAACAAGAGCGGTGCCATAGAGCCTATAAAAGCCTTAAAGCTAGCGCTGTAGCACCCTTACTTCCTCAACCTTCTGTAAAAATGTGCCGCAACATGATAACAAAGGAATACTGCCTCCGCAACGCCTATAGCAAAATTTTGTTGATTAAGTTAGGCATCGCTCGGCAGCTACTGATGAATGGTTTTTATTCCTATGAATCGGCTTCTAATCGGACTTAAATGGTGTTGATTCTGTATATTTCTATTCATTTTTACTTGTTTTGTGTTTTTTTTGTGTTTAGGATTGCATTATGTGGCATGGTGGAATGATGGCAGCATTAAGGCAAGTCTTGGCATCAAAAGGCAAGAATTTGGTTCTGCAGGAGTAGCCCCCGTCGGGGCGGGGGTACATGGCCCAACAACAGTAGCACCCCCTGCCGGGGCGGGCTTCATTAGTACAAAAACCTCCGTCGGGGCGGGGGTATGGGAAGAAAAAGGAGTTTTTCAGAATTTGAGTTCAAGAAAGATTGGTTCGAGCTGATTGATCAAGGACTTCTAGGAGGATTAAAAGACACATGAAGAGGCATATAAAAGGAGGAGAATCACCAGGATTAAGGATTCCATTAGATTAGAGTAGAGTAGATTAGGACCAAAACCCTAGTTTTTATTAATTTTGGAGATTGAAGCAACTTGGAGACCATTGAAGATCAAGAGCAGGAGCTGGAGGAAGATGGAGATTTACTGACAACAGATTTATTCTTCACTCTACTCTTATTTTTGTCTTTTAATGTTTATTCAATTGTGGATTCTTGGTTTTAATTCATTAATCATGAACTGAATCTTTTGTTTAAGATTACAATGGAGCTTATTACATAGTTTATTTTTAGTATGCTTCTCTATTCATTATTGTGATTATTCTTGGATTGTCTATTATGATTTGTGATGAATTATTTAATTGCCTAGCTAACAATTACCGTGATAATCTATATGAACTCAAGAGACGGATTATGGGTTTAGATCTGATCATAATAGCATGTGATTGTGTTTTCTACATGACGTTGGAATTCATAATTTATGTCTAGGATAGAGATATACCTATACATCGCATGTAATCTGAAAAAGAACTTGTGCTTACAATCCTCTTTAATTGTAATTCACATAGAGATATAGTGAATTAATTAATTAGGGTGTTCTTCTTAATTCTATCATCTGTGGATTTAAGTTGATTTGAGTATGATGCATTGAGAGATGGTTATATTTACTTATGTGTCCTTAATTAACAATTCAGAATAGTGAGCTTAATTAATAAGAAGTGTATTTATTTAAATGAAGCAATAAGTGAAGTTGTGATCTTAAATCTCCATAATTTGATTTTTAATTAGTGATAATTAGAATTAGTTTAATTAAATAATTTAATTTATAACATTAAATTGAATATTTAAATAAAATTAGTTTGATTAAGAGTTAGTATTTGGTAATTTGTATTGATAATTCCTCATGGGAACGATACTCTACTTTCACTTTATTACTTGTTGACCACGTATACTTGCGTGTTGTGTGTAATTAGATTTTACCCAATAGCTATAGCACAACTTAAACCCAAATTCACCTCAAATAAGCACAAGGCATCCTAAAGAAAACCCCTCTGACCCTATCTCATTTGCTCACAAAGATTCATCTTGCAAGTGAAAAGTAGTATGCATACAAGCCAATCATGTATGATGATAAAATAGATACATTGTAATCAATCTTATTTATTTATTAATAAAAGAATTAATTATTAAAGGCATTTATTATCTACATGGTGTTGTTTTAATAATATTTCATAAACCCATAGTTTTAAGCAATGCTTTTAGAATCATGATGAGATCATGCTAATGAGATCTAAATTCTTAGATAGCTTAAAACTAAAATGTTCTCAATCATTGGAATACTAAAATGGGAATTAGTGAATCCGGATAGATTGATACATAGGTTACTTCCTCATTGGATGAGAATGATTGATCTAATAATCATTTGTGTGGAGACACTAAAGCATGTATGTAGGTGCTTATTGGAGAATAAGTTTACTAAACGTGACTCGCTAAGGAATATCTAATGGAGTGTTACTTGTCTGTCAATAGAAATTCCGGTAGTGATAGTAGTACAAATGATCCTTAGACTTGAGATCATCATAGTATTTTATATATAATGAATTACACTTTGACTTATTTCTTAAGACTCTTAGAGTATATCTAACGGTATGCTTGGGTGTAATAAGTTATATATGGAGATAATGAATGATCAATAAAGAATCTACCACTTCTAGTAAAAGAAGAAAAATGTCCTTCGTGATTCGATAAATGACAACTCAGGAATCATTGGCCAAGGTGGAATTAAATTAGAAAGTAGTTTCTAATTTCCATTCATTAGGAGTTGTGCATTTAGGAATCGAAATACATATAATTAAATAAAATAAGACTTGACAGTAATTTCATGTCTTATATTTAATTGGGACGTCGTATGGTGGAAGGATTGAATTGTACGATAACTATTTACTCAAAGGTTCTTTTATGATTAATGTTGAAATCTATATTATCTGGAAAGTCGTTGATCGCTAGGGAGGTTTATCCCTATTGTAAAATAAATATTATTTATTTAAATAAACTAATTGTTTGATTTATTTATTTAAATAAGATTAGAATTGTTCTAATTGATTTATTCATAACCGGTTTAATATGGAGAACCTAAAGGGTCACACTATAAAAGGAAGAATAATTATTTAAGAAGTTAATGACATAATCGTAATAATATGTTAAGTATATTTAATTTAATCTATGGTGATAGAATAAATTAAATAACTTAATATTTATTATTTAATATTTTGGAAATATTAAATATAAATTAATAAGATGAGTCTTATTAATATTATTATAATTATTATTATTTTAATTTCTAAAAGAGTTTATGAATTAATTTAATATAAGTACTCTCATTTATTCCTAATAGGATTAGGAGACAAAATTAGTTAAAGGAGTTTAATTAATTATCCCTAATAAGATTAGGGAGCCCAATTAATTAAAGGAGTTTAATTAAATAAATAATACCTTATTTTAATTAAATAGGGTTACTTGGTATCTTTATAAGAGGAGTCTTATATCAGATATACGTAATTCCAAAAGTTGGAGAGTACGCCCCCTTTTTCTATAGAGATAGGAAAATTTAGGGTTTGAGCCAATACACCTTTCTTCTTGAATATTCTTCTTCTTTAGTGGATCACCTCTAGAGGTCATACACTTGGGTGGCTAACATTGATCAAAGGAAGGAATCTACCCGGAGATTCAAGAAGATCGCGGAGAAGTAGGAGTTGAACTCGTACATGTGGAAGCTCGTATCTACAAGGGTATGATTCCATAACTTCTTGTTTTTCGTTTTATTTAATAATATACATAAAGGATGATCCAGATAATTGGTTTGTGAAAAATTTTAAAATCTGATTTTATTTTGCTTCCGCTAATTTTTGCAATTTGATTGCTACTTTGATCTTCACAAAACCTTACATTGTTATCAGAGCCAAACTTTATGCAAATTATTAATTGTTTTGATTCCATATATGTGTGGGGTATGTATTTAGAATAATTTTTTGGGCATAATTTTTTGTATAAATTTTTTTTTTTAAAAAGGTTGAAATCCTTTTTCCGAAAGCTGTTAATCGCGAAGCCTATTTTTTTTTGAAAATCGCTAATCATGTTCCTTCGGTTAATATACATGATATATATATATATATATATATATATATATATATATATATTATAGTTATATATCACATAATTACGTGATATATATATATATATAATATTTTTAATAATTTTATAATTAAAATAAAGAGTTTATTTTAATCTTGAAATTGGATTTCATGCAACTTATAATTGCCCATTAAATGATACTCATATATATATATGGAATGATTTTAATTCATGAGATGAATGTTTTATTTATTGATACATATGGTGATATGTATGATAATAAATGGGATTAATTGTGGAGTATTGACCAATGTGATTGGATTTATTTTGTTAGATGGTTTAATGAATGGGTTTTATTAAATGGGGTATGCGTACCTCGTCTTTTCTGGTTTTATTCTTGATGTAAATTCTATCTCTCTCCTATGTACTTCCCCTTGACTGATGATCAAGGTTTCTACTTAAATTAAATAGTTTAATCGTAATAGTATTAGTTAGAATTTTTTCAAAGAACTAGAGATCAAGGAGCAAGGAGCGCTCGAAGACCCATTTGTAATGGAGTCCGATTTTAAATGTAATAGTTATATTTAAATGTTTATTCTTGCACCCTATGGTTTGGTTTTTGGTTTGGTTCACTTGGCCATTCTAGTGAACCAAACTGTAATAAAAGTCATAATCAATCTGGTTAGAATATAGTATTCTTTACAGCAAATAGGACCAGAGAGATGTCCATTTACCCCACCCCAAAAACATATAATTAAAATGCAACAAGAAGTTATTCATGCTGCATATACAACAGATCAAGTTTCACCATTGACTTACTGCACTACCCAAACTGTTCTTCTCTTTCCTTGTTTTCTTTTATTTGTTGATTTAAAACAGAAGCTGTATAGCAATGATAAGTAATTAAAAGAAAGGCACATAATTGTTCAAATTTTGGAAAATTTTATGGCAATCACCAATGATTAATGGAAGCCACACAAGTCATCTGAAAACAAAAGAACACAAAAACAGGTCATCCAAGAACGTGAGTACATTGACATTTAGCCCCACAAATAAATCATCTTCAGCATGAGCTGCATGACTCATAGTTACTGTGGGAAATGGAAAATGCAGCCAGTATAGGGGAAGAAATTGAGGAATACAGAATCATATCGTCATGAATTGGCAAGTCCAACCTCTTGAAATAGATTAAAAGAGCTGGTGTACTAATTCCCTATATTGTACATAAAACCTAAAGGACGAAATATACTAAATACCTGCGGAGTAAAAACATATGCAAGGGTTCCAAATATTGCACCTCCCATAAGAAAGCCGGCCACAAAATCGCCACCATTTCCACCTTTATTATCACTGCATATCGCATACAAAAGAAAATGTTGACAAAAATATAATAAAAGCAAAAGGAATATAGAGATAGAGAGAGCACCATAAACTTGAACTCATACCAGAAACCAAAATTTTATGAACACGTATTTGACAATTCTTTAAAATGTCTAAACTTGTAAAAAAACAAAAAAAGAATAAAAATAAAATCAATACTTCTCAGACACTAGCCAGCGTGTGCAAAAGGAACATTGGATACCAAGATATAACTTTCTTTATCAAAGAAAGTATGTAAATTCCTGAGATCAAACGAAAACTTATGATATAACAAATAGGATACACGGCAATTATACTACAAAGAGACACATATTCAGTAGAAAGGTGTCTAAATTGATCATGACTGCAATTAATTGGTCAAACTGCATATTACCAGTGGTGAAGGTCTAATTCCCAAAGCACAATCTTAAAAGTCTTTCCATAGCATCTAATACAAATCATATAGGACTAAATGGCATGTAGTTAACTAGCACTGTGAAGAGAACCCCACTTTAGATAACACTATCATCAAATCAACACAATTCATACCAACTCAACTCCTTGATAGAGAAATTAAATCTCACAGTATACACTTTTACTGTGAAATTATATTAAATATTACAACTCCATGCGCGCTAAAAAAGATGAGACTAATTATAACAAACCCCTCAATGAAATTATATTAAGTTGTAACATTCAAAGATATTTGGAATATCGAGCGTCGCCTTCAAGCATGATAAAAACAATAGAGTATTGAATATTTAATATGATTTAGTGTGCACACACAAGGGCTATATTTTTCTTTTCACTCATATGAAAATGCTGGGTATGACTTAACTTAAATCATCTTAGTTCGGATGTGCACATATGACCATTATGATTTAAGAGACAAAATATAAGGAGTTACATGATGAAGTAATTGACAAAAATTATCTACCTATTTATTTATATATAGTTTGTTGTGCACACACAAGGCTATATACATTTGAAATGTGATCCTTATTCTCACTAGCAAATCTTTAATTAGATATTGCCGAACTATATTGATGAGGGTAATATAGTTTGAAGAAAATAGTGGGAGTTACCAATATAAAATAAGACCTGATTTATTTTGTTAAAATAAATTAATTAAATGAATGTTTGCTAAAAATATTGTCTTTTCACATGCATAATTTTGAAAATGTCACACTCACTAATTTCACTGCGTAGCATACTTGATGCTAACAAACTGACCGGACTGAATTACACGGACTGGTTAAGGAATCTGAGATTTTTTCTTACTGCTAAAAAGATTTATTATGTCCTAAATTCACCCGTACCTGCAAAAGTTGCAGAGACGGCCTCTGAAGAAGAGATTGCTACTTTTAAATAGTGGCAAGATGATGCATCTGTGGCTCAATGCATCATTCTCACATCCATGAGTAACGAGCTTCAGTGTCAGTATGAAACCATAGATGCTCCTACTATGCTACTGCACCTACAAGAGCTGTATGGTGAGCAAAGTAGGACTGCTAGATATGAAATATCTAAGGAGCTCTTCCAATCTTAGATGACCAAGGGTACTACCATTGAGACTCATGTCTTAAAGATGATAAATCTGATTGAACATCTTGGATAGCTTTGGTTCATCATGGATGGGGAGTTGAGTCAAGATTTAGTCTTGTAGTCACTCTCGGATACCTTCTCATAATTTGTTGTGAATTTTCCCATGAATAAGTTAGATGTCAGCTTGCCTGAATTACTTAACATGTTGAAAAATGCTGAAGGTCACTTCCCATTCAAGAAGGATCATGTCTTAATGATGGATGATTCTTCCAAGAAAAGGAAGAGGCCTAAGGTATCTTCTCAAAAGAAGAAATCCAAGAAGGTTAAGGGAAAGGCGGAAGTGAAGGATCAAAATAAACCTGATCCACCTAGCGAAGGAATTTGCTTCCATTGCAACAAGCTTGGTCATTGGAAGAGGAACTACAAGGATGATCTTGCGGAACAAAAGCAGAAGAAGCTTGAAGAAGCTTCAAATCCTAATCAAGGTTTGTTTATGATTGAAATTAATTTTTTTAAAATTCAATCTTCTACTTGGGTATTGGATACCAGTTGTGGTTCTCATATATGCAATAATATATAGGGATTGGTCAGAAGTAGAAAGCTAAGCAAGGATGAGTTCGTCCTACAAGTGGGAAATGGAGCAAAGGTTGCTGCATTAGCTGTAGGGACTTATTGTTTAGCACTGCCTACGGGCAAGTCCATTAGTTTAAATAATTGTTATTTTATTATGTCACTTATTAAAAACATTATTTCAATATCTGTATTGGATATGAATGGTTTTGACATTATAATAAAGAATAGTATTTATTCTATTTATAATAATAATGTTTTATATGGTGTTGGTAATTTACGAAATGGACTTTACATTCTTGACTTGTATGAAAATATACTTCAAATTAAACAAACTAAGAAAAGAAAAAGAGATGCTGTAAATTATACCTTTATGTAGCACTGTAGACTCGGTCATATTAATGAAACAAGATTTTCCAAGTTGCATAAAGATGGGCTCTTAGAGCTATCTGATTATGAATCATATCCAACTTGTGAATCTTGTCTCATGGGAAAAATGACTAAATCTCCTTTTAGTGGAAAAGGAGAAAGAGTTACAGAGTTGTTAGCATTGGTTCACACAGATGTATGTGGACCTATGACAACGAATGCACGAGGAGGGTATTCTTATTTTATTACATTCACTGATGATCACTTAAGATTTGGATATATGTATTTAATGAAATACAAATCTGAATCATTTGAAAAGTTCAAGGAGTTCAGAAGTGAAGTAGAGAAGTAAACTGGCAAGATTATTAAGATTCTTCGATCAGATCGAGGAGGTGAATACTTAAGTAGTGGGTTTCTCAAATGTCTTAAAGAAAATGGTATAATCTCACAACGGACTCCACCAGGGACGCCACAGCTGAATGGTGTATCTGAAAGGAGAAATCGAACACTGTTGGACATGGTTCGCTCCATGATGAGTTTTACCGATCTTCTGGTGTTATTATGGGGATATGCCCTAGAAGCGGCTACATATCTACTAAATAAGGTTCCCTCAAAATCCGTCCCTAAGACTCCATATGAGATGTGGACAGGGAGGAAACCTAGTCTTAAGCATATTAAGATTTGGGGATGTCCAGCTTATAAGAAAAGGTTTCAGAATGATAAGCTTGGGACAAGATCTGATAAGTGTACTTTTGTGGGATATCCTAAAGAAATTTTAGGATATTATTTCTACAATCCTATTGAACAAAAGGTGTTTGTTGCCAAACATGTTGCCTTCTTGGAAAAGGAGTTTATCCTTGAAGGGGTCAGTGGGAGGAAAATAGATCTTGAAGAAATTCAAGAACCACAAACCACTACAGATCAAACGGATGAAACTATCCAAGTACAGATACCTTTTGTACAACACCCTATTCGTAAATCTGGAAGAGTACTGAAGATACCTGATAGGCATGGATTTTTCATAGAATATGACAATGAGGTATGCATCATAGATGATGATGATCCACTAAATTACAAACAGGCTATGAGTAGTAATGACTCGGAGAAGTGGCAAAAAGCCATAAAATCTGAAATAGACTCCATGTATGAAAACCAGACTTTAATCATAATCTTAGTATGAGGATGATGACAATGAAATAATAATTCAATAAAACAAGTTCAAGGATAAATTGTAAAGATTTATAATTTAATTTATCCAGAAATCAATAACGTCCAAATTGTCAACATGGTAATTCTTTATGGAGTAAAATTCAAGAATGCTCAGAAGAATATTTCCATGAAAAGATACTGGATGAAGCGCAAATATCAAGGATATTCCACTAATTTCATGGAGTATAGAAGCCAAAACTTTAACTAAATGAGTATCATAGAATATATGAAATTGCAAATGGATTTTCACCCGCCATGCGGTAATCCACGTAGATAGATCATTTCCACAATTTAATAAGGAATGAATACGAAGGATCATTCACTATGCATGTGATAATCAACATAGACAGGTTATTCCAACAGAATAATAAAGAATGGAACTAGGTCATGCGTAATACATACAGACAGGATATTCCAACAGAATAATAAAGAATGGAATAACAGAAGAATTCACCATGCATGCGATAGATCAAGCATGCATAAAAGTTATTCCAATGTAATAATAAAGAATGGAACTAGGTCTAAGCGTAATCCGCATGCATGTGATATTCCAACGTAATAATAAAGAATGGAATAACGGAAGAATTCACCATGCATGCGATAGGCCATGCAGACGGAGTTATTCCAATGTAATAATAAAGAATGGAACAAGGTCTAGCGTAATCACTTACATGCATGTGATATTCAAATGAATAATAAAGAATGGAATAATAGAAGAATTTTACCATGTATGTGGTACTTCACATAGACAGGTTATTCCAACATAATAATAAAGAATGGAATAACAGAAGCTCTCTTCATGAATACGAAAGAAATAATACCCCTTACCTTAGAAACAAACTGGATACTGGAGTAGAGAGGTAGCAGACTTCTCTTCTTCTTTCTCTCTATAATTTTTCTCTATAATAATTGCTCTATAGCTTTAGTGAATTGGTGAGAAATGAAGGAAGAATGAGCTTCTATTTATTGAAAAATATAGTTTCGATAATTGCACATTTTGGGGCTCGAAATATTACAGTACAATACCTTCAACTTTTCTTTCATTTTTAATTTAGTCCTGCAAGTATTATCAAACTTGCACCACCTCCCCTAATAGTAAATAATGTGAATCAATAGTTATAATCATGTGAAAATAAGAATTACAGTATAGTACCTCCATCTATACCTCCATTTTTAACTTAGTCATGCAAGTATTATCAATCTTGCTCCAACTCCCCTAATAGTACAAGAATGTGAATCGATAGTACACACATGTGAACAAATAGTTATAATCATGTGAATTAATAGTAATTAATTGCTCATTTATCCGGTTAATTACCCGGCTGGTCAGTATAACTTCTAGACATCAATTAATATCGAAATAAATGTCGATTTCCACTAACACTAATAATTCCAACACAATGGAACTATCAATTTCATCATTAATCAACACGAACTTATTCATCATTAATATTATAACTCATAATATTTAACAACCAAGTCGTTCCCAGGAAAGAGGGGGCTTTCCGATAAAGATTTCTCCTTATTGGCGCGCAATTAGATGACCAAACCTCACATTGATAGAACTTCTAGACATTGTAAATATTGTAATTTAATAATATGAATAACTTTGTCGTCTCAATTGTTGATTTAATAATATATAATATAATGCAGATGATACTGTGATAATAATCGTATCAATAATATGAGAGATATGATGCAGCAATTACTGTAGCAATAATTGAGTATAACAGAGTGACTTCTCACGTAAGCATCAATGATCAATACCGTGTGCTACTATGCAACCACGCCAGACATTCTTTACTTTTACTATCGGGTAGTTCAACAGTTTAATGGTAAAACTTCCGTTGTTATTTTTATAAAAAAGATAATTATGTCGTTTTCTAACTACGACAATACTTCCGTTGCGGGGTCCACCAATGATTGTGCTGTCGTACGAATATTCCCTATTAAAATGAATATTCCCCGACCAATCGAATATTATATAACCACTTTCTTACTTTGCAAAATTTGTAAATATTACCCACAACTATAACATTATATCAAATCCACACAATAATATTCAAAAATATATTTTGAGAAAATTATTCTTTATTTATAAAAGTTGGGGTCTTACAGTTAATGTTTTTGAAGTGTTATAATTATTCAGTAGATGAATAGCTAAGAGTTTAACGAGTCCAACGAATCGAAAACCAAGTAATTCAGACTTAAAATGAGAAAGTTATGACCAAAACTGTTATCTGTGCAAAGCCTCGCGCGGGCGTGCGGACGCGCAGCTGGGGCTGAGCTATGGCGCGGGCACGTGGTAATGGTGAGGAAAAGGGGTGCAGCCGCTCCCTATGTGTGCTGACTGTGACTACTTTGACATATTTTGGTAAAACGGCCATAACATTTTCGTATGAACTCCGATTGAGGTTATTCAAGATGATCCGGAACGAGGACGAATAGACCTACAATATTTATTCTTTAAGTTTTTCAATTTGGGGTCATTAGGAAGGGTAAAAACAGTCATCGTTGTGACTGTTATGTAATAGGAGGCGATCAGAGGGCGTCAAACGAGCGCATACGCAAGTATAGTGCTCCGGACGATGGAATATGTTATTCTAAGTAATAAAAAATGAATATACATGATAATAGACATGTCATATGGCTAAGATTACTTTACTCATTATGGAATGCCTTCACATGATTTTCTAAAATAAAACTTAAAGTTTTTGAGAAACAGAAGTTGATGAATTTGGTGTCCTTTGAGTTCTGACCTTGGACCCTATGTACGCATATCAACGGACATGAAATGTAGTTTTAAAGTTGGCTTGAATATAATAGATTGATATAGCTTGGTTTAAAGTGTTTTGAAAGAAAAACTTGAAGTATTGAAAATGAAACTTGACGAACTTTGTGTCTTTTAAGTTCCGACCTTGGAAACATGTGAATGTGGCCTAGTTATGTCCGCGGATGGATAAGGAATGTAATTCCAAGATGTATTGCACATAAAAGGTTGTCAAGCTCGGTTTAGTATGTGTTTTAAAGAGAAATTTAAAAGTTTTAGAAACTAACTTTGATGAGCGTTGTGTTACTTGCATTATGACCTTATAAGCAAGCATGATAGAGTTATTTATGCCTTTGAATATGAATGATACGTGCACACAACTAGATAGACGTAATATGAACTATGCATGTCTTAAAGTAAGTTTTCAAGTGATAAACCATGCTAGTCATATAAATACACATAAGCATGCGTAATAAGGGTGGTTTAGTATCGTTATGTGACTTAACGGTTAACGTAGTGAGTCCCTTGTTGAATAAACCTTTTTAGTCTCAATTAAAGAGTTTTGAAAAAGGAAGTTATATGCTTGATTTGATTTTTATCTTAAAAGTCTATTTTAGATACATGAGGAGGTGTTCAACTTGGTTAATAGGCTATTGATCATGTAAATCCTAGTTGAGCAAATGAGTTCAAAAGAAAACTAAAAGTTTTAAAAGTTAGCCTCAACGTTAACGAGTTTGGGAAAACCAATGTGTCCTAAACCTTGTCTTTATGTGTTATAATTGTTTAAAGATGTTAAGGTGCTAATAAGAGAACTAGACTTTTGAAAATTTCAATTCTAGTTCTGGCAGGGAGTAGTGCGGCTGCGCCACTCCCAAGCTTATACTCAGCGCGGCCGCGCCGTGTTACTGAGTAGTCAAAAACAATTTCTTAACTGTCTAGAATTTAGAGCATGCCTATATATATACTTAAAGACCGTAAAAGACGAAATAAGATTGTTTCGAAAGAATAAGTATGAGATTATAATGGACTAGCAACATAGCTATCCTAAGAGTATACCTAAGAAGTTAACTAGAACGATGTAAAAATTTATTATTTCATTGAGAATAAATGAATGTATAACTGATGGGTATGAATTCATGATTATATAACTGTGTAGGAACACACGTAGTGAAGATAAGCTTTAAGCAGTTAAGTCATAGTTGATAAACTATGAATCAGGCAAGTCTTTCAGTTCCTATTTGTTATATGAATTCGATAACTGTTAGTTGAGATATATTATTCCATGAGAATGTTGATGTATATATATGAAATGCATATGAGATATGTATGCAATGTGAAAGTTGATCTTTGAGGATATGCTTGTGAAATAAACTTATATGCCTGTTATATAAGAAATAACATGTGTAGTAAATATTAATGGATTATGAATGCATGAACTGAATATGCTATTATATGCTATGTGCTGCATGAAAACTGTTAGAATTGCTGGGCTGTCGAGCTCACCCTTGCAAATAACCACTTTTGCAGGTTAAAGATACACGGTAAAGGTTACATGCTATTTGATTGATAAAGTTCAATGGTATGGAAGGAGAGTGATTGATTTAATTAAATAGATGCTCTCGAACCATGGTTAGGTTCTAGTAGATGTACTTGATAGTAATTTACTATGTGTAATACATGTTAAGTTGTAAAGTTGTACTAGGTAGTACATAGTGAAATTCGAATTGAGATGTGAATATTTATACAGTAATTCGAATAGAAGGAATCTTAACATAATTTGATTCAGGGATTTGTAATTGATTCACGTTAAGGAATCAATAAAAGATTATTTTTCAAAGGAGATTGAAAAAGTCTAAATTATTCCGCATATTTTTATAACATCGAATATGATGTAAAACAGGAATGGTAAATGACCAAGATTTAAAACTTATAAAAGTTTGGGGTCATTGTATAGATCCTTGAAATGGAAAGAATTTATATTCTAAATTGTAATAAGTAAGGTTATATTCATTAAGTTATGAATAAAAGATATAAATAGTTTGACTATAGTAGTATCGTGGCGGACCGAATCCGAGGTTCAAAAGGGACCTGGATTTGGGGGCGTCATAATGCCTATGAGGAGTTCGGCACTGTTGTATATTATTTTCTCGAAGATGCCTCGCATCTATAAAATAAAAGCAAACAAGCCGAACCTTTAATAATAAAAAGGAAGTATGAAAAGGTCTTAATTCCTATTAAGCACAGGGTTTGAAAAACCTCTTTTACAAAACTTCATTGTTATATCCTGTTTAAAACTGAATTTTTCTATAAATTCAAACCCTTTGTATATAGGTGCGAACGAGGCCTCGCACTACTTCCAAATAAATTACACATTGATCCACACACACACACACACATATATTTATATAACAGTTTCTTGAAAATTGGCGGTCACCGTGGAAACACGGATGTCAGGGGTGCCTAACAACTTCCCTCCGCATAATCAAGCCCCCAAACCCAAATGAATCTCGGTTTTACAGACTCGTTTAGCAGCGTTACATCACTGGGTCAATGTGCAAACCATTTTCGGTTGCGTTGGTGCAACCAGTTAAAAACACCAACTGGCAACTCTTAAAGTCAAATCGTCGACATTACACATGTCTAAACTTTTTCACTTGTTTTTTCAAACAAATCTCACCTAACATGAGAACACCAAAGAACAAGTAACGAAAAAGGGACAAATAAAAATCCTGACGTCGATAGGTGGCGACTCTGCTGGGGATTCCAGTAAGAGGGCTTAAGCCGCTACTACAAGCTTTTTAAAACTGTTATATGCTTGTGTGTGAATGTTGCATTTATATTTATGATGAATGTGTACGAATGCATTTTACTTACTGCACTGCAATATATCTATCTGTGATATTAGTGCTTCGCACATGTCATCATTTTCATAAACGGTGAGACACGTTGTATGTGAATGTATGTTGTGTGGTTCCTCCACCAAGAGGCTATCCTGTCAGTGTTTGATTACTGGACTCGTTGGGAGACTAATTCCAACGAGGCTCAGGAAAGGCACCACCCAGATTCGTTCCAGTTGAAAGACCGGATTAACTTCCCGTCAAGTAGATTGCGATGATCTGGGGACCTTCATGCCAAAAAGCCGTGAGAGTAACCCTAAGATAGGTCAGCCTCTGATAAACCAAACGCAGAGGAAAGTCTCTTCATGCTTTCCATTTTTTTATTACTTGTAAAAGCATTTACTTATAATTTCATTCCATGTTCATCTCTATGTAATGGAAAATATGAGGAATATTTGTGCATACATGACATGTTATCAAATAATGCCCATTTTTGCAGGATGATATTCCTAAAATGGACACATAATGATAGCAATTACATTTTCCCTAAGACTAAACTATGTAAGTCTTTTGTAGGGAAACAATTGGGCCTATTACCAGCTCAAAATCCAAAAAGGCCACGAGCCTACAGCCAATCATGTCTTCTTCTGACCAGTCTAATGCTGTTTCTCGAGAAGAATTTGACGGATTGAGTAAACAAATTACAGATTTGGCAGTTCTGCTAAAGGAATTGCATCAGTCTACTCAAGGTACAAAGATGCCTACACATACAGAATCCTCTACACAAGGAGGGACACAAGGTTTGGATAAAACAAATCCAGAACCTCAGTTGGATACGACCAACAAAGACCCTGAAAACACCCATCTCAAAGGAGATCCAGACACCGGTGATATCCGGAAGAAGGTCTTTCAAATGGAAGAAACTATTCATGCTCTCAAAGGGATTGGAACACATGGAAGTGTTTCATATGCTGACCTTTGCATATTCCCTGGTGTTCATTATCCAGAGAAATTTAAAACCCCTGACTTTGAAAAGTATGATGGATTAGGGGATCCTTACACGCATTTGAAGGTATTCATTGGAGAACTTGGATCTTATGCGGAAAACGAGAAGCTCAGAATGTAGCTGTTCCAAAAGAGTTTGACTGGAGAAACTCGTTCATTGTATACCAGATTAGACAACTCAAAGATCTATAGCTGGGAAGAGCTAGCTCATGCCTTCCTCACTCAATATAGTTTTCAATCTCATATGGCTCCTGACTGGTACCAGATTACCAAGGTCAAGAAACAGTCTAATGAGTCTTTTAGAGAGTATGCTCAAAGGTGGAGGCGCCTTGCTGCTCAAGTTATTCCTTCCATAACAGAGTCAGAAATGGTCATGACTTTCATAGACATACAGAAAGCTCCTTTCTATGAGAGAGTCTTAGTTTGTATTGATCAAACACGGAGAGATGGCTGAGATGGGATTGAAGTTCGGTAAGATTCAAGACCTAGCCGCTCTTAAAGCAGTTGCTAAGCACATCCAATCCGAATCTTATGGAAACAACACCCGGAGGGTCCATAAAAAGAAAGAGGATGATGTTTCCTTGATACTTCAAGGACAAAAAGGCAGTCAGAACATGCCTACACAGAGGAGAAACTACTCCCCTTTCCAAGCACAGTCTTCAAATTCTCCATTGCCTAAAGGTGGAGATGCAAAGCGCCATCGAACGTTCACACCCTTAGGGGACTCGATCGAGAATATTCTTGTTCTTCTAACTACTCAGAAGAAAATTGCGCATCTTCTTCCACCAGTAAACCCTAATGGGAGGGGTTTAAATGCTACTCGGAAGTGTGCTTATCATACCGGAGCACCTGGACATGATACTCAAGATTGTTGGGCCTTGAAACACAAGATCGAAAATTTGATAGACAATGGTGAGATCGTGGTTACCAAACCAGATCAACCTCATGTGCAAGACAACCCTCTTCCTCAAGACAAAGAAGAAGAGGTCAACATGATCAGTTGGAGTGCTGGACAAAGTTCCAGTTTTAATGGTTAATCATCCCAGACCATCAAAGACGGTGTTGACAGATGGGATTACACAAAGTTTCAATTTTCGATGGAACAAAAGATGAAAGCTCTTTGCAAGCAAATTGAGCAATTAGCAAAACTGGTGACTCATCAACATCAAGTTACATGCCAGTTAGTCAGCCAGGAGCATGCCTATCTCCTTCCTTTTGTTATGAATGCTCCACCATCACCTTCAGAAAGTGAAGCTATGGAGGATAAGGTTTAAAAGAGAGCAAATGCTAATGCCCATCGAGATTTTGCCAATCAAAGGGAATTTACATACCTGGGCCAACCTATGGAGGAGATATTTCAGATGCTAATCAACGAAGGAAGAATTACCTCCCTTCTACCTCCAATTAATCTTGTTCAAGATGGTTTAACTCTGAAGGAGTTTGTCAATATCATTCACATTCTCGCGGTCACAGCACAGAAGAAAGCTGGGCACTCTGCCACCTTATTCAGAATCTAATTAATAGCGGTGTCCTACAACTGGCAGATGATGACACTGTGCTACTCGAGAGTGAGAATACATGTCCTACCAAATGGAAGGGATCAATAGCAGTTATATCCGCTGAGGATGATAAGACTGTCAAACCATTTTCCATACAAGCAATTCAACTCAAAGGAGCTAACAATCCTTTGAAAGTGGCTACACCAGAGCCAATTTCTTTGCCTTTCAGACCACAATATCCTGTTGTTAGCTTACATAAAGTCCCATGGAATTATGGAGAAGCTGAAGGATCCACATCTCATACTACTGCTATAGTGTCGAAGGAAAATCCACTATATCTTCCTCAGCAGGTTATGAAGCCCACCTTCCAAGCAAAGGGGAAGATTCCCATGGAGAAGATTGAAAAATTCCTCCGCACTATGGGTCATAATGAAGCCAAGGTGGTTTTAAGCTTAAGAGAAGCTCCATATCAAATCTCAATACTGGAGTTGGTTTTCTCTTTCGAGGATCATAGGAAGATTTTATTGAAGGTTTTGGAAGAAGCCTACTTGTCAACATCAGTGGGTGTGGAAAAATTTCAACATCTGGTTGATCACATTTTCAACAATAATGTGATATCCTTCACTGATGACGACATACCTCCCGAAGGGACCGGTCATTGCAAGCCATTGCACATTGTAATTTTATCCTCCAGATATATGTTAGCTAGAGTTTCAATAGATGGAGGTTCGTCTCTGAATATCTGTCCTTATACCACCTTGGTGAAGATGAACATCAATCTTAAAAGGATCCAAAGCAGCCATACGGTTATCAAAACTTTTGATGGATCCCGATGAACTTCTGTCGGAGAGATTAAGCTGCCAATTGAGATTGGTCCAAATACATTCAATGTATCCTTCCACGTCTTCAAGATAGATTCAGGATACAACCTGCTATTGGGGAGACCATGGATCCATATGGCTGGAGCCGTCCCTTCTATAGTACATCAACAACTCAAATACATTGTCAACAATAGCTTAGTCACTGTCAAAGCTGAGCCAGAATGTCCTGAACAAAGAGACCTACCACTCATCAGCTTCAATTCAGAAGTTGAGCTGACCAATTTTCATACTTTTGAAGTGAGTAACACGCAATACCATCCTATTGGAGCACCACTTCTCGTACCCAAGATTTCTGTCAAGGTTATGTCGGCCACTCAAGAAATAATGTCATTGGGTCATCAGCCTGGACAAGGGCTTGGTAAAATCAGCTCGGTATTAAACACCATATTCAAGTGTCCAGTCAAACTGGTACATCCAGACTAGGTTATTTTGCCAGTTCCAGCCATAGGAATCCTCATAAGCATAACCAGGTTCCTCAAGCTTCTGCCACATGGCGATTTTCTCCACCTGCACCTCATGAGCTGATACAGTCTCTGGTAAAGGTGCCAGCCCATGTTATGGCTATGCTATTTCCCAAACCAGTACCATTCAAAGCAAAAGAGGTCTTGATTCCTGATCCCGAAGTGGAAGAAACGGAGCGGAAATGTAAACATAACATCGCCATAATGATGTCAGGCATACGCATCATTGTCCATGATGAACATACAAACAGATACACCCAGACGATGATTGCCCAGATGTTATGGTTATCATTCGGGAAAAGGAGGACGATGACAGCCCCTCCATCACTACAGTCCATCTGGACTTTACCCTCGACAATTGGAGCAGCACTCCATGCATTGGTTAACTAGGGTAAAAAGGGGCAGAAATCCCTCTGCCCTGTAGATAACTTTAATTGCTTACTTTTCTATACAGTATTAGCAATTATTTTATCAGTACATACTAACACTTTTGTATGATTAAACAGTTTCATATATTAAGTGGAAGCATATTTTGTTTCAGGACTCTGAATTTAGATGTGCATGTACTTCCTGATGAGGTACGTTTTCTCCACAAGGACTGTAATTTTAATGCAAAGTTGGACTCAAACTTAATGGAAATACAAGAGGACATTGAGACACCTCAGGAGATTAAAGAATGGGTCACAGACAAAACTAAACCCAACCTTGATCAAACTACTTCTTTCAATCTTGGAACCTTAGAAAGCCCTAAGCTAATCCAGATTGGTTCAGACCTAACCCCAAACCAACGGAATGACATGGTTGCGCTATTAACCCAATTCCAAGATGTGTTTGCATGGTCTCACGAAGACATGGTGGGTTTGTCCAATGACATTATCCTTTATCGCCTTCCCATTAAGGAGGGATTTAAGCAAGTCAGGCAAAAGCTCAGGCGATTGAAACCTGAGTTGAGTTTAAACGTTAAAGAGGAAATAGTGAAACAATTTCAAGCTGGAATTATCATGGTGTCTACATATCCGGAATGGATATCCAACATTGTTCCCGTGCCTAAACCAGGAGGAAAGGTGTGAGTTTGTGTGTATTACGGGGATCTAAACAAAGCTTGCCTTAAGGATAGCTTTCACGTGCCCTTTATCCACATTCTTCTTGACAATACTGCTCAATACGGCATGTACTCCTTTGTGGATTGCCTTGTGGGGTACCATCAGATTGTGGTCGCTGAGGAGGACCATGAGAAAACTGCTTTCATCACGCCTTGGGGAATCTTTTGCTACAGACGGTTGTCATTTGGCCTCATCAATGTCAGGGCAACCTACCAGCGAGCCATGATGGCTCTTTTCCAAGATTTAATGCACAAAGAGATAGAGATCTACGTGGATGACATCATTGTCAAATCCCGAAGGGAGGAAGACCACTTTGACCATCTCAAAAAGCTATTCAACAGGTTACGTAAGTACAACTTGAAGTTGAATCCAGCCAAGTGCGCCTTTGGTGTCAAATCAGACAAGTTGCTAGGTTTTTAGTCAGCCACAAAGGGATTGAGCTAGATCCCACCAAAATCCAGGCCATCATGGAAATGCCTATTCCTCAGACAGAGAAGGAAATACGGGGATTTTTGGGAAGAATCAATTTCATTAGCAGGTTTATTTCTCAACTCACAGCAACCTATGAGCCCATCTTCAAGTTGTTAAGGAAGAACTCCTCCATAAAATGGAACGATGAGTGTCAGAAAGCCTTCCTTATAATTAAAGAGCAGCTGGTTAACGCTCCTGTTTTGGTACCACCCAGGGATGATGTTCCTCTGTTCATGTACCTGTCCATTAATGACAATGCCATGGGCTGTATGCTGAGGCAAAAAGACGTCAGAGGCCAAGAATAAGCTATCTATTACCTCAGCAAAAGATTCAGCAGCAATGAACACAAGTACACTCTGATTGAGAAGACTTGTTGTGCTTTCGCACGGGCTTCCATGAGGTTATAACATTACCTCCATGGTCACACAACCCATCTCATATCCCGTGTGGATCCTCTCAAGTATGTGTTCAGTAAGCCCATACTCAATTGTCGGCTATCCAGATGGTAGTTAATCCTACAACAATTTGATATCGTCTATGTAACACAAAAGTCTATTAAAGGTCAAGGAATTGTGGATCAACTGGTTGCTGCACCTGCCCCAAACCCTTAGAAACATATTTTCCCGATGAAGGGGTAATGGCAATTCAGCAACACCATCAGTATGATGCATTCCACACATGGAAAATGTATTTTGATGGAGCTGTTAACATAGAAGGTTCTAGAGCTGGAGCAGTTCTAGTATCCTGTACGGGGGAGCAGTATCCCGTCGCCGTCAAATTATAGTTTGTCAGCACCAACAACACAACTGAGTATGAAGGTTGTATCATGGGGCTAAAACTTGCCCGTTCAATGGGCATCAGGCGGTTAACTGTCTTTGGGGATTCTGAATTGGTAATCAAGCAATCCCCAGGAATCTATCAAACCAAGGAACTACATTTTCTGCCTTACCATCGGTAAGTTTTACAGATGGCTTTGGAGTTCGAAGAAATCTCCTTTCTACATATTCCTAGTAATAGGAATGACTTTGCGGATGAACTAGCAACATTTGCCTCCTTGATTCACATACCTGACAAGGAAACATGCCAAGCATCACATTTTCCCTGTAAAAGGCCCCAACTTATAGGAACTATGTTGGAAAAGTATCGGATAAGCTACCTCCCATCCACAACCCTTGGTATCAGCATATCAAAGAGTATCTGCGAGATGGATCTACACCTGCTGAGGCGAGCCTGATTGAAAAGAGGCGGATCCATTGACTTGCTATGAAATTCTACCTGAGCGGAGATGCACTCTACAAAAGAGATGCCGGATTAGGTCTCCTCAGATGTCTGGACAAAGACCTAGCTCAGAGGCTCATGGATGAGATCCATGGTGGAGTATGTGGCCCACACATGAGCGGACCCCTACTTGTTAAGAAGATCCTCAGAACAAGGCATTATTGGCTTACGCTCAAAGCTGACTGTGATGATCACGTCAAGAGGTGCTATCAATGCCAGATTCATGGGAATGCTATCCAATCCCCTCCATGGGAACTCCACAATATGAGTTCACCACGGCCCTTCTTAATGTGGGGAATGGACGTGACTGTGCCCATCGAGCCACAAGCCAGTAATGGACATCGATTCATATTCACCATGATCGACTACTTCACCAAATGGGTAGAAGTAGCCTCCTTCCCCAGGGTTACCAAAGAAGTCATCATTGCTTTCATCAGAAATAATATCGTCTATCGATATGGACAACCAGAGGTCATTGTGTCAGACAATGCTAAAAACCTCAACAACAGAATGATAGAGGAGTTATGCAGTAAATTCCATATCAAACACCTTAACTCCGTCATCTACCGTCCAAAGATGAACGGTGCTGTTGAAGCGGCTAATAAAAACATCAAGAAGATCATGCAAAAAATGTCCGCCAATCACAAAGGATGGCCTGACCTCTTGCCTCTGACCTTATTAGCCTACAGAACTTCAATGCGTACTTCCACTGGGGCAACCGCCTACTCATTAGCCTATGGGATGGAAGCAAAGGATCAGTTATATCAGCAAAGGATCACACGATCCTACAACAGGAAAGTCCGACTATGGAAGTTTAAATAACATGACTTGGTTTTAAAGAAGATCATTGACAACCAAGATCAATCTAAGGGAAAATTCGCTCCTAACTTGGAAGGCCCGTTTGTTGTCAAGGAAGTATTGACAGGAGGCTCTCTTAGACTACAGGAAATGGATGGCGATGAATTTCCACAGCTTATCAACTCGGACACCGTGAAACGGTACTATGTCTGAGGTTATCATCAAGCAAACATCCTGGTTTTTGATCATCAATTCACCAGTCATTCCGATTTTCTAACCCTTTATACATACTCTTCTGCCCCTCAGGGAAACATACATTTCAAACTAGCAGCCTGGTTTCACCTTATTGCAAAACCTTTCATACAATTTTGGTTATCCTGAAGAGAGGATTGAACCTTTCATACCCGCAGTTTGTCCTGAAGACAGGATTAAACTATCCTACGCTTGCAGTTTGTCCTGAAGACAGGATCAAACTTTTTCCATACCTGCAGTTTGTCCCCATCATGGGATCAAACTTTCTTCTCCCCATGATATAGCTTTTGCACATGGGATTCATACTTCTCTTGGTACCGCAATTAAGTCACGAGGGCGAACTACGTCGACCGATCTCCCCGATACACGGAGTACGTGGGCAACCATATTATATATGGCCCTAGTAGCAATAAACAAAAACAACAAAACATTTACGCCCTTTCTCTACAAAAACAAAAACCACAAAAACACTTCTACACCCTTCTTCATCAATAAAGATTTTACACCAATCTGCCTTTCACATTCGGGCCACAACCTCTTACACCAGTTCGAACTACGTGAGACCTGATCTCCTCTTCAATAGAGAGTGCGTGGCGACTATTTATGGTTCAGTCTAACCCCCTACCAGAAAAAAATACTTGTCACACGATACTGGGATCAACCTTCAATCCACCACATTTCATCAGCTTCAGACCAAAGGGATGGAATTACCCAACCTCTCCTCACCAATAGGAGATTTGGTGACCATCTAAGCTGCGATTGTGCCTCAAAGAGCAACACCAATCCATAAGAGATGGAATTAACTAGGCTTCTCATAAATAGAAGTACTGGCGACCATCTGTGGTGCAGTCAATCTCAGAGAGGAAAAGCCATACTCCTCTCCATATTTCCATATAAAAACCAGTCCCAAGACACCAAAGATGTTATGGATACATACAGATCAATGATCCATTCTGAGAGATCATGCGATAGCTCAATGTCCACATATCAAGGATGAGTTCAGAATATATCAAGATCACAAAGCCCTAAAGAAATAGGCAAATATCAAGCAAGTATCAAGTCATGACTGAAAGGGAAGTAAATCAAAATATATTTCTCTGCCATATATAATACTGTTTGATATATACAATATGTGCTGTACATGACAAAATGGCTAAGCTAGTCTGTGCAGGAAAATACAAGTCTATCTACGGATCTGTGTGTATGCAGACTATCAGATCTAACATAGCATCCCTCTCCAAAGAAGGAGGTAAAGCTGCAAGCTCTTGCCCAATGGTATCTACACGAGCTAGCAGATCTGAGGCTAACTGCATGGTGTCATGATGCTCATCGATATATGTACTCATATCGGCAATGATGTCAGTCGTATGGGATCTCACTGAAGTACTGTCTGTGATGGCCAAATCCCGAGCAGATAGGGCAGTATCCCGCTCCACAATCAATGAATCTCTGGCTGATCTAGCCTCATCTCTCTCTAACAGAGCAGCGTCTCTCCCATTAAGAGCTATCAACATCGAGGCCCTAGCCTAATCTCTCTTATAGGTCCTCAGATGTAGACTCTGCTCCAGATACTGTGCCGAATTCTGAATGACATTATCACTTGTAGTGGGAGAATCCATCACAAATGCTGGCAACCCAACAGTCAAATCCTCCTCGATGGGAATATCAGCCTCCTCCATAGGCTTCTCATTGTCGGAATCAGTCCCATGCAATGTGGATACTACCACAGCCGATGTAGTCTCTGTCTCCATCCATGCAGAATACTCTGCAGAACAACCCGGATGGCTGATAGAAAACTCAGATAGCTCTTGTTGATCCCAATAGGCATAAAACCTGGATCTGTCCTCTACTGATAAATGCCGAGAAGCGAAGCGCTGACTCGATGCCCCCTCAAAAGGATGGAAGTCATGGAGCTTGTCAAACTGACACATCACGGCCATTGGGTGGTAAGAAATCATGCCTCTCAAGCCAGCTAGAGGAAGATAATCCATGCCCGGAGCATGAGTAATGAAGCTATAGGGTGAACTAAGCCGTATACACGATAATATAGCAAACGGATCTCCAATCCCTGCTAGGAAAGCTGACCAAGATGCAGCATATGTACACTCCGTAGGCTGAAAGGAGTATGACATGGCTATATCATGGGTGAAACAATACACATGCCGTATGAAAGTGCCAATCAGTCTAAAGTGTGACATAAACCACACGTACAACATGACCGAACTGCCTGTAAACACTCCTACCAAATAAGTACAGCAATATGTGGCCAACTTCAGAGTCCCTACCATAATCATCGGTATAATGGTGTGACCCTCCCTGAGAGTTCTCACTGCCATAATGACCCCTATGTCCAACTCATCCATATATCATGGCATGTAGACATATGACAGTACGCATAACAGCAGTACATCCACTCTGGATGAACGCAAATGATCCTCCAGTGTGGTAAAATCCCCGGAATGCCGTGCATAACTATCCTCTAAGCCAACTCTGTCAAACAGAAAATGCTGGGATATAACGTGGCCAGATGTGATCTCATCCTTCACCACTCTACGCGTCAAGCCAGTGAGGGTCATAAACTGCCTACTCATGTCTCCAATAGCCATATGCATGCAAGGTCTATCTAGTGGTAGCATCGTCAAACGTGCATACTCCTCTAAAGTAGGAGTCAACTCCTGGGTCCCAAATCTAAAAACCTGCTTCTCCGATACCCAGTGCTCCAGCATGCCCTCCACGAATCCTATGGGAATCTGAAACATCAACAGGGTCATAGTATACTACAACAAATGATCTACAGTCACCCTGTCTGATGGTGACATGCTATCATACCACGATCACATACCCGATGCCACCAAAGATGGTGGGGTATGATCAATACGGCTAACTGTCGAAGAAGACATCTGTACGGGCCGTGTCATTAGACCATGCAAGGGTTAATACTAAATATCTCTGGACATACATACATATGCATAACATAATAACATGCATGATACAATAGATGACACTATGATATAGGGAATGAAAAACTGTACATGCATTCCTAAGTATATCATCATCTAATACATCTTTGTACAGCTAAAATACAGGGGAATGGGGAAAAACTACCCTACATCTAACAGAGGCCTATCAAAAGATATAACGAGAATGGGGAATGCAACCCAATGTCTAATAGAGGCCTATAAAAAGAGATAACGAGAATATACATCAGAAGAAGTCAATGGTATCGATGTCTACATCGTCAATCCTGTCCACCTGATGTAACTCCTCCTGAGTCACTGGATCTCTATCTACAGGGATGTCAGGCCTATACAAGGGAGGATCTGCTCTGACAAAACCATATGGGTCACCTGAGGGGCCAGCGCCAGAGCTAGAAGGATCAAAAGTGTCTGCCTCTGAAGGATCTCTACCCAAGTGCCAGATAAAGAAATGTGCCCAGTCTAATTGCCGTGTCAAACTGTCAATCTGTGTCACATGAGTCGGATCTCTGACACAGGCTAGCCAATCCGTCATCATCACGGATCCTGGAACCATATCCCCTATGAACTGTGTGGCGCGGGTCTGGGCTCCAATGGTACGAGGGAACCACCAATGCTGGAACATCTTCTAAGTGCAGGGACCCTCTGATAATGTGAAACTGTCAATCCCCAACAATGGGATATCAATGACGAGTGACTGCAAAATAGGCAAATAACGCCTGGCAGGAGGCAAGATCGGCATGCAAATCTCTCCTGTAGTTCTCCTGATAGCACGATCTCCTAAGTAGAGCTCTCATCCTTCATCTGTGAAGAGAGGAATCCTACGGGTGGAAATCACGTGCTCGACACCAGTCGGGTACCCATCCTCAAATCCAATATTCAAGTGTTCCCCAGAATAGGGAACCCATGTGATGACATCCGCTGTCAATAACTCCAGCTATAGGCGGCAATGAGTGAAACCCTCAGCAACAGGGACCTCCGCCAGTATGGAATGATGCCATCGTCGTCCTCGTGTATAGGTGTCTAAACCTAACACGCTCATAGGACGCAAACATGGAAGCCTCTCATAGGCCCAAAATTGCCAACACAAAGGAAAACATCTGCTGTCAGTCAACACTCTTAACCTGTACATGGAAAAATACAAGAGAAATACTCACAAGCAGAAATGGGTAGAATCCTAACCAAGCCTCGGTCAAGCCCTGCGATTGCATGCGTATTCCTCTGAGGAAGTAGGCGAAGGTGTAGGAACCCCAATTCTAATCTCCTATATAGTCCACGTGTCGAGTGGCACTAATCAAAGCGAAGGATATCATAGAAGAGTTATCTACTATGAAGAAGCCCCTAATGATCATCAGGAACAATCGACAAAGAATGTGTTCCCTGACTCTCACATCATCGGGTATGGGCTCACTCAATAGCCTGCTCATAGCATCCATGCTCAGAGGACCTGTACGTACAGTCTTGCCCTTGAGCGCCTCCGCCGGAACTCCCAACAAGGATTTAACGAAAATAGGGATAATATCCGCCGTACAAGGCACTGGATCCCCTCCAAACTCCATACCTATGATAAATCACCAATCCATCGGCGTCATCATCACCTCAAAGTCCAGCAAATGGAGTAACTGAGTCTGGTGAAACCAGTGCTCAGACAATGCCCTGAGGTAACCCCAAGGGCAATGACGGGGAAGAATGGAAAAGAACATCCTGAATCCCCAGCCATGTACAATCGCTCTATAGTCATCGTGCAAAGCTTGATACATAGAGTGGATACTGAACCAATTCCCTCGAGGCTTTGTAAAGCCGGGAACCTACATCAAATGCAGATCAACATCAGAACCCTTTACTCCTCATCAATAGGAAACAAGGAAGATTAAGATCTAACTTTATACCTCGTTTGCGTGCAGGTAGACTGAAGGATATCGACTCAAGTCACCCAGAAGCTCTGGGTTTGCCACTTGAATACCTGGCAAATCCCTACGGGGAACACGTGTAGTAGGAGTAGGAACCTCAACCGGTACATCCTCCTCCTCGTCCTCGACATCCGGCACTTCAACCCAGATAGGACGTATCACCGCCTCCACTAAACGCATTTAGGTCACTCCTAACGTAATCTGGGTCGATGCACTTCAAAAGCCCTCCTCCGTACAACAGAAGTGGTCCTGCGGGAACTACTCGGCTGATCTAGATCCATAATATCTGGAAAACAAATCTCCAAATCACCTTAGAAAGGGTGTGGTAAATTCTTACCTGGATCTTTTCAGAATACATTTTTATGACTACATGCATGCATACATTATTTTAACATACTTCTACATTAGAGTTAAAAATGCATGACTACCCAATGCCTATGTTTTGGAAAATTTTTGCCATAGTCCCCTTTGTAAATAGGACTATCCACATGCACATAGGCATGACTAGGTGGTCATCCAATAGCACACCTACCCACGGTCATATACATCCTACATGCATTAATACATCATAGTAAAAAACCTATAAGTGTAGTCTAATTACCAGGATTATTTTACTTTTCTACCTTTACTCATTTGTCCTCAAATAGGATAAGAAATGACAGTAAAAGGTGCCAATTTGACTGTTTTAAAAGTCAAATTTTTTCACATCATTATGTTCAGCATAGTTTAATACTAACATTTACTATGTTGAATATTTTTTATCAAGTCATATCAGCATGTATATTCACTACTATGTGTCTAAGTGCATTTCATGTGATAAATCACTTTCCAACGGATAGAAACTGGAAAAGAATACATGTATATGTTAACAGGACAGTGAAGAACACTTGTACGGTGGAAGAATGTGCAAAAAGTCGCCCGAACTCAGCAGGTCTGAAGAAGAGCTCTCAGATTTCCTTCGCGGTGCAACTTGAAAGTGATTTATGAAAGCAACTTTCAGCCATTTCATACTCACGGTTGGCCGCAGGTCCACCTGCGGCTGCCATAGGTGTACCTGCGGCACCCATACATTGGTCCCACACCTCCGGCTCGGTCCAGTTTGAGTTGCAAAGGAGGTCTCTCAAGCTGAAAAGGCCAAATCAGGAATAAAAACGCTACGCGATTGAGCGGAATAGCATGAAATCCTGGTTTTCTCGGACCGAACTCTGGCTCCACATATCAATCATTGGTATTCGCCTGCATACAAGGTATACTATACCAGTGGCCTCAGCTTTTACAAATCATGTTTGGCAATACCTCACAAAGGTCTGATGCCATCAGTGCAGGGTCATAGTCCTAAAACCTTCCCCGGCGTGGGTTACAACGCCGAAGTTATAAATTGATAACGTATCCCCAGCGGGGGTTACAACATCGAAGTTATAAATTGATAATGTATCCCCGGCGGGGGTCACAACACCAACTTTTAAGCATCCACGTATCCCCGGCGGGGGTTACACCGCATTCTCGACTATTGATAGATACATCAATAAAGGTCAAGCAACTTTGACGTTATCTCAGCCGGTGGCAAGTAAACCCATCGAAACCATTGATACACACATCAATGAAGGTCAAACAACCTTGACGTTAACTCAGCTGATGGCAAGTAAACCCATCGAAGCAACGTATCCCCGGCGGGGGTTACAACGCCGAAGTCAGACATTGAAAAATATCCCCAGTGGGGGCACACCGTGATTCAACCATTGATATACGCGTTAATGAAGGTCAAGCAGCCTTGACATACTCACCAGTAAGGGTCACAATGCAATGCAGTCATTGATACACACATCAATGAATGTCAAGCAGCCTTGACAATTTGCCCAGAAGGGATCTATCCGGTGATACACACATCAGCGAAGGTCAGGTAGCCCTGATAATACATACTGTTGGAAGTAACTCCAACAAAGATCATGGTATATGCTAGTGACAAACTAGAGAGGACCATCTTCATCAGAGAGGACTGATGATGGAATATGTTATACACATCCTCAAAACAGACAAAGCTTTATCCCCACAGATCTATTTCACACGAGAGGCACCTCTATGGAGTAGAAGTCTGTATCAAGGATCCATGACTTTGGTGATAGCCCCAACATCAACATCCATGAAGACTTGGATCGCACATCCAAGACATCACTGATTGTCATCCCCGGCAGGATTAAAAGGGAACCGGCAATCATTCATTCATGCATAATACATTTGCATCATGTTGCTGCACATAGTATCATGTTTATCTTGTTGCATTTCAAGTGTCTAGGATTCTTTATCATATCCATGCCCTGCATGGCATGAATATGATAAAGAGGGGCATCTGTAGACACTCAAAATTTTCTACACACCTGTTACTGACATTGCAGGAGGGCAGATTCATCTTTCAGAGATAACCCTGGAAGACTACTCACATCCATTCCGGATACTACCGAAAGTTCAGTCTCAACCCTGAAACACACACCAGGAGTATCAATTCCAACCTCGGAGATAACCCAAGTTTCGTCCTTGGAGATAACCCCAAGGAATGTTGTTGTAGTTCCGGCGATAACTCCGGAAATGCTTGTTTCAAAGGCATGCGATCAGCTTCAATCTCAGACCTCTTGCCGAGGTACTCATACCAAAGACCCAGAGCTAACACTGGGAAGATAGACACACTCACAGATGACCTTGCAGGATTCAAAAACTTGCAGTAGTCCAATCTCAGATGTAACCCTGAGCAACGTCTGCTATCAGCCAAAACCAGAGATAACCCCGGTGAGGAGTCAAACTGTCATCTTGCCACCTCAACCCCTGCGTGCCGTCTCAACATTTAATACATACATACATACAACAATGTCCCACAAGAGCTAAGGAGTTCCAATCCTGAGTGACTTTTACACGTGGCAGCACATCGGATAGAATTTAAAGCTTGAAGACCATGGGCATGGTCCCCTCTTCCTGACTTCGTACAACCACTAATCCCATGTCATTGCGTAACTCTTGATAAAAACAGTTTGAAGATGGTCTTGTATACCTCATTCGGATGCTCGGATTGAAGTTCTGCAAGTTCGAAAGCGACATCACAAAGGCACTGCAGTGCATGTACTTCCGAGACTAAGAGGACCCATGGAGCTGAGGCACCCCAGCGTGAAGGTGCATCTACAGCCACATGAGTACACACTGGGCTCCCCTCTATAAATAGAGGGCTTGGGGTGGCCATATTCAAGAGAAAAAAAGGTGAGAAAGCCCTATCCAATTTGCTCTGTACACACCCCATATTGAGTGTTTCCTCATTTTAAACACCTGTTAGCTCACATATAGCTATATTTTTACCGGCGGGAGCAGAGTGTTTATCCATCTAGAGTCATAGAAGCCTGCTTTGGCAGCCCACTGTAAGCCTTCTCACACTCTATAAAGCCTTTCTCTTCATCTTTGCACACACTATTCTTAACATTGAGAGTCGTGTTGTGTGCGTATGCCCAGACTTCGATACGTGGTTTTAATTTCTGTCTTTATATATACTTATATATGTATATATTTATATACGGACTAACATTATCGAGTTATGCCTCGATTGAGCCTAGACTTACGTCTGGAGCGTTTACTTTCTTATATATATATATATATATATATTTGTCAGGCCTGGAGTTTACTTCGAGGCCTTTTACTGCTTTACTTACATTTTGTCCTGCCTGGAGTTTACTTCGTGGCGGTTGATCGTCTTTACTGCTTCAACAGTCCATCTATGCACGTAAGCCAAAGATGACTTTCATCACAATATAAGCATGAAGATGATGACAATGATATTAGAATTAATCAAACAAAATCAAGGATAAATATTAAAGACTTTAAATTTATCCAGAGTTTAAAAATATCCAAATTGTCAACATGATACTGCTTTGTGAAGTAAAATTCAAGAATAATATTCATGTATCAAAAAAAAATTGGACAGAAAAGGAATATATTTTTCTGGTGAATAGTACCCCTTGAATAGTACTTTGGAAATAGTACCTCGTGAATAGTATCCGAGCATGAAAAGTTCTCCAAATACCAAAATAAATAATATTGTAGTGAATAGTAACCGGGTGAATAGTAATCTGTGAATAGTAACTCGTGAATAGTACTCCGGCATAAAAAGTGCCCCAAATACTCGAGTGAATAATATTCGAGTGAATAGTAACTGGGTGAATAGTAACCCATAAATAGTAACTCATGAATAGTATTCCGGTATGAAAAGATCCATAATTATTAAGAAATCTCAGAACAATATTTCCATAAAAAGATACTAGATGAAGCGCAAATATCAAGGATATTCTACTGATTTCACGGAGTATAGAAGCAATACTTTAACTGAATGAGGGTATAATCAGGAATATGAGACGAAATAATATTACTCACATACTACAGAGTATGGAAAAAAATATTATTCCTTATGAATATTGAACAAAAATAATATCCCTTACCTCAGAAGAAGACTGGATACTGGAATAGTGAAGTAGCAGACTTCTCTTCTTCTTTCTCTCTATAGCTTCTCTCTCTATATATTCTCTCTCTATAATTGCTCTTGTGAATCTTAGTGACTTGGTGAGAATGAAAAAAGAATGAGCTTAAATTTATAGGAAAATATAATTTTGATATTTGCACGTTTTGGGGCTCGAAATATTTCGGTATAATACCTTCATCTTTTCCTCCATTTTTAATTTAGTCCTACAAGTATTATCAAATTTGCACCACTTCCCCTAATAGTACATCATGTGAATCAATAGTTCTATACATGTGAAAAAATAGTTACAGTATAGTACCTTCATCTATACCTCTATTTTTAATTTAGTCATGCAAATATTATCAATCTTGCACCACCTCCCCTAATAGTACATGCATGTGAAGCAATAGTACATACATGTGAACAAATAGTTATAATCATGTGAATTAATAGCAATTAATTGCTCATTTATCCGATTAATCACCCGATTGGTCAATATAACCTCCAGAAATCAATTATTATCGAAATAAATGTCAATTTCCATTAACATTAGTAATCCCAACATAATGGAACTATCAATTTCATCTTTAATCAACACAAATTTATTCATCATTAATATTATAACTCATAATATTTAACAACCAGATCATTCTCAGGAAAGAGGGGACTTTTCGATAAGGATTTCTCCCTATTAGCACGCAATTAGGTGACCAAACCTCTCCTCGACAAAACTTTCTAAACATCGTCAATATTGCAAATAATAATATGAATAACTTTGTCATCTCAATTATTGATTTAATAATATAAAATATTATGCAGATGATACTTTGTGACAATAATTGAATCAATAATATGAGAGATATTATGTAGAAATTACTGCAGCAATAATTGAGTATAACTGAGTGACTTCTCACGTAAGCATCAATAATCAATACCGTGTGCTACTATTCAACCACGCGTATTACTGTACTTTTACTACCAGGTAGTTCAACAATTTAACGGTAAAACTTTCGCCGTTATTTTTATAAAAGATATTTCTGTCATTTTCTAACTCCGACAATACTTCCGTTGTGGGGTCCGCCAATGATTGTGTCGTCGTACGAATATTCCTTGTTAAAACAAACATTCTCCGACCAATCGAATATTTTATTACCACTTGCTTACTTTGCAAAAATTGTAAATATTACCCACAACTATAACATTATATCAAATCCACACCATAATCTTTAAAAATATATTTTGAGAAAAATTAATCTTTATTCATAAATTTGGGGTCTTACAACCTCCCCTTCTTATGAAATTTCATCCTCAAAATTAGGGTACGTATCTTGTATGTTGAAGAGGTGAGGATACCTTGACTTCATTTCAGATTCTAATTCCTAGGTCATTTCTTCAACATCATGGTTTCTCCACAAAACTTTGACTTGAGGTATAATCTTGGAGCGTAGAATATGATCCTTCTTATCCAAGATTTTAACAAGTACCTCTTCATATGTTAAATCTTTCGCAATCTCGTCCGGTTCTAATTCAATAATGTGGTTCGGGTCTTTTACATATTTACGTAACATAGATAGGTGAAAAACGTTATGAACACGAGATATACTTGGCGGTAAGGCGAGTCTATAGGCCACAGTTCCTACTCGATCGATGATTTCAAATGGACCAATAAAATCGAGGGTTGAGATTTCCTCTCTTCATCGATTCTTGCTTCTTGAATAACGCCTTCTTGAACCTTCTTCTTCACATCCATCAGCTCTAAGTCTGTAGCTTGAGCAGCTTTAACTTTATCGATTAAAGTCGGTTCTACTCGTATATTTGCCATCATCACGTGGGTCCCTGGAGACTTTGACTCTATCTCCATCCTTTGTAAGTCATACAAAATGGGCCTTTGCGTTGTCAATATCGCACTCGTACCCGCATATGATTTTTTACTCAATGTGTCAGATACTATGTTCGCTATTCCAGATTGGTATTGAATGGTATGAACGTAATCTTTCAATAGCTCATGGCAACGTCGTTGCCGCATGTTGAGTTCCTTTTGGGTGAAGAAATATTGGAAGCTTTTATGATCCGTATAGATCTCCACTTTCTCCCTATACAGATGCCTCTAGATTTTAAGCGCAAAAATGAAAGTTGTCAACTTTAGATCATGAGTAAGATAATTCCTCTTATATTCTTTGATTTGTTGTGAGGCATAGCCTATGACTTTCCCATGTTGCATGAGAACACATCCTAAACCTTTATGCGAAGCATCATCAGATAGACAAATCCTCGAACCGAGATGGTATTGTCGAATGGTGTTGAAATGAGTCCCCTCTTGAGTTCTTGAAAACTCTTCTCACATTCCTCACTCCAACAGAATTTTGTATCTTTTCGAGTCAGCTGAGTTAATAGAGTAGCAATTCAAGAAAATCCATCCACGAATCTCCTTGAATTGCTTCAATCTTTGTCGAGTCAACAAATATTCTGTGATTTGATATCACGTGCCAAAGGAATGCTACTTCCATAAGCCAGAACTCACATTTCTTTAACTTGGCATATAGCTTGTTTTCACGAAGCTTTTGGAGTATTAGCCTCAAGTGTTGCTCATGATCTTCACGGCTTTTGGAGTATATGAGAATGTCATCAATAAAGACAACCACGAAATGATCCAAATATTCATTGAATACTCGGTTCATCATATCCATGAAGGTAGCAGGAGCATTAGTTAATCCAAAAACATGACTAGAAATTCATAATGCCCGTACCGAGTTTTGAAAGCAGTCTTTGGAATGTCATCAGTTTTAATCTTTAACTGATGATATCCAGAACGAAGATCGATCTTTGAAAAGAATTTAGCGCCTTGCAACTGGTCAAACAGGTCATCAATGCGAGGCAATGGGTACCTATTTTTGATGGTGACATGATTCAACTCCCGATAATCAATACAAAGTCGCATACTTCCATCTTTCTTCTTTACGAATAGAACAGGAGCACCCGAAGGAGACGTACTAGGACGAATGAAACCAATGTCTAACAACTCCTGCAGTTGGGTTTTTAACTCTTAAAGTTCAATAGGAGCCATTCGATATGGGGCTTTAGAAATGGGTTTTGTACCGGGTTCAAGGTCGATACAAAATTTGATTTCACGCTCTGGGGGTAGGCCAAGAAGTTCCTCAAGGAATACGTCAGGAAATTTATTAACAATTGAAATATCATTCAAATCTGACATATTTTTGTTTAAATATGTGACATGGGCTAAGAATTCTTGACATCAATTTTTTAATAAACGAATAGCTTTATGGCTTGATATGATAGTGATTGACTTTAGTGGTTTGGTTGTTTGAATTCTCATAATAGGTTGGTTAGGAAGGTTAACAACCTTACAAAAATAATCAATTTTAGCATGGTGAGTAGTTAACCAATCAATCCCTAAAATCACATCAAATGCAAGTATTTTCAAAGAAATAAGATCGACAGGTAATGTGAGGGTACTGATTTGAACCAAACAAAATTTATAAATAGTGGATGTAACGAAGGTTCCTCCTAATGGAGTTTCAACCGATAAGTCAAAGTCTAATTTCTCAGGAGTCAAATTTAATTGTTGAACGCAAGTAGGAGAAATAAAAGAATGGGTAGAACCGATATCGAATAAGGTATAGACTTTGAAAAATTTTATGATTAACTTACCCGTGATAACTTTGTTCGGGTTCCTCACTTTTTGGGAAGTCACGAAAAGCGCTCTCACCTAAACCATCGATTTTGACTTGTCTAGGACAACCTTTGGTGTCATCATTACTGTTGTAATGGACTTTTGCTATAGGGCATATTTCACCCTCAACTGCTTCTTCGTACTCCTAATCCATGATCTGAATCATTAATCTTCGATCCATATTCAATTGGGGTTGACCGCAATGTATAGGGTAATTCAAAACTCGATGTTGGGTTCTCCCAATTGCTGTCGAAAAAGAGAAATACATATCATCTATTTTAGCCTTCTTGGATCGGACTTCTCTTTCCACAATATCAACGCGTCGTGCGGATTTTACCCATGCATCCTTCATTCTCACTCGTTCATTTGTTTCTTCTTTCAACTGATCCTTGACATTTGAATTCTCAGATTCCAGCTTTATCATCTTATACTCAGCCAAAGAGTGCTTCTGTTCAAGCATTACATATCGGGTAACACAAGCTTGAATTATTGCATCCTTTTGCTCAACGACCGCCTGCCGTTCTTCAGCCTACTCCTTTAACTCATGAATACGATTTTGCAGTTCTACATTTTGATCATAAAGTTCTCCTAATAAATTCTCCTCAAGTTCCTCTTCTTCCTCACTCTCAGCTACTACCTCTGCGACTAGCTCAATTTTAAAAGCAACTATTAATTCTTCACTCACCACATGGATATCTGTTGGGTAAAATCTAGTTACGCACAACACGCAAGTATACGTGGTCAACAAGTAATACAGTGAAAGTAGAGTATCATTCCCATGAGGAATTATTAATATAAATTACCAACTATTAACTCTTAACCAAACTAATTTTATTTAAACAATCAATTTAATGTTATAAAGTAAAGTACTTAATTAAACTAATTCTAATTACCACTAATTACAAATCAGGTTATGGAGATTTAAGATCACAACTTCACTTATTGATTCATTTAAGTTAACACACTTCTCATCAATTATTTTCTATCCTAAATTGTTAATCAAGAACACTAAAGCAGATAAAACCACCTCTCGATGCATAATACCCATACTTACTTAAATCCACAATTGATAGCATTAAGCAAGACACCCTAATTAACTAATTCACTATATCTCTATGTGAATTACAATTAAAAAGGATTTAAAGAACAAGTTCTCTATAAGATTACATATGGTGTAAAGGCATATCTCTATCCTAAACACAAATCATCAATTCCATCTATGCAGAAATCACAAAAATATATTATCATGAGCAGATCTAAATCTATACTTCATCTATCGACTTCATATAGATTATCACGGTAATTGAAAGCTAGGCAATTAACAAATTAAGTTCAAATCACAATAGACAATCCTCACAATAGAAAATAATAATTGATAGCGAAGCATATTAAAATAAATTACACCATAAGATCCATTGTAATCTCAAACAAAGAATTAGTTCATTAAATTAAAACTAAGAATCCACACTTGAATAAACATTAAAAGACAAAACTAAGAGTAGAGTAAAGAATAAATCTGTTGTCAGCAAATCTCCACTTCCTCAAGCTCCTGCACTTGATCTTCAATGGTCTCCAAGTTGTATCAATCTCCAGAACTAATAAGAACTAGGGTTTTGCTCATAATCTACTCTAATCTAATCTAATGGAATTCTCCAAAAACTAGCCTCTAATCCTTGTAATTCTCCTCCTTTTATATGCCTCTTTATATGTCTTTAAGTCCTCATGGAAGTCCTTGAATCAATCAGCTCGAACCAATCCTTCTTGAACTCAAATTCTGACAAAATTCACTTTTTCTACGTGTACCCAAGCCCCAGCTTGCTTGTTACCTTGAAAATAGTAAGCCCCAGCTTGCTATGCTGCTGTAATTTAGTCTTGACCCCCATGCCCCGACTTGGGTGTTAGGCTTAAAAGAGCAAGCCCCAGCTTGGGTATAAGCTGTTAGTTGTTTTTCTGTTGTAGTGTCCTCTAGTAAAACGGTCATAACTTCTGATCCGGGATGAGTTACAGGGCCTGTCACCTATCAAATCGAAGATATCGACGAGATCTACAACTTTCTTTATTTGAGTTTTGAGAAATAAGGAACGGATGATGGTCGAAATTGGACTGGAAATGACTGCTATGCAAATGGCCACCCAAAACAGCGAAGTTCAACGTCCGTTGGTACAAATGTCATAACTCTTGCATCCGAACTCCGATTGGAATGATTTAAGATGTTCTGGAAAGCTAAGAAGAAGCTCTACAATATAGTCCAAGTTCCAAGATAAGAACATCAAATGAACATGAAAAGCCCAAACAATGTCTGGAATTGCTTTTCCTTGCATTTTCATACCAATAGTCGCTCACACAGCTCCCAAACATATAATCTAGAAAATGATCACAAAATGCATGAAAAGTAACTGAGAAACATGAGATTAAGCAAATAATTCAATTAGTAGATATCAGATAAGTAGGTATAAAATCTACTTATCAAATACCCCCAAACTTAAACATTTGTTTGTCCTCAAGCAACAACACAAAACAACAATTCTATGTAATGCAGCTAATCTACATGCCTACGAATCTAGTAGTAATGACAGAAACAAGTCTATTCACCCGACCTTAGAGAAATCAAGTAAACATGATAATACATCATATCAAAACTCATCAGTAAATTCCTATAAATCGTCAAATCTTAAACTATTATCACTGATATAGTACATGTGTGCTCAACAACTATACTAACTGATATAATACTAAATGCAACACATAATAGATCTCTTTAAAGGCATCATACAGTGTAAACTAACAAAATTAACGAACAAGCTAGATCCAACTAAAGTTAAACATTCACCAAGTTCAAGAGTCCAATCCGGGATACTTATGTTTTTCTTTTAATTACGGGGGCTTTTTGCTCTTTTCCCGTTTTATTTTTTTTTTCAACCATGACTGTGCAATGTCTCATTCCATTAGGCTAACAGTGCTTCCCCTTAGCGAGCTTTCGCCCAACGACTTCCAGAACATAAAGACCTTAGGACGCTAGGTGTAAAGACACTCCCTCGGGCGTACTTGCTCAAGTAACAAAGTCCCCGAAACAAGACTAGCCACGATATTTATTTTCATCATTTTTTATTGTTTTTTTTCTTTTTTTTAAGCTTATATATCCAAAATTTTCCCCCAAACTTAAGTTTTTGTCTAAATTTAGCCATCTCCGCCTGTTCATATCTTTCATTCATCCAAACTAGTATTATCCTTAAGAAATCCATTATGTATCAATTTAAACTTAATCAGTTAACAAAGTTGTCTCTAACGTGCTAACCTTAAATATACCAGTTTCAAACAGAAAAAGATTCAATTCATAACAAGAAATCACATCAAAGCTATAATAAACAGTACTATACTTGTCTACCTAATTTCAATCTCATCAATGGCCAAAATAGACTGTAACTATCTAACAGCTGGACTCATGCAAGATGTACTAAATTCTATATAAACATAGTAAACTAACTACTAATTTTTTTTAATTTTCAATTTTTTCATTTCAAGAAAGTGAATGCAAAAACTAAATGTAACTATAAGAACTACAATGTAAATAACTAACTATATGCAATACGACACTAAAATGCCCCCCCCCCCCAAACTTAAACTAGACTAGACATTGTCCTCAATGGCTGAAATAGGAAAAAATTAAAAGAGAGGACTTCCCTAAAAATACAACATTTTCCTTCTTGTCTGCTATGTCTGAAGAATAGGCTAGACACATTGAACAAATTGGGTACCCCACTTGAATTTGACTTGAATAACCTTTCCATAATCTTTTGCCTGACCATTGAACCTCCAATACCTGCAATTAAGAGAGACAACATGGATTAAAATAACACTTTGGATTGGTAAGAGAACTTAATAAGAAAATTAATTCCTATCTACTAAATAAACTAGTAAAGCATATAAATATAAAAATTCCTGGGTTGCCTCCCGGTCATATTGATTCTACGCCTTTCGGCTGACTTTGTCTGGTCAATGATATCCAATTCCTTGTCGATAGTTGAGGAACCCTCCATCCATCAAAAATAATGTAACTTTTGGTAGGTTCCCATTTGTGATAGCTATCACATTAAATTCACCTAGCATGCTTTGTTTAAATAAGTGCCCAACTGAGAATGTTGAATAACTAGGTGCTTTTCCGTCTGTTGAGTCTATGATTAGATTGGGGCTTTTAGGCTTGGCAAGCACAACGGGCTCTTCTTCTATTTTCTCCTCCTCATCCCACCACGGCTTCACATGTGTACTAGCTCTCATGTCAAAAAGAGCCTTGCCGACGACATGACTACCAAGCAGGCACAATTTTGTAAATCTAACTAGACCCTTGATCTTTGGTGGAGAAGGCACTTGGGGCACTAATAACATCGGCTCATTCTCATTGGTTCTCACAGTTAGTTCTTCACTGACCTTGTTTTCATTATCCCCACTTCTCTCCTTTTTTTCAACATCTTGTGGCTCTTCTAGTTGTAGATTTGGTTCAGGCACTTCATCATACTCGGAATCCTCATTATAACACCAATTATATTGAAGACAGTTGTTTAAGACTTTAAACATTTGATCTATCTTATTCTGTAGATTTTGAATTGATATCTCTTGATTAATCCTCATCTCGTCATTTGATGCTATGAACTTGGATAACAATTCCTCCAACCTTGAATTATCTGTCTCAGTTTTGGAATCCATGTATTGAGGACAAAGGGTTGAAGTGGTGTTAAGTTGTTCAATCTGGTTCTGAAAATTATGGCTCGATATTTCTTGACTCATCATTCTTTCCTCTTGGTTTGCTATGATCTTTGACAATAAATCCTCCAAATTTGACTTTTCTTCTTGTAATGGAGGTGGATATGAGAATTCTGAAGTGTATGTTGGATTTGGAGCAGAATATTGATCTTGATAGTTATAGCTCTATGGTGCATCTGGGTGATACCCCCAAACTTGATGATAACTGGGATATACATAATCGTTGAGGTAGTCACCACCATACTGTACTGGCCCAAGACTGATGGTGCATTGATTACTCGGGTGATTACTAGCATAATAATTGCAAGTAACTGTTATCCTTCGATTATGTTGGGCTGCAACAACGTCCAACCTCCTCAAAAGTGTCTCAAGTTGTGCTGATAATGCTGAAAATACTTAAGTCCATCAATCCATATTTCCCTTAGTTGAGTCATGTTTGCCATCCTTCGACTCCGTTGGGCTGCGATAACCTCCAATGTCTTCGAATTTGCCTCAATTTGTACTGACTCTATAGAAAATGTATTAAGTCCATCAATCCATGTTTCCCTTTGTTGAGTCATGTTCGTGTATGGCCATTGACACGCAAAGTCATCCATGGTACCTAAAAAGAGAGAAATATAGGAAGAGAATTAAAAATAAAAATAAAAATATTTAAATTAAGACTAATTTGATAGAAATTAATATTGGCAAAAAATATTAAACTAATTCCCCGACAACAGCGCCAAAAACTTGTTGGGTAAAATCTAGTTACACATAACACGCAAGTATACGTGGTCAACAAGTAATAGAGTGAAAGTAGAGTATCATTCCCACTAGGAATTATTAATATAAATCACCAACTATTAACTCTTAACCAAACTAATTTTATTTAAACAATCAATTTAATGTTATAAAGTAAATTACATAATTAAACTAATTCTAATTACCACTAATACAAATCAGGTTATGGAGATTTAAGATCACAACCTCACTTATTGCATCATTTAAGTTAACACACTTCTCAACAATTATTTTCTATCCTGAATTGTTAATCAAGAACACTAAAACAGATAAAACCACCTCTCGATGCATAATACCCATTCTTACTTAAATCTACAATTGATAGAATTAAGCAAGACGCCCTAATTAACTAATCCACTATATCTCTATATGAATTACAATTAAAAAGGATTTAAGGCACAAGTTCTCTATAAGATTACATATGGCGTAAAGGCATATCTCTATCCTAAACACGAATCATGAATTCCATCTATGCAGAAATCACAAACACATGCTATCATGATCAGATCTAAATCTATACTTCATCTCTTGAGTTCATATAGATTATCACAGTAATTGTTAGCTAGGTAATTAAATAATTAAGTTCAAATCACAATAGACAATCCTCATAATAAAACATAATAATTGATAGCGAAGTATATTAAAATAAATTAAACCATAAGATCCATTGTAATCTCAAATAAAGAATTAGTTCATTGAATTAAAACTACGAATCCACACTTGAATAAACATTAAAAGACAAAACTAAGAGTAGAGTAAAGAATAAATCTGTTGTCAGCAAATCTCCATCTTCCTCGAGCTCCTGCACTTGATCTTCAATGGTCTCCAAGTTGCATCAATCTCCAAAACTAATAAGAACTAGGGTTTTGCTCCTAATCTACTCTAATCTAATATAATGGAATTCTCCAAAAACTAGCCTCTAATCCTAGTAATTCTCCTCCTTTTATATGCCTTTTTATATGTCTTTAAGTCCTCATGCAAGTCCTTGAATCAATCAGCTCGAACCAATCCTTCTTGAACTCAAATTCTGACAAAATTCGCTTTTTCTACGCGTACCCAAGCCCCAACTTGCTTGTTACCTTGCAAATAGAAAGCCCCGGCTTTCTATGCTTCTGTAATTTAGTCTTGACCCCCAAGACCCGGCTTGGGTGTTAGGCTTAAAAGAGCAAGCCCCAGCTTGGGTATAAGTTGTTAATTATTTTTCTGCTGCAGTGTCCTCTCATAAAACGGCTATAACTTCTGATCCGGGAGGAATTACGGGGCCTGCCACCTATCAAATCGAAGCTATCGACGAGATCTACAATTTTCATTATTTGAGTTTTTAGAAATAACGAACGGAGGAAGGTGGAAAGTGGACTGGAAATGACTGCTATGCAAATGGCCACCCAAAACAACGAAGTTCAACGTCCGTTGGTACAAATGTCATAACTCTTGCATCCGAACTCCGATTGGAATGATTCAAGATGTTCCCGAAAGCTAAGAAGAAGCTCTACAATATAGTCCAAGTTCCAAGATAAGAACATGAAATGAACATGAAAGCCCAAACAATGTCCGAAATTTCTTTTTCTTGCATTTTCATACCAATAGTCGCTCACACAACTCCCAAACATATAATCTACAAAATAAACACAAAATGCATGAAAAGTAACTGAGAAACATGAGATTAAGCAAATAATTCAATTAATAGATAGCAGATAAGTAGGTATAAAATCTACTTATCAATATCTCTAATTTCTTCTTCGCCTAACATCCTACATTCAAGTTTTATAACTTAGTTAGTACTCCCCAATAAAAATCTTTGTTATAAAAACATATTACACTCCAATATGTATTCTTTATATGAATCTCCTCGATTCAGCACTTAAAACTCTATATAAGTTCATCTCTTAATTTTTAGATGTCATTCTCAAACACTACCACAAAACAAGGGTTAATTGATATGCCACATATTATCCCTATACTCTGACCGACCAATTAAATAACAAATAAGCTTAGGTAGGTCATACTAGCAAAGAAATTACTTGTCTCTCCCCTCCTAGTTCTAGTCTCACATCTCAACCAGGGATCATATCCCTAAGCTTTGATACCAACTATGACACCCCCAAAATAGGTATACATCACTCATTCTGAATCACTAAATATTGGTACATAAATCAAATACAAACTTCTTTTATACAATACGACAAAAACGTAGCTGAGAGTTTTTACACGAATATTGTCTTCTAGACAATATCCAAACTCAAATGGAGTCCTCATTACATTTATTATCATTTCCTAAAGAGAACAATAAAAGCAAAAGGGTGAGCTCAACTAGCCTAGTAAGAAATATTATGACTAAGATAATGCAGAATAAATTATCATTAGCCTTCAACAGTGTTAAACTGATAAAATACAATAAACATCAAGTTTAACTGTAGTGGAACAAGTAATCCATTAGAAGAGTCAAGTAGAGCATGATATCTACTATATTTTATGATTTAAAAAGTTTTTCATCCACTTTATCGCTGAGACTCAGCTTAATAAATAAACCACATCATCAAATCATCCCTACACTATGGGCCTAGAGTATTCATGTAATCATCAATGGTCATGATTATACCAAATAATCCCTGGTCATAATCATACCAATAACTATCCATCAATGCACTACGGGCCAATGAGGACTTTTACCACATCATTTGTAACATTACGGGTCATGATTATACCAAATTATCCCTGGTCATAATCATACCAATCAACAGTCCATCTATGCACGTAAGCCAAAGATAACTTTCATCACAATATAAGCATGAGGATGATGACAATGATATAAGCATTAATCAAACGAAATCAAGGATAAATATTAAAGACTTTAAATTTATTCAGAGTTTAAAAATATCAAAATTGTCAACATGATACTGCTTTGTGGAGTAAAATTCAAGAATAATATTCATGTATCAATAATAATTTGGACAAAAAAGAAATATATTTTTTGGATAAATAGTACCCCGTAAATAGTACCTTGTGAATAGTACTTTGGGAATAGTACCTCGTGAATAGTACCCCAACATAAAAAGTGCCCCAAATACCAGAGTGAATAATATTCGAGTGAATAGTAATCGCGTGAACAGTAACTCGTGAATAGTAACCTGTGAATAGTACTCTAGCATGAAAAGTACCCCGAATACCCGAGTAAATAATATTTGGGTGAATAATAACTAGGTGAATAGTAACCCATAAATAGTAACTCATGAATAGTATTTTGACATGAAAAGATCCATAATTATCAAGAAAGATCAGAATAATATTTTCATGAAAAGATACTAGATGAAGCACAAATATCAAGGATATTCTACTAATTTCACGGAGTATAGAAGCAATACTTTAACAGAATGAGGGTATAATCAGGAATATGAGACGAAATAATATTACTCACATACTACATTGTATGGAAAAAAATATTATTCCTTATGAATACTGAACAAAAATAATATCCCTTACCTCAGAAGAAGATTGGATACTGGAATAGTGAAGTAGCAGACTTCTCTTCTTCTTTCTCTCTATAGCTTCTCTCTCTATATCTTCTCTCTCTATAATTGCTCTTGTGAATCTTAGTGACTTGGTGAGAATGAAAAAAGAATGAGCTTAAATTTATAGGAAAATATAGTTTTGATAATTGCACGTTTTAGGGCTCGAAATATTTCGGTATAATACCTTCATCTTTTCCTCCATTTTTAATTTAGTCCTACAAGTATTATCAAACTTGCACCACTTCCCCTAATAGTACATCATGTGAATCAGTAGTTCTATATATGTAAAAAAATAGTTACAGTATAGTACCTTCATCTATACCTCTATTTTTAATTTAGTCATGCAAGTATTATCAATCCTGCACCACCTCCCCTAATAGTACATGCATGTGAAGCAATAGTACATACATGTGAACAAATAGTTATAATCATGTGAATTAATAGCAATTAATTGCTCATTTATCCGATTAATCACCCGATTGGTCAATATAACCTCCAGAAATCAATTATTATCGAAATAAATGTCAATTTCCATTAACACTAATAATCCCAACATAATGGAACTATCAATTTCATCTTTAATCAACACAAATTTATTCATCATTAATATTATAACTCATAATATTTAACAACCAGATCATTCTCAGGAAAGAGGGACTTTTCGATAAGGATTTCTCCTATTAAAGACGCAATTAGGTGACCAAACCTCTCCTCGTGAACTTTCTAAACATCGTCAATATTACAAATAATAATATGAATAACTTTGTCATCTCAATTATTGATTTAATAATATAAAATATTATGCGATGATAATCTTGTGACAATAATTGAATCAATAATATGAGAGATATTATGTAGCAATTATCGCAAAGAATAATTGAGTATAACCGAGTGACTTCTTACGTAAGCATCAATAATCAATCTGTGTATGCTACTATTCAACCACGCCAGATTCTCGTACTTTTATTACCGGTAGTTCAACATTTTAACAGTAAAACTTTCGTAGTTATTTTTATAAAAGATATTTACATCATTTTCTAACTCAAATAATACTTCCGTTTGTGGGGTCCGCTTATGATTATTGTCGTCGATTTAATATTCCTTGTTAAAACAAACATTCTCCTAACCAATCGAATATTTTATTACCACTTGCTTACTTTGCAAAATTGTAAATATTACCCACAACTATAACATTATATCAAATCCACACCATAATCTTTAAAAATATATTTTGAGAAAAATTAATCTTTATTCATAAATTTGGGGTCTTACAACCTCCCCTTCTTATGAAATTTCATCCTCAAAATTAGGGTACGTATCTTGTATGTTGAAGAGGTGAGGATACCTTGACTTCATTTCAGATTCTAATTCCTAGGTCATTTCTTCAACATCATGGTTTCTCCACAAAACTTTGACTTGAGGTATAATCTTGGAGCGTAGAATATGATCCTTCTTATCCAAGATTTTAACAAGTACCTCTTCATATGTTAAATCTTTCGCAATCTCGTCCGGTTCTAATTCAATAATGTGGTTCGGGTCTTTTACATATTTACGTAACATAGATAGGTGAAAAACGTTATGAACACGAGATATACTTGGCGGTAAGGCGAGTCTATAGGCCACAGTTCCTACTCGATCGATGATTTCAAATGGACCAATAAAATCGAGGGTTGAGATTTCCTCTCTTCATCGATTCTTGCTTCTTGAATAACGCCTTCTTGAACCTTCTTCTTCACATCCATCAGCTCTAAGTCTGTAGCTTGAGCAGCTTTAACTTTATCGATTAAAGTCGGTTCTACTCGTATATTTGCCATCATCACGTGGGTCCCTGGAGACTTTGACTCTATCTCCATCCTTTGTAAGTCATACAAAATGGGCCTTTGCGTTGTCAATATCGCACTCGTACCCGCATATGATTTTTTACTCAATGTGTCAGATACTACGTTCGCTATTCCAGATTGGTATTGAAAGGTATGAACGTAATCTTTCAATAGCTCATGGCAACGTCGTTGCCGCATGTTGAGTTCCTTTTGGGTGAAGAAATATTGGAAGCTTTTATGATCCGTATAGATCTCCACTTTCTCCCCATACAGATGCCTCTAGATTTTAAGCGCGAAAATGAAAGTTGTCAACTTTAGATCATGAGTAGGATAATTCCTCTTATATTCTTTGAGTTGTTGTGAGGCATAGGCTATGACTTTCCCGTGTTGCATGAGAACACATCCTAAACCTTTGTCTGAAGCATCGCTGTATATGACAAATCCCTGAACCAGATGGTATTGTCAGAACAGGTGTTAAAATGAGTCTCCTCTTGAGTTCTTGAAAACTCTTCTCATATTCCTCACTCCAACCTAATTTTGTATCTTTTCGAGTAAGCTGAGTTAATGGTGTAGCGATTCAAGAAAATCCATCCACGAATCTCCAATAATAACCAGCTAAGCCCAAAAAACTATGTACTTCGGTCACTGACTTAGGTTTCTCCCAGCTTTGAATTGCTTCAATCTTTGTCGAGTCAACAAATATTTTGTGATTTGATATCACGTGCCAAAGGAATGCTACTTCCATAAGCCAGAACTCACATTTCTTTAACTTGGCATATAGCTTGTTTTCACGAAGCTTTTGGAGTATTAGCCTCAAGTGTTGCTCATGATCTTCACGGCTTTTGGAGTATATGAGAATGTCATCAATAAAGACAACCACGAAATGATCCAAACATTCATTGAATACTCGGTTCATCATATCCATGAAGGCAGCAGGAGCATTAGTTAATCCAAAAATATGACTAGAAATTCATAATGCCCGTACCGAGTTTTGAAAGCAGTCTTTGGAATGTCATCGGTTTTAATCTTTAATCGATGATATCCGAATCTAAGATCGATCTTTGAAAAGAATTTAGTGCCTTGCAACTGGTCAAACAGGTCATCAATGCGAGGCAATGGGTACCTATTTTTGATGGTGACATGATTCAACTCCCTGTAATCAATACAAAGTCGCATACTTCCATATTTCTTCTTCTACTGAATAGAATGGGGGGCACCCGAAGGAGAGCGATACTAGGGCCAGATGAAACCGATGTCTAACAACTCCTGCAGTTGGGTTTTTAACTCTTAAAGTTCAATAGGTGCCATTCGATATGGGGCTTTAGAAATAGGTTTTGTACCAGGTTCGAGGTCGATACAAAATTTAAATTCACGCTCTGGGGGTAGGCCAGGAAGTTCCTCAAGGAATACGTCAGGAAATTTATTAACAATTAAAATATCATTCAAATCTGACAAAATTTATAAATAGTGGATGTAACGAAGGTTCCTCCTAACGGAGTTTCAACCGATAAGTCAAAGTCTAATTTCTCAGGACTCAAATTTAATTGTTGAACACAAGTAGGAGAAATAAAAGAATGGGTAGAACCGATATCGAATAAGGTATAGACTTTGAAAAAGTTTATGATTAACTTACCCATGATAACTTTGTTCGGGTTCCTCACTTTTTGGGAAGTCACGAAAAGCGCTCTCACCTGAACCACCGATTTTGACTTGTCTAGGACAACCTTTGGTGTCATCATTACCGCTGTAATTGACTTTTGCTATAGGGCATATTTCACCCTCAACTGCTTCGTCGTACTCCTAATCCATGATCTGAATCATTAATCTTCGATCCATATTGAATTGGGGTTGACCGCAATGTATAGGTTAATTCAAAACTCGATGTTGGGTTCTCCCAATTGCTGTCGAAAAAGAGAAATACATATCATCTATTTTAGCCTTCTTGGATCGGACTTCTCTTTCCACAATATCAACGCGTCGTGCGGATTTTACCCATGCATCCTTTATTCTCACTCGTTCATATGTTTCTTCTTTCAACTGATCCTTGACATTTGAATTCTCAGATTCCAGCTTTATCATCTTATACTCTGCCAAAGAGTGCTTCTGTTCAAGCATTACATATCGGATAACATAAGCTTGAATTATTGCATCCTTTTCCTCAACGCCTTCATTGCTCTTTCAAATTTACTCCTTTAACTCATGAATACGATTTTGCAGTTCTACATTTTGATCATAAAGTTCTCCTAATAAATTCTCCTCAAGTTCCTCTTCTTCCTCACTCTCAGCTACTACCTCTGCGACTTGCTCGGGTGCAACTATTAATTCTTCACTCACCACATGGATATCTGTTGGGTAAAATCTAGTTACGCACAACACGCAAGTATATGTGGTCAACAAGTAATACAGTGAAAGTAGAGTATCATTCCCATGAGGAATTATTAATATAAATTACCAACTACTAACTCTTAACCAAACTAATTTTATTTAAACAATCAATTTAATGTTATAAAGTAAAATACTTAATTAAACTCATTCTAATTACCACTAATTACAAATCAGGTTATGGAGATTTAAGATCACAACTTCACTTATTGATTCATTTAAGTTAACACACTTCTCATCAATTATTTTCTATCCTAAATTGTTAATCAAGAACACTAAAGCAGATAAAACCACCTCTCGATGCATAATACCCATACTTACTTAAATCCACAATTGATAGCATTAAGCAAGACACCCTAATTAGCTAATTCACTATATCTCTATGTGAATTACAATTAAAAAGGATTTAAAGCACAAGTTCTCTATAAGATTACATATGGCGTAAAGGCATATCTTTATCCTAAACACAAATCATCAATTCCATCTATGCAGAAATCACAAAAATATATTATCATGATCAGATCTAAATCTATACTTCATCTATCGAGTTCATATAGATTATCACGATAATTGAAAGCTAGGCAATTAAGAAATTAATTTCAAATCACAATAGACAATCCTCACAATAGAAAATAATAATTGATAGTGAAGCATATTAAAATAAATTACACCATAAGATCCATTGTAATCTCAAACAAAGAATTAGTTCATTAAATTAAAACTAAGAAATCCACACTTGAATAAACATTAAAAGACAAAACTAAGAGTAGAGTAAAGAATAAATCTGTTATCAGCAAATCTCCACTTCCTCAAGCTCCTGCACTTGATCTTCAATGGTCTCCAAGTTGCATCAATCTCCAGAACTAATAAGAACTAGGGTTTTGCTCCTAATCTAATCTAATGGAATTCTCCAAAAACTAGCCTCTAATCCTTGTAATTCTCCTCCTTTTATATGCCTCTTTATATGTCTTTAAGCCCTCAAGGAAGTCCTTGAATCAATCAGCTCGAACCAATCCTTCTTGAACTCAAATTCTGACAAAATTCACTTTTTCTACGTGTACCCAAGCCCCAGCTTGCTTGTTACCTTGAAAATAGTAAGCCCCAGCTTGCTATGCTGCTGTAATTTAGTCTTGACCCCCATGCCCCGACTTGGGTGTTAGGCTTAAAAGAGCAAGCCCCAGCTTGGGTATAAGCTGTTAGTTGTTTTTCTGTTGTAGTGTCCTCTGGTAAAACAGTCATAACTTCTGATTCGGGAGAGTTACGGGGACTGCTACCTATCAAATAGAAGCTATCGACGAGATCTACAACTTACATTATTTGAGTTTTGAGAAATAAGGAACGGATGATGGTCGAAATTGGACTGGAAATGACTGCTATGCAAATGGCCACCCAAAACAGCGAAGTTCAACGTCCGTTGGTACAAATGTCATAACTCTTGCATCCGAACTCCGATTGGAATGATTCAAGATGTTCTGGAAAGCTAAGAAGAAGCTCTACAATATAGTCCAAGTTCCAAGCCAAGAACATGAAATGAACATGAAAGCCCAAACAATGTCTGGAATTGCTTTTCCTTGTATCTTCATACTAATAGTCGCTCACACAACTCCCAAACATATAATCTACAAAATGATCACAAAATGCATGAAAAGTAATTGAGAAACATGAGATTAAGAAAATAATTCAATTAGTAGATATCGAATAAGTAGGTATAAAATCTACTTATCAAATACCCCTAAACTTAAACATTTGCTTGTCCTCAAGCAACAACACAAAACAACAATTCTATGCAATGCAGCTAATCTACATGCCTAGGAATCTAGTAGTAATGACAAAAACAAGTCTATTCACTCGACCTTAGAAAAATCAAGTAAACATGATAATACATCATATCAAAACTCATCAGTAAATTCCTATCAATCGTCAAATCTTAAACTATTATCACTGATATAGTACATGTGTGCTCAACAATTATACTAACTAATATAATACTAAATGCAACACATAATAGATCTCTTTGAAGGCATCATATAGTGTAAACTAACAAAATTAACGAACAAGCTAGATCCAACTAAAGTTAAACATTCACCAAGTTCAAGAGTCCAATCCAGGATACTTATGCTTTTCTTTTCATTACGGGGGCTTTTTGCTCTTTTCCCGTTTTATTATTTTTTTTTCAACCATGACTGTGCAATGTCTCATTCCATTAGGCTAACAGTGCTACCTCTTAGCGAGCTTTCAACCAATAACTTCCAGACCATAAAGACCTTAGGGCGCTAGGTGTAAAGACACTCCCTCGGGCGTACTTGCTCAAGTAACAAAGTCCCCGAAACAAGACTAGCCAAGATATTTTTTTTCATCATTTTTTATTGTTTTTTTCTTTTTTTTAAGCTTATATATCCCAAATTTTCCCCCAAACTTAAGTGTTTGTCTAAATTTAGCCATTTTCGCCTGTTCATGTCTTTCATTCATCCAAACTAGTATTATCCTTAAGAAGTCCATTATGTATCAATTTAAACTTAATCAATCAACAAAGTTGTCTCTAACGTGCTAACCTTAATTATACCAGTTTCAAACAGAAAAAGATTCAATTCATAACAGGAAATCACATCAAAGCTCTAATAAACAGTACTATACTTGTCTACCTAATTCCAATCTCATCAATGGCCAAAATAGACTGTAACTATCTAACAGCTGGACTCATGCAAGATGTACTAAATTTTATATAAACATAGTAAACTAACTACTAATTTTTTTTAATTTTCAATTTTTTCATTTCAAGAAAGTGAATGCAAAAACTAAATGTAACTATAAGAACTACAATGTAAATAACTAACTATATGCAATACGACACTAAAATGCCCCCCCCCCCCAAACTTAAACTAGACTAGACATTGTCCTCAATGGCTGAAATAGGAAAAATTAAAAGAGAGGACTTCCCTAAAAATACAACATTTTCCTTCTTGTTTGCTAAGTCTGAAGAATAGGCCAGACACATTGAACAAATTGGGTACCCCACTTGAATTTGACTTGAATAACCTTTCCTTAATCTTTTGCCTGACCATTGAACCTCCAATACCTACAATTAAGAGAGACAACATGTATTAAAATAACACTTTAGATTGGTAAGAGAACTTAATAAGCAAATTAATTCCTATCTACTAAATAAACTAGTAAAGCATATAAATATAAAAATTCCTGGGTTGCCTCCCAGTCAACGCTTGATTTACAGTCTTTCAGCCTAACTTTGTCTGGTCAATGTTATCCAATTCCTTGTCGATAGTTGAGGAACCCTCCATCCATAAAAAATAATGTAGCTTTTGGTAGGTTCCCATTTGTGATAGCTATCACATTAAATTCACCTAGCATGCTTTGTTTAAATAAGTGCCCAATTGAGAATGTTGAATAACTAGGTGCTTTTCCGTCTATTGAGTCTATGATTAGATTGGGGCTTTGAGGCTTGGCAAGCACAACGGGCTCTTCTTCTATTTTCTCCTCCTCATCCCACCATGGCTTCACATGTGTACTAGCTCTCATGTCAAAAAGAGCCTTGCCGACGACATGACTACCAAGCAGGCACAATTTTGCAAATCTAACTGGAACCTTGATCTTTGGCGGAGAAGGCACTTGGGGCACTAATAACATCGGCTCATTCTCGTTGGTTCTCACAGTTAGTTCTTCACTGACCTTGTTTTCATTATCCCCACTTCTCTCCTTTTTTTCAACATCTTGTGTCTCTTCTAGTTGTAGATTTGGTTCAGGCACTTCGTCATACTTGGAATCCTCGTTATAACACCAATTATATTGATGACAGTTGTTTAAGACTTTAAACATTTGATCTATCTTATTCTGTAGATTTTGAATTGATATCTCTTGATTAATCCTCATCTCGTCATTTGATGCTATGAACTTGGATAACAATTCCTCCAACCTTGAATTATCTGTCTCAGTTTTGGAATCCATGTATTGAGGACAAAGGGTTGAAGTGGTGCTAAGTTGTTCCATCTGGTTCTGAAAATTATGGCTCGATATTTCTTGACTCATCATTCTTTCCTCTTGGTTTGCTATGATCTTTGACAGTAAATCCTCCAAATTTGACTTTTCTTCTTGTAATGGAGGTGGATATGAGAATTCTGAAGTGTATGTTGGATTTGGAGCAGAATATTGATCTTGATAGTTATAGCTCTATGGTGCATCTGGGTGATACCCCCAAACTTGATGATAACTGGGATATGCATAATCGTTGAGGTAGTCACCACCATACTGTACCGGCCCAAGACTGATGGTGCATTGATTACTCGGGTGATTACTAGAACAATAATTGCAAGTAACTGTTATCCTTCGATTATGTTGGGCTGCAACAACGTCCAACCTCCTCAAAAGTGTCTCAAGTTGTGCTGATAATGCTGAGGAGGTTGGACGATAACCTCCAATGTCTTCGAATTTGCCTCAATTTGTACTGACTCTATAGAAAATGTATTAAGTCCATCAATCCCTGTTTCCCTTTGTTGAGTCATGTTCGTGTATGGCCATTGACATGCAAAGTCATCCATGGTACCTAAAAAGAGAGAAATATAGGAAGAGAATTAAAAATAAAAATAAAAATGTTTAAATTAAGACTAATTTGATATAAATTAATATTGGCAAAAAATATTAAACTAATTCCCCGATAACGGCGCCAAAAACTTGTTGGTTAAAAATTAGGTTACACACAACACGCAAGTATACGTGGTCAACAAGTAATAGAGTGAAAGTAGAGTATCATTCCCACGAGGAATTATTAATATAAATCACCAACTATTAACTCTTAACCAAACTAATTTTATTTAAACAATCAATTTAATGTTATAAAGTAAATTACATAATTAAACTAATTCTAATTACCACTAATAACAAATCAGGTTATGGAGATTTAAGATCACAACCTCACTTATTGTTTCATTTAAGTTAACACACTTCTCAACAATTATTTTCTATCCTGAATTGTTAATCAAGAACACTAAAACAGATAAAACCACCTCTCGATGCATAATACCCATACTTACTTAAATCCACAATTGATAGAATTAAGCAAGATGCCCTAATTAACTAATCCACTATATCTCTATGTGAATTACAATTAAAAAGGATTTAAAGCACAAGTTCTCTATAAGATTACATATGGCGTAAAGGCATATCTCTATCCTAAATACGAATCATGAATTCCATCTATGCAGAAATCACAAACACATGCTATCATGATCAGATCTAAATCTATACTTCATCTCTTGAGTTCATATAGATTATCACAGTAATTGTTAGCTAGGCAATTAAGCAATTAATTTCAAATCACAATAGACAATCCTCATAATAAAACATAATAATTGATAGCGAAGTATATTAAAATAAATTACACCATAAGATCCATTGTAATCTCAAATAAAGAATTAGTTCATTGAATTAAAACTACGAATCCATACTTGAATAAACATTAAAAGACAAAAATAAGAGTAGAGTAAAGAATAAATCTGTTGTCAGCAAATCTCCATCTTCCTCGAGCTCCTGCACTTGATCTTCAATGGTCTCCAAGTTGCATCAATCTCCAAAACTAATTAGAACTAGGGTTTTGCTCCTAATCTACTCTAATCTAATATAATGGAATTCTCCAAAAACTAGCCTCTAATCCTTGTAATTCTCCTCCTTTTATATGCCTCTTTATATGTCTTTAAGTCCTCATGGAAGTCCTTAAATCAATCAGCTCGAACCAATCCTTCTTGAACTCAAATTCTGACAAAATTCGCTTTTTCTACGCGTACCCAAGCCCCAACTTGCTTGTTACCTTGCAAATAGAAAGCCCCGGCTTTCTATGCTTCTGTAATTCTGTCTTGACCCCCAAGCCCTGGCTTGGGTGTTAGGATTAAAAGAGCAAGCCCCAGCTTGGGTATAAGCTGTTAGTTATTTTTCTGCTACAGTGTCCTCTCGTAAAACGGCCATAACTTCTGATCCGAGAGGAGTTACGGGGCCTGCAATCTATCAAATCGAAGCTATCGACGAGATCTACAATTTTCATTATTTGAGTTTTTAGAAATAACGAACGGAGGAAGGTGGAAAGTGGACTGGAAATGACTGTTATGCAAATGGATACCCAAAACAGCGAAGTTCAACGTCCGTTGGTACAAATGTCATAACTCTTGCATCCGAACTCCGATTGGAATGATTCAAGATGTTCCGAAAAGCTAAGAAGAAGATCTACAATATAGTCCAAGTTCCAAGTGAAGAACATGAAATGAACATGAAAGCCCAAACAATGTCCGGAATTGCTTTTTCTTGTGTTTTCATAACAATAGTCGCTCACATAGCTCCCAAACATATAATCTACAAAATAAACACAAAATGAATGAAAAGTAACAGAGAAACATGAGATTAAGAAAATAATTCAAATAATAGATAGCAGATAAGTAGGTATAAAATCTACTTATCAATATCTCTAATTTCTTCTTCGCCTAACATCCTACATTCAAGTTTTATAACTTAATTAGTACTCCCCAATAAAAATCTTTGTTATAACAACATATTACACTCCAATATGTATTCTTTATATGAATGTCCTCTATTCGGCACTTAAAACTCTATATAAGTTCATCTCTTAATTTTTAGATGTCATTCTCAAACACTACCACAAAACAAGGGTTAATTGATATGCCACATATTATCCCTATACTCTGACCGACCAATTAAATAACAAATAAGCTTAGGTAGGTCATACTAGCAAAGAAATTACTTGTCTCTCCCCTCCTAGTTCTAGTCTCACATCTCAGCCAGGGATCATATCCCTAAGCTTTGATACCAATTGTGACACCCCCAAAACAGGTATACATCACTCATTCTGAGTCACCAAATACTTGGTACATAAATCAAATACAAACTTCTTTTATACAATACGACAAAAACGTAGCTGAGAGTTTTTACACGAATATTGTCTTCTAGACAATATCCAAACTCAAATGGAGTCCTCATTACATTTATTATCATTTCCTAAAGAGAACAATAAAAGCAAAAGGGTGAGCTCAACTAGCCTAGTAAGAAATATTATGACTAAGATAATGCAGAATAAATTATCATTAGCCTTCAACAGTGTTAAACTGATAAAATACAATAAACATCAAGTTTAACTGTAGTGGAACAAGCAATCCATTAGAAGAGTCAAGTAGAGCATGATATCTACTATATTTTATGATTTAAAAAAAAATTCATCCACTTTATCGCTGAGACTCAACTTAATAAATAAACCAAATCATCGAATCATCCCTGCACTATGGGCAAAGGATATTCATGTAATCGTCAATGATCATGCTTATACCGAATAATCCCTGGTTATAATCATACCAACAACTATCCATCAATGCACTATGGGCCAATGAGGACTTTTACCACATTATTTGTAACATTACGGGTCATGATTATACCGAATTATCCCTGGTCATAATCATACCAATATACCGTCCATCTATGCATGTAAGCCAAAGATGATTTTCATCACAATATAAGCATGAGGATGATGACAATGATATAAGCATTAATCAAACGAAATCAAGGATAAATATTAAAGACTGTAAATTTATCTAGAGTTTAAAAATATCTAAATTGTCAACATGATACTGCTTTGTGGAGTAAAATTCAAGAATAATATTCATATATCAAAAATAATTTGGACAAAAAAGAATTATATATTTTGGGTGAATAGTACCCCCGGCATGAAAAGTGCTCTAAATATTCGAGTGAATAATATTTGAGTGAATAGTAATCGAGTGAATAGTAACCTATGAATAGTAATTCATGAATAGTACTCTGGCATGAAAAGTGCCCCGAATACCCGAGTGAATAATATTTGAGTGAATAGTAACTGGGTGAATAGTAACCCATAAATAGTAACTCATGAATAGTATTCCGTCATGAAAAGATCAATAATTATCAAGAAAGCTCGAAATAATATTTCCATGAAAAGATACTGGATGAAGCGCAAATATTAAGGATATTATACTAATTTCATGGAGTATAGAAGCAATACTTTAACAGAATGAGTGTAGAATTAGGAATACGGAATGAAATAATACTACTCACATACTACAAAGTATGGAAAAAAATATTATTTCTACGAATACTAAAAAAAATAATATCCCTTACCTCAGAAGAAGACTAGATACTGGAATTGTGAAGTAGAAGACTTCTCTTCTTCTTTCTCTCTATAACTTCTCTCTCTATAGCTTCTCTCTCTATAATTACTCTTGTGAGTCTTAGTGAATTGGTGAGAATGAAAGAAGAATGAGCTTCTATTTATAGGAAAATATAGTTTCGATAATTATACGTTTTGGGGCTCAAAATATTACGGTATAATACCTTCATCCTTTCCTTCATTTTTAATTTAGTCTTGCAATTATTATCAAACTTGCACCACCTCTCGTAATAGTACATCATGTGAATCAACAGTTCAGTCATGTGAATCAATAGTTCTATACATGTGAAAAAATAGTTACAGTATAGTACCTTCATCTATACCTCCATTTTTAATTTAGTCATGCAAGTATTATCAATCTTGCACCACCTCCCCTAATAGTACATGCATGTGAATCAATAGTACATACATGTGAACAAATAGTTATAAGCATGTGAATTAATAATAATTAATTGCTCATTTATCCGATTAATTACCCGATTGGTCAATATAACCTTATTGAAATAAATGTCGATTTCCACTAACACTAATAATCCCAACACAATGGAAATATCAATTTCATCAACACGAACTTATTCATCATTAGTATTATAACTCACAATATTTAACAACCAGATTATTCCCAAGAAAGAGAGGGCTTTCCGATAAGGATTTCTCCCTATTGGCGCGCAATTAGGTGACCAAACCTCTCCTCGATAGAACTTTCTAGACATCGTCAATATTACAAATAATAATATGTATAACTTTGTCGTCTCAATTATTGATTTAATAATATAAAATATTATGTAGATGATACTATGACAATAATTGAATCAATAATATAAGAGATATTATGCAGCAATTACTATAGCAATAATTGAGTATAACTAAGTGACTTCTCACGTAAGCATCAATAATCAATACCGTGTGCTACTATGCAACCATGCGTATTACTGTACTTTTACTACCGGGTAGTTCAATAGTTTAACGGTAAAACTTTTGCCATTATTTTTATAAAAGATATTTCTGTCATTTTCTAACTCTGACAATACTTCCGTTGTGGGGTCCAACAACGATTGTGTCGTCGTACGAATATTCCTTGTAAAACGAATATTCCCCGACTAATCGAATATTTTACAACCACTTGCTTACTTTACAAAATTTGTAAATATTACCCACAACTATAACATTATATCAAATCCACACCATAATATTCAAAAATATATTTCGAGAAAAATTAATCTTTATTCATAACAGTTGAGGTCTTACAATATACACCTCAACCAAATGGTTTAGCAGAAAGAAAAAATCATGTATTTTATGATATCACTACTACAAAACAGTAAATAGACAACGCGGAAAAAACGTTGTGGTTTCAGTCAAAAAAACGTCATGTATTTTAAGCACATTTACACAACGTTTTTAAAATGTTGTAGATTAAAAAAAAAGAAAAAAAAGTTATGGTTCACCTACATTACCAATGCACCTACAATATGTTAATGCCATGATATATAGCTAAAAGGTCTAAATTCTCATTTAAATTTAATGCCAAAATATATCAACCATTCAAAATACATACCAATAATACCATTCATTTACAGTTTCAATTACTACATCCACAAAATATATACCAAACTATCCATATATACATCTCAAATTCACTTTTCAATATAAATTACACTGAAGAAGCAATATAAGTTTCAGTTGTCCAGTTCTTGTACACCTTCTACCATAAGTTTATATTCCACCTCAATTCTTATTGCTACATTGCCATCACTTACGGAATACTCATGCAGATTGTTAAAGAATATTTTTCAAGTACTCGGTCTCGCATGATATGCAACCATTAAAAAGAACTTATTGCATTCAAGGAGATGGCCAAGAATGTATAATATTTGCACCAAATATGAACCGCATCAATGAACATGATGTGAAGGGAAGCTCGAAACATCTGCGCCTTACAAGAGCAAGGTTATCGCATATTATCATTGAAACAAAATTTTGTTAACCATGACATACTGGTTGGTACAAGAATCAAACCCCTAAGGAAAATCAGAAGAATATTGCAACTAGAAATTTAATTGCATAAGCTGACTATATAGCATTTAAGGGGAGAAAAGAAACTTACGAGTTTAAGAATGTATCATCTTTTTGGTCTAAGTCTAAAACAATTTCTAAATTATGTTGGTGTACCGACAGCTTTATCGGGTAATTATCGAGTCTAAGACTCTATTCTGCAACTCAATATTTGTAAATATCAGTCATATTATTTTAAATGACTCAATAAACATTTATTATAATTTATCATAAATTTTCAAACACCATAATCATTATCAAATGATTTACATATCAAACAATTCTATTATTATTAATATTAAACTATTAATAAAACCATTGCCAAAATATTAAAGTTATTTATAATAACTCAAAGTACTTTTAAAACATTTATATTACCCTTAAATGATTTTTAAAACATTTAAAATTATTTTAAATAATTACCATTAATATTAAAATATTAATGTACTATTTATCCAATATTAAAAGTCATTAATTGTAACTTAAAATATTTTTAATTCATTTATATCCTTTTAAATGATTTTTAAATCAATGAAACCATTTTTAAATTATTTATTTAATATAATTATTAAATAAATTTAATATCATTAATGTTAAATAAATATCATTAATATTAAATTATTAATGAAATTATCCTTTTAAATATTAAAAGTTATATTTTATAACTTAAAATATTCTTAAATACCTTATTATTATTTAAAATGATTTCTAATATAATAAAATCATTTTTAATCTATTTATTTAATTTATTTATTAAATAACTAAAATATCATTAATATTAATTAATTAATTAAATTCATTACAAAATATTAAAAAGTCATTAAAAATAACTTAAAATATTTTCTTATTCCATAATATAATTTTAAATAATTTTTCAAGTATTAAAATCATTTTTAAATAATTTATTTAATATAATTATTAAATAAATTAAATACCTTTAGTATTCCAAAAATATTAAATGTGTGTGAAATATATCCAAAATAATTAAAATATAATTTTTGGACTTTAAAATAATTTTTAGTAATTTATTTTATATTTTTAATAATTAAAAACTAATTTTCTATAATTATTTAATGAAAATATAATTTTTATAAATAAACTGTCGCTAAAGACCACCTATAGCGACAGAATCGTCGATGTAGGTGTTCTTCGTGTTCTTCATGCAAAACCCAAATCACCATGACAGTTACTGAGTAAGCGGGTTTGACCACGAATAATTTCTAGAACAAAGTGTTTCTGATCATGTTGTTGATTAGATCGTGTAGAGCTAATGTCAGTCTACAAGATCCAGCAGTAAACATAGATAACAAGCATGAAATCAACTAGATCTATGCCTTCAAAAATGATGTCAGGACTGTTCTTCATTTTTGGGTTACCCAGAAATGAAGAACAGATCATGGGTCATACTTTGAGCCTCTACTACAATCTGATCGTTTAATGTTTTAGTGATCTATGACTTCCAGATTGTATCCCACATGTAACACTACAGATCTATCACAAAACATAACCATAACAACAAAACAATTGCAAGATATTGATCGGTCAAAGGCTGTCAGAATTTATGTTCTTGACGTTTCTGGAAATTTCCAGAAAATGCAACTGTGACCGAGTGGCCTGCTTTGACCACTCACTACGTTCAATACGTTTGATATTAAATCTATTTTAAGGCATAATCTTGTAGTACTCATACCAAGCTACTATTATATTACAACAACAGAACCAAAACATGTATACACGGACAGATCTAGCCGATCAAAATCTTGTCGACACGATATCCGGGCATAATCTGGGTTGCCAGATTCTTCCTATCAATCTTGGGTCAACGGTGTTGACCGTTAATAACTTTCATTCTAGATATCAAATGACCCAGATTCTTTTTGTAGATTAAAGACCACATTACAAGCTACACATAACAACTTAAAAATAACAAAAACCATAATCGAACAAGGATCTGTGGCCACTGACATTTGTTGTCAGACCACAGAATCAAGTTTTTCCAGATTTTGTAGATCTTCAAATCCGAGCCCCTAGATGTTATTGATCTAACATCTAGCAACCTAGATCATCATTATACACTATAACCAACATATTCTAACACTCAAACATAACATTTAACACAGAATTTATGGACAGAAATCAAGCTAGGGTTTTATACCTTTTCTTTGATCTATCTTGTATTTGGGCTTCTGATTAATGATATGTGTTAGTGGGGCTTTGTTTGGGACTAGTCTTAGCAATGAATTTTGTGGGTTATGAGTTGAGAGAGATTGGTTGAGGGTGTGTGTACAAAATGAGCTAGCAAATGGTTTATTTCTCTCTCTAATCTATTTATAGAAGTCTAGCAATGTGTGACTTACTATTATCCCCCATATTCTTGTTGTCCATTAGACAAAACTCATCATCTTGATCTTAAGTATGCTTAGTGAGATTTCCACCAATGAGATGTTGACAACATTGTACTTTTTATAAGAAAGTAAGGTCATTAGCTATTTAAGGAAACTTGATTAGCCTAATTTGTTGCCTTAAAAGGCCTATAGTGGCCAGCTATGTATATACTCTCTAATTCTTTATTTAGCTATTATTTTAATGCATAAATTAGATAAATCAAAGGTCTAAAATACCCTTGGTTATGTGGGCTAAGTTTGGGCTTGAATTTGATTTCTTTTTGGGCTTCTCCCATAATTGATTTGGGCCATGCAATAATCATAGTCCAACAATTTCAATATATATTACCCAAATTGTTTATTTAGGGTTTAAAATAAAATATAATTAGTTTGTAAAATTTATAATTAGGGTTTTCTTAATTTGATTAGGGTTCTAATCATACATGGACATTAGGGTTATTATATAATAATTATAATTATCCTTGCTAATTTAGCAATTAGGGTTTATAATTAATAATTAGGATTTCAAGAAATTAATATATCTAAATATTACTTAGGGTTGACCTAATTAATCGCAAAATCATACAACACAGTTATATAATAGTCTTAAACTCACAACTGAGTTTCAAATTAGGGTTTCCCACAGTACACTAGGGTTAGACATAATACACCAAAATAAAAAAATAATTATACGCAAAATTTCTAATTTATTTGTATAGAAAATATTGGGTTGTTACAGACACATAAGTCCAAACTGTTCACAGCCTTCCAAGGTGTGTTTCAATTGTGGAAAAGATGGTCATATAGCCCGATTTTGTCCTGTAGTGAAGTCAAGTCCAACTGGGACGGCGGCACAAAAGGTGACTACGGACAAAACAAAGCCGGTGGTTTAAGGGAGGGCGTTTGTCTTGACTGGCCAAAATACGAGAAACCCAAACGAGGTGATCACGGGTAAGCTAATCTTGAACTCTTGCGAAGTTTATACCTTACTAGATACCGGTTCTACCCATTCTTTTATCTCTCCTGCTTGTGCTCAACCTTTAAACTTGACTCCAGAGAAATTCGACTTTAACTTATCTGTTGAAACTCCATTGGGTGAAACCTTCGTTACATTTACAGTTTATAAATCTTGCTTGATCCAAGTTGGCACCATCACATTACCTATTGATCTTATCTCTTTAAAGATACTTGCATTTGATGTAATTTTAGGGATTGATTGGTTAACCACTCATCATGCCAAAATTGATTGTTTTCGTAAGGTTGTTAGTTTTTATATTCCTAACCAACCTGTTATACGAATTCAAGGAACTAAACCACTTAAATCAGTCACTGTCATATCAAGCCATAAAGCTATTCGTTTATTGAAAAATGGATGTCGAGCTTTCTTAGCCCATGTTATGGACTTGAACAAAAACACGTCAGATTTAAATAATATTCCTGTTGTTAATGAATTTGCTGATGTATTTCCTGAAGAACTTCCTGGTCTACCCCCAGAACGTCAAGTTGAATTCTTTATTGATCTTAAACCGGGTACAAAGCCCATTTCTAAAACCCCATATCGAATGGCTCCTATTGAACTTCAGGAGTTAAAAGTCCAACTACAGGAATTATTAGACATCAGTTTCATTCGTTCTAGTACATCTCCTTGGGGTGCTCCTGTTCTATTTGTAAAGAAGAAAGACGGGAGTATGCAACTTTATATTGACTACCGGGAATTGAACCATGTCCCCATCAAGAATTGTTATCCCCTACCTCGCATTGATGACATGTTTGACCAGTTGCAAGGAGCATAATTCTTTTCAAAGATCGATCTTCATTCTAGATATCATCAGCTGAAGATTAAAACTGAGGATATTCCGAAGACTGCCTTCAAAACTCGGTACGGGCATTATGAATTCTCAGTCATGTCTTTTGGACTGACTAATGGTCCTGCTGCTTTCATGGATATGATGAATCATGTATTCAAGGAATATTTGGATCAGTTTGTTGTTGTCTTTATTGATGACATCCTCATCTTTTCCAAAAGCCGTGAAGATCATGAGCACCATTTGAAGCTAGTACTTTAAAGACTTCGTGACAACAAGCTATATGCCAAGCTAAAGAAATGCGAGTTTTGGCTTAAGGAAGTAGCATTCCTTGGGAACGTGGTGTCAAAACATGGAGTATCTGTTGACCCCGCGAAGATTGAAACAATATAAAGCTAGGAGCAACCGAAGTCGGTGACCGAAATACGTAGCTTTCTGGGCTTAGCTGGTTATTATCGGAGATTCGTGGAAGGATTTTCTCGAATCGCTACTCCTTTAACTTAGCTGACTTGGAAAGATACAAAATTCGTATGGAGGAGGAATGCGAGAAGAGTCTCCAAGAGCTCAAGAGGAGACTCATTTCGGCACCTGTTCTAACAATACCATCTGGTTCGGATGGATTTGTTATCTACAGCGATGCTTCATGCAAAGGGTTAGGATGTGTTCTCATGCAACATGTGAAAGTCATAGCCTATGCCTCGCGACAACTCAAAGAATATGAGAGGAATTATCCTACTCATGATCTGGAGTTGGCAGCAGTTGTTTTTGCGTTGAAAATCTGGAGACACTACCTGTATGGGGAGAAAGTGGAGATTTATACGGATCATAAAAGCCTCAAATATTTCTTCACCCAAAAGGAACTCAACATGCGGCAACGACGTTGGCTCGAGCTGTTAAAGGATTACGACCATAACATTCAATATCATCCTGGAAAAGCAAACATTGTAGCTGACGCATTGAGTAGAAGATCATATGCGAGTACGAGTGCAATATTGTTAACACAAAGGCCCATTTTGTATGACTTACAAAGGATGGAGATAGAGTTAAGGCTCCAAGTACCCACGTGATGATATCAAACATACAAGTAGAACTGACTTTAATCGATAGAGTTAAAGATGCTCAAGCAACAGACCTGGAGCTGATGCGTATGAAGAAAAAAGTGAAAGAAGGTGCTATTCCGGAAGCAAGAATCGATGAAGAAGGAATACTTCGAGTCAACTCCAGACTTTGCATTCCTAATGATTCTGACTTAAAGCATAGAATCATGATGGAGGCACACAACACACCATTTGCAATCCATCCTGGGAGTACTAAAATGTATCACGATCTTCGACATACATTTTGGTGGAGCAATATGAAGAGAGAGATTGCGGAGTTTATCTCGAGGTGTTTAACTTGTCAATGTGTAAAGGCGGAGCATCAAGTGCCAAAGGGTCCATTACAACCACTTGAGATTCCAAAATGGAAGTGAGAACACATTACCATGGATTTCGTTACAGGTCTTCCCAAGGTTTCTCAAGGCATAGATGCGATTTGGGTTATTGTTGATAGATTAACCAAGTCTGCTCATTTCTTGCCTATACGTGAGACTTATTCCATTGAACGTTTTGCTCGTATGTATGTGAATGAGATTGTGAGATTGCATGGCATGCCAGTATCCATAGTTTTGGATCGTGACCCAAGATTCACTTCACGATTTTGGGTTAGCTTGCAGAAAGCTATGGGCACGGATTTACGATTCAGTTCGGCATACCATCCTCAAACGGATGGACAATCGGAAAGGACTATTCAAACCCTTGAAAATCTATTAAGACTCTGTGTCCTAGATTTCAAAGGAAGTTGGGATAAGTACTTGCCATTGGTGAAATTCTCCTACAATAATAGTTATCAAGAAAGTATAGGCATGGCTCCATTCGAGGCGTTGTATGGACGAAAATGTCATTCTCCAGTATGTTGGGATGAGGTGGGAGAAGCAACGTTGTTGGGACCAGAATTAGTACGCATGACTACAGAAAAGATTCAAATGATCCAGCAACGTATAAAGACCTCACAAGATCGACAAAAGAGTTATGTTGATCTTCATCAAAAGGACGTGGAATTTAATATTAGAGATCATGTACTGTTACGTATTGCTCCATGGAAGGGAGTTACAAGATTTTGGAAGAGAGGAAAGCTCAATCCATGATTTGTTGGTCTATTTGAGATTCTTGACCGAATAGGAAATTTGGCCTATAGACTAGCATTACCTCCAAGCATGTCTCATGTTCATAATGTTTTTCATATATCTATGCTTCTTAAATATGTGAAAGACCCAAACTATATTATTACGTTAGAACCAGACGAGATAGCCAAAGATTTAACGTGGGAGGAGGTACCTGTCAAGATATTGGATATGAAAGAGCATGTCCTACGAACAAAGGTTATACCACAAGTCAAGGTTTTGTGGAGGAACCATGCTATTGAGGAAATGACCTGGGAGTTGGAATTGGAAATGAAAGCGAGGTACCCTCACCTTTTCGACATTCCAGGTAGGTACGTCAATTTCGAGGACGAAATTTCATAAGGAGGAGAGGTTGTAAGAGACCCCAACTTTTTATAAATAAAATTTAATTTTCTATATTCATTATTTTGAAATAAAAAGGTGTTAATTGATATAATACTTTGATTATGGGTGAAATGTGCAAATTTTACAAAATAAGCAAGTGGTTATAAAATATTCATTGTTGTCGGGGAATATTCATTTGGTCGTGGAATATTCTTTTTGTCAGAAATATCTGTACGACGGCGTAGTCATTTGTGGGCCCCATAACAGAATAACGGTCGGATGAAGAAAATGAAAAATATGAGTTCGGCGTAATTGTTACCGTTAACACTATTGGATTACCCGGTGGTTAAAATATCGTAATACGCGTGGTTGCACAGTAGTACACGGTATTGCATAGTATTTTTGAATTATTGATTCTTACATAAGAAGGCACTACTCAATAATTGTTACAGTAATTACTATTCAATATTTTATTTTATTGATTCAATAATTGTTGCATTGATATTTTATATTATTGTTGTTTCAATAATTATCACTGCACGGTATTTCCCATTATCAGATCAATAATTCATATTATTTGAATAATATTATTAGATAACATTATTGGCAATGTCTAGAAAGTTCTGTCAAGGAGAGGTTTGGTCACCTAATTGCGCGCCAGTAAGGAGGAATCCTTATTGGAAAGCCCCCTCTTTCTTGGGAACGACCTGGTTGTCATAATTGTGATTCTGTAATATTATTTATGAATAATTAAGTATTGATTTATATGATAAGGAAATCTTTATTTGATGTGGATTAATGATGGATTTATTTATTTTACGTGGATATAAATGAAGAAATTTTTAGCATGAAATAATTGTTAAAAGTTTGGCATATTTTCTGTGGAATTACAATTATTTCTTCGATAAAATATTCATTTAAAATATATATTATGATTGTTTAAATAATAATATTATAATATATATATATATATATATGCATGTGATAAAAAGGGACGGATATGAATTAATTTTAATTTGCATGCTTTTCTAAGTTTGCGGGCGGAAGAAATTTCCTGCATAGCTTTATCTTTTCGTGGATGGCTAATATTTCATATCTCCTGCATTTTTTTTCTTCTGCAAAGCTTGGTTTTCAAAAATGTGGGCCCTCAATTATGAAGAATAAAGGCCATTAATTAGTGGAAATGGTTGGTGGGTTTTGCCTACCAAGTTTGTTTTTAAGGATGGCTCCCACCCTTATGAAAGTATGAAAAGTTAGGCAAACATAGTAGGAAAGGAAGAAAAATGCAAATGTTAGGCAGAATACTTTGGTTTTTCCTCTGTGCGCTGCACTATAAATAGAGGGTAACCCCTCCTTCCTAAATCACACCACCTTCAAAATTCAGAAATTCTTATTCTAAAGTATTGTGAGTATTTTCTTGAGTATAAGAATATTTTGAACGTAGTTTTTCTGCAAGATTTTCTCAGAATAATATCCGATATTCCAGTCAAATCCAGCTTCTACTAAGGTAAAGGATATTATTTTATTGCAATACTCATGAAAAATATTATTTTTTTTCATACTCCATATTACGTGAGCAAAATTATTTCATCTCATATTCCTAAATTTGAACTTACGATGGTAAGTATTGCTTCTATAATTCCATAACTGATTAGAAATTTTGCTTCATCTAATATCATTTCTTAAGAATATTGGTCTGAACTTTTTAATCAAATTTGGAACTTTTCATGATGGTCTTTATTCACGATTCTTTGTTCATGAAATCTTTATTCATAGTCTTTGTTCATGGGTCTTTATTCACAAAAGAAAAAAAATATTTTTTTTCTTCTTCCAAGCTATCTATTGTGACCTTTATTCTTGAAATTGAATCCATGTTTTGATCTTCATTCTTGAATATTACTCCATTATGGAGTATTTCTAAACTTGAATTATCTAAAGTATGAATCTCTAATCTTTGTCCTTTTGTCTCACTGGATTCGTTCTCTAAAATGTTTTTCATCATCCTCAGTCTTTAATGGTGATACTTGATGAATATCTTTTGCCTGTAGTGCAAAGATGAATGATTACCTGATGAATATCTTTGGCCTGTAGTGCAAAGATGAACAGGTGTTGAGATGAACATGACCAACTGGTAATACAAATGAATATCTTTGGCCCGTAGCGCAAAGATAAATATTTGATGCAAGATGTATATTGATTGATGTTACAGGGATAAAATATTTATGATGGACTTTTAAATTCATAGATGATAGTAGATTTCATTCTCTACTTAACTCTTCAGATGAATTATTATTTTCGCTGCGAATATTGATCTAAAACTGGTTGTCCATTATATTTTATCTGATTTGTTGAAGGCTAACGATAAATTGTTGTTCTTTATCTTAGTCATAATATTTTTTACTGGGCTAGTTGAGCTCACCCTTTTCCTTTTTGTTCCATTTTTCTTTTCAGGAGGTGAGAATGTAGCAGGAACCAGTCGGGGGTAAAGAGTGATGGTCCTAGAGAGTTATTTTAGCAGTCCTCACTATTTTTATAAAATAGTGTATCAATAAATGTAATGAGGACTTATTTGAGTGTGGATATTGTCTAGAAGACAATATTTGTATTTAAACTCACAGCATGTGTGTTGTCGTATTTTGCACGACAATTGTAATAATAAATGTTGTTGTTGTTTCTGTACCATGTATTTGGCGACTCAGAATGGGTAATGTATACCTATTTTGGGGGCATCACAAGGAAGTTTGGTGAAGCATAGCACACCAAGTGTTTGACAGAATGCTAGTGTGGGGTGAAGTTATGACCTTAGCTTGTAGTTCCTTCGATACCAGTTGTTATCCATTTACTTGCTTTGATAATTAGTTAGAACTAGATTAATCACACTTTTATTAGTCTGTTGTTCGAATAAGACTTAAGCGATATAAAGTCGATATTTGGTAAATATTAGTGATAGTTCCTTGTGGGTACGACACTTTCCTTATCACTGTATTACTTGTTAGACTGCGTATACTTGTGCGTGTTTAGTGATCGGTTTTCTGACTAACAAGTTTTTGGCGCCGTTGCCGGGGAGAATGTTGAGTTCACGCCATTCTAGTTCCCAGAGCCTCCTGTTTTCCCACCATACCCTCCACCGTCACTGCCCGCCAAAGCTGACGAGGATGATGCTGCTGTCGAGTGATCAGACTTTAGGGAAGCCCTCTTATATTAATTTATATATGCTTAGCAATGAGGGCATTGCTCATCTTAAGTTTTGGGGTACTTATGGTTTATCTATTTTATTCTGTCTACTGCCATGATAGGTTATCATATCTTAGTATTTTGTTTATGTTTTTATCTTGTAATGTAGTGCAGTTATGTATGAAATGCATTTTGGACATCATTTTGGGTTTTATTAGCCGTTGGTATTATGTTTTGGTATTATTTTGGATGGATGCCATGAACAATTTTTATTATTATGAATGGATGTTTTGATTATTATTAGCATGTTTGTTTTGTTTATAGCCATCTATTTAGGGCTTATACAGATTTGTATGCTTGTGCCATATTAATGGCGTTGTTACCCTAATTTGAGTTGTTATTATGTAAGGGTTTTATATAATTTATTAATTTTTGATTGTGGCTAATGACAAGCGCCAGCAAATATGTCTATCTCTTAGAGTCATGGAAAGCAAGTGTGAGCTAGGGGTTTGTTTTCAATCGATAAGTTAAAACTGTTATTGATCTGTCCTTCTTAGTAAGCACCGACCAACTGTTTTAACTAGTAATATTTTGAATTTAGTTTGCGTGTTTATTACTTTGAGAATTTGTTCACTCTTTTAAAACTTTCATGATTACAAGGTAATAAAAGACTTAGACGCTTATACAGTTTTGGATCTTGGATTTTGGCATGTTGTCATAGATATATAAAAAATAAATAAATAATTAAATAAATAAATATCAAAAGTCGTGCGGTGGGTCGACATAGAGCGTAAAACGCACTCGCCCATAAACGTAGGTCGATGTTGAGATGGAGCATAAAATGCACTCACCTAATAATCTTTGGATTTCGCAAAGTCTAATTTGGATTAAGTTGATTACGTGGCCTTTGCTGCTCGAGTTATTAGAGTCATAGAGTGCCCTAAAGTAATCTGGATTGGGTGTCATTGATCAAAAGTTCATTCATGGGTAGCTCTGAATAGCCTAAGGTAATTAAGAACTGTCTGAGTTAGATTTTACTATCTTCATGCTAGAACCTTTTGATCCTTTCTTGCATTTGCACCTTGTTCTTAATGCTTGTTAATTGTTCGAGTTGTAGAGTGAGCATATTGGTATTAACAATCGACTGTGTGAATTTAATTTGAGCTATGATTAGTTGCGATGGTTGGTCTCCACACACATATAGAATGGATCGAATACAGTCTTATGCTTGAAATTTAATGAGCCCTTACTCACATCTATGCTTGTCTTGTTCTCTGGAAATAACTATGATTGAGCTTAGAAGCCATGATGCTAGTATATAGTTTTATATTTCTTTCGCGCGTTGTTTTGCTATTATATTTTTGTGTCAGATAGTTTGCCTGAGGACAAGCAAAGACTTAAGTTTGGGGGTATTTGATGAGTGAGATTTATACCCGCGAATCAGATACTTTATTACTTAAATAGTTGCCTGATCTTCGTTGATTTTATATAGCTTTTATATTATTATAGTATTATTTTTCTTAACTGATGTATTGCAGGGCTTAATATGTCTTTTCTAGCTTTTGGGGGGAAAATGGGAAATTTCCATACACTGGCACCGTAGTGCCTAAGCCAAGCCTTAAGCTGGAGCTGCAGCGTAACCTCCTGGTCAACGATGATGTCACCTTGGCATTGCAACACCCCAGCTCCTTTGTAAGATGGCACTGTAGCGTGACCTCCGATCTTTTGGTGCTGACATGGCGCTGCTGTGCCACCCCAAGCTATATTCTTTGCGCCGTAGCGCGACCTCCGGTGTCCAGATAGTCAAGAGCTAATTTTGACCAAGAAAAGAGGAGTTACTGATATATATATATATATATATATATATATATATATATATATATATATATAGTAAACAAGCATCTGTGAGATAAGGAGATAGTTTCCCCTCTGGGAAATAGTTTCTCTCCTCTTTTGTAATTTCTCTTTCCATCTCTTAGATAATGTCTGTAAATATAGATTAGGGAGAATTTTGGGATTCCTTGGAGCACCAAGAGCAGTGAACAATACGGATTGGAAAGCCTTAAAAGAGTGGAATTCTTGGAGACTGAAGAGCTTGACAGAGTTTATTCTTATCCATCTGTTTCCTTTGATTTTGTAATCCATAAATGTTATCTTTATTGCTACTTATATTTTGTTCAAGAGCCATGAACTAAGTATTGGCTCTAAGGTTATAATGGAACCCTTTGATTAATTCGAATTGATTGTCCTATCTCTTTGGTTGGCACCATATGGTTTGGTTTAATATATTCATGCTTTATGATTCTTGCTAAGACATTAGTGATGATTTCGGTAATCTATATGATGTTGAAAGAGGGATTATAGATTTACACCTTAATATATTGGCATGTGATTATAAGTTGTCGACTTGTTTCGATAGCATAAGTTGTGTGTAGAATAGGCATATATTTGTGCACCACGTGTGGCCTATTTGAGAACTTAAGCTTTAAATCTTTGTCATGGTTAATTCACATAGACATGTGTAGGATTATCACCTAGCTTGTATGTTCTTCTTTGTTTTATTCCCTAACGGGTGGATCTAGGGAGGATCTGTTTGTACATACCTCGACAGCGGTGCATGAGCACTTATGTGTTCTCGGTCGACAAATTTTCGTGACCACTAAGACCAAAGAGAGGAGGGTAGGAAGTTTGGTGAAGCATAGCACACCAAGTGTTTGACAGAATGCCAGTGTGGGGTGAAGTTATGACCTTAGCTTGTAGTTCCTTCAATACCAGTCGTTATCCATTTACTTGCTTTGATAATTAGTTAGAACTAGATTAATCACACTTTTATTAGTCTGTTGTTCGAATAAGACTTAAGCGATATAAAGTTGATATTTGGTAAATATTAGTGATAGTTCCTCGTGGGTACAACACTTTCCTTATCACTGTATTACTTGTTAGACCGCATATACTTGCGCGTGTTTAGTGATCGATTTTCTGAACAACACTTATGCCCCCATTTATGCCCACTTTAGCCAAGACAAATCATTTCCTAATTATATACATCCGCTAGTCTTACTAGCAGACTGATATTAACTCAAAATATCTTGGGAAAAGGTAACAAAGGTATTATGCTACAGTGCCATTATGTGAATTGGATAATTGGCTAGAACCCTAGAAGAAAAATACAGCAAATCGACAACAAGACTTCAAAATTAATCGGTAAGTTTGTTATTTAACCTCTAAAATCTGAAGGTGATGCGATTATCCATTAATTCTCGATCGAAACTATACTTGGACTCTTTGATGCTATTTTTGGTTTGGCCTATCGGAGGTCAGGAGCTTCTAGAAACTAAATTGTAGCTGTAATTGGCATTGAAACTTTAATAAAGCACTAATAAAAAGGAAAGTCGCAGCAAATCAAAGGTATGTTATTAGTTTATTTGAGATTTTCATAAAATTGGTACAATATTAGAATTTTAGGGTTATAGTTGCACTATACTTGGACTGTTGATTGGGATATATATAGTGGGGGACTAGTTGTTGTTTTGTGGAGTAATAAGGGAGGGAAATACATGGCTTGAAACATTTATCTATGTTAATGAAATTTGTTTTTATTTAGAATGCACATAAGATGTTTGTAAAAGTGTCTCTTTGTGGAGTAATAGTACTTGCAGCTATGAAGTTTCATATATATTCTAGTTTGTTTAGATTATTTTTTAAATCATTCTTACTGATTTGAAAGATTCTACTACTATACAACATTTTTATTTCTGTGCTTCAATGCCAAATACTACTATTGTTAGCTTCATATAATAGCCTAAAAATTTTATATGAAGTAGGAACTGACTGGATATGTTTGTCGTTCGTGAGTGTGAAATGAAATCGATAAACTAGACTAAATGGTTAGATATGAATCTCTCAGAAGTGTACATAGAGTTGTAGCATAGCAACTTGTATTAAGGACCGTTATTGATCTGTTAATAGGGTGTCGCTAATCAAGAAACAACTTCAGTAATTTGAGCAAATGATGCTCTCCTTAATATTATGATTACTGCTTACCTTTGGTGGTTATTTTGTTCCCCAAGTCTAGTTTGTTCTATCTCTGAATATATGATGAATTGAACTTTCTGATCAGTTTAACTCTTGGTTGACTACTGCGTAAAATTTCTAGCACGAAGGCCTTCCAAGTACTTTTATGGGTCACATATGGCTATTTTGATCATATTAGTTTCCAAGATCTACCTGGAAGCTTTTATTATCTCTCAAGTACTTTTTGATTAGTGGTCTCCCTGAGTTGAGGCTCTAAAGCACTGAGGTTATTTCCTTATTTTTAATTTGTCGTCTCTCACCCGAGGCTATTTAGGATAAGGAACCCATCGGATTTAACTATACTAGTTTTTTTCCTGTTTGCATGTATCTATGCTGCAAATTGATTTCATACTTCATAGATAGTACTTTTTATGTTTTAGATAGTTACCCGATTGGTCTCACCGAGTAAAAAATATATTTTACTCGCATGAACATACATATATAGTTATCATCACATTGTTATTGCCTGTCCCATGAACTTCATATGATATATAGAAGGTTTTCATCATATCCATATGGCTAAGCTTTCAATTTGCAAAATTTAGTTCCCTGTGAGTTATTCATCTTATACTATATGCTTGTTTTGATCCTAAATAGTTAGAATCTCAAAGATTTGTATCTTCTCCCTTTACCTCTTTAATGGATTTTTTATAAATTGTTTAATACTTGACATTTTGTTGAATTTTAAGGAAAAATATGGATATCAATCCAGGACCTTTTGATCATGTTATCTTATGGGACCAAGAAAATCATGTATCTTCTGACTTATGGCAAAATATTGTAAGTTTATTGTCCCATATAACAAATTTCTCTTAAAATTTTGTAAAAAACTTTTATATTTTGACAATTTATGTATGTATCTTATGTTTAACTTGTAGGATAGGGGTGTCTTAGAAATTTATCAAATGTCTGTAAAATTAACTGAATGGAACTTGACTAAACAACAAGAATATCTACTGGAACAGTTAGGTTTCGGTATATTTTGTCATCAAGACGTAGTGTCAAAGATTGATGCATCTTTTGTATCTACTTTTGTTGAGCGTTGGAGGAGTGAAACAAATACGTTTCACTTAAAATATGGAGAGGTCGGCATTACTGTAGATGATGTGGGATTTATATTCGGGTTGCCCATTAGGAAAACCTTTGACTTGCGGAGAACTAGAACATCCCAAAAGCTATTTATAAGGGTTTTTGGGCAACAAGTAGCAGTAGAGGATTGGGAACAATGCTATAAAAGGGGGTGCATAAGTTTGCCTTGGTTAAGACATAAATATGGACAAGTACCTAAAGATGTTACTTCAGATAATGTGGTAAAACACACTAAGGCATATCTGTTGTATTTGTGTGGTGCTATTTTGTTTCCAACTAAGAGTAAAATATTGTACATCCTAGGTATTTGTTGTTATTGGAAAGATTGGAAGACATAATTACATATTCTTTGGGGGCAGCAGTTTTAGGGCATTTTTATAGGGGTTTGCATGGGGCTACTCGGAAAATAGCAAAAAAATTTACAGGATATGCAACCTTGCTTATGATGTGGGCTCACGAAAGGTTCAACATTGGACATCCTACCCCTAGGCCTAAGTCCTAGAAGATGATACCTTGGGCATTCTCTTCCTTTGATCCAAATTCAAAACAATATCAGCGCCACAAAAATCCACATCACCATCTTGTGTTTTACCGAGGAGAGTTTGATGATATATTGGAAACAGATTGGGTGTGGCATCTATATCAGTTATTTGACACACATTTGGGTTGGGACTTTTTTGAGGCAAGGTTAGGTGGAGCCGCTCGTATACCTTTGATACATTACGACATTATTGAGTTTCAGATGCCTAACATATTTATGAGGCAATTTGGACATTTGCAGTCATATCCATCTAATGTTGGAAACATGATGGAATTGAGGAGGGAACATAAATTGTTTGAGAGAATAAATTATAAAATTCATAGGGCCAGTTATATTCGATTATGGGAGGCCTACATGGAGAGTTTAGAAGGGCAAGTGTTGGAGGCTTTTCAACAAATATGTAACGAGGATTATATGACATGGTATAGAGAAATTACTCGGAGACGGATACATCATCCTCGACCCTTTAGGCGTCAAGGGGAAGATTATGAGCCACGTGTATTCATTGACCAATATGTGGCTATAATCACTGTAAGTTTTTAAATTTATAATTTTTAGACATGTTTTTGTGTTATAATTTGATGACCTCATTTTACTAATATAAGTTTTTGCTATTGTTTTAATTCTAGATTGAGACTGCAAAAGCTATATTTGTAAAGTTTATGTCAATTGATCTTCCAGCTAAGTTAAGAACTATGTATGAGTCATGGTTCAATACATTGTACCAGCCTTTCATGAATGATTAAAAGGGGTTCTAGCCGAACAAAATCCAACGCAACTTCAAGTTGGACAAATGGATATTGACATGACGGAACCCCAGCCTACGGTTCAAGAAACTCGGGGTAGCGTTACTCCTTCTACTCAACGTAGTAGGAAAGGAGAGAGGGAAAAAAGCACACTCACCTTGTTAAGTATTTAAAGATGGAGAAAATTACAATTGGTTTAGTCCAACTCACGACCCATCATACTTTCCTCATATCCATTTAAGCGGTCTATACAACTTAGAGTTTAAGGATGTGAACTGTCTGAGACCCAATGGTTGGTTATGGGCGCATGTATTGGATGCATATTTGTTGTTGTTGAGAGACAGAGAAGCTAAGATGAGGAGTGAAGGTATCCAACGATGGGCTCTATTTTATTTCATGCCAATATACTTTGCAGGTTTGGGCACCCAATACTTACCAAGTGTCGGAGTAAGCAATGCAACAATATTAAAATTTTAAACAAGTTACATCAATCCTCCAGTTAGTGCCCCAGTTCATGAGTCTAATTAAATATTCGTTCCATTCATCAAGGAAAGCAATATTCATTTCTGCCTATTTATTTGGAGTGTGAACAAGAGGAAAGTAATGCTATTAGATTCACTTAATGATGACAAACCCTTAATGTCATTGTCACAATTATATCAAAACTACGTTGCCGTTGTGGTGAGTTCATTAATATATTACTTATTTTTCATGTCATATCACAAACATATGAGGTTTTGGGAATTAAATGATTATTTTGTGGTTTATAGGTGGAGTTATATCCTTTGTTGCTTCGTATGGAAAATCCTAAAGTAAAGTGGCCAAGATCGAAGCCAAAAGTTGAAAGTCTGTGTGAATACGCCGAGAAAATGGAATTCAGACGATTGTGGCGTTTATGTTATAAAGTACGTAGATTTCTTTTTGTACCGGATAAACATCATGAAGGAACCGAGGTGGACTCCAAGCGAGGCTTAAACTTTAGATTTAGAATAACACATGAGCTTAGGATGTTTAAAGCGAGGGTCATTCTTGAAAAATATCTTTGTATCGACCAACTTTTAGATTCGAATTCAAATGAAGAGTAATGAATGTATATTTAACCAACTTTTGTAATATGTTGTTTTATAAACTCGGGTGAATAGTTTCAAAATAATTCCATTATTGTACTATCAAATTCCTTGAAATACTATAATATTTTCTTTCTTGATTTGTAATATCCTCGTGTGTGTGTGTGTGTATGTGTTCATGATAACATATGAAGATTTTGTCTACTATTGTAGATGGACTAGATCTGATTTTTTGTGTGTTCAAGAGTACGTCTGTGTTCATGAGTTTGTGTGTTCATGATAGCATATGAAGATTTTGTCACTGTACTATTGAAATTAGTAGCAGCTATTAGAATTCCATGATTAATTACTACTTCTGTGTTATTCCCGATTACTACAAGTTAAACACTTAGATGGAAACTCTTGCAGGAACTGACAACTTTAAAGTTTGGTTGAGTACCTTTTATTTGAGATGTGTAGTTTAATTTTTCTTCACATTTGTAATGCTCATTTTTTTTGAACTAAAAGATTGAGCTCTTAATAATGCTTGGTTTAGAATTTTGGGAATGTTATTAGAGGATTAATAATATTTGTAAATCACATGATATACGGTACCTTGTTCTACATAATAACTACACTGTTGTGTTGTTAATATGGTGAATTATTGTCATAATCCAACTAAAGTGTGCACTAAAATATAGCAAGAACATAATGCTTCATCAGTGCCTATTTGTTACTGTTCTGATTCCATTATGTTTAAATAATTTTCAAATAATGGTGTTCAACAGTAGCCTTTATTCCTTTTGTCTTTGGGAATACTTTGCCACTTTATGCATATCTTATTGGTATAGTTTTAATATTGAAAATTTAGGTGTTTTGTAACCATGCTTGTGAAAAATCCTAGATATATTGAAATGTAGATATTATATACTTGAGAATTAAATTCATGGATTGAGGTAAAAGGAGCTTTAACTTCTTCTTTTCCAGTCAAATGGCTAGGCTTGAACTCCCGTGTTTGTCCTGTATATAACTTCGACTTGCCAGTAACTGATCATATGAGTAATGATGTTGCACACAGTGATTTTCATAGAGCTTACAATTTGCGAAGTAATTGATAATACTCGGCTTAATTTGGCTATCAATGTTACTCCTTCTAGTGTTATTTAGCTTTTGTATTTGTTTGTTTTATATGTTGGCAGGTGGTGATGGACAATCTCTTTGTTGTGGGAGGGTCATAAATGTCAAGTGAGGGGAATACACTAGAAGAATTAGTATTGATGGAACTGCGATTGCAATCAAAGAGGCAATTAAATCAGCTTTTGGTTTACGAACTAGACAGGAATTCTAGTTGGAGGATGAAGATAATGTCATCAGGAGTCTTGACAGGGACATGCCGCAGAGGAATTATACTATTCACCTTGATGAAGGTATTCAGGGGGTTAAAAAAAAAATTCCCCAGTTTATACATGAACATAATTGGACATTTTTTTTGGACGCTTTGTACAAGTCTAATTTTCTCCCGTCCTCTCCTTTTGTAGGGATCTCCACAAAAATTTGTATATATAATGAGTCTGACCGAATGGTTGTTCGTACTGAAGACAAGACGTTGTACACGGAGGATGATTTTCATGATTTTCTGACTCATCGTGGCTTGATTGGTGTAAGAGAGATAAACGAATACACGTGCTTTGATAATCTGGATGATCTTCGTTCTGGTGTAAGAGAGATAAACGGATATTCGCTTAATGAAGATGGAAAGTATATTCTCATCAACTTTATCCAGGTTTGAAATTAGTAGCAACTTTTAGAATTCCATGATTTATTACTACTTTTGTGTTTTTTTCGGTTACTACAAGTTAAACACTTATTCATTCATGTAGTAAACGTCTTGAAAAATTGCACATGTTTTCATGAGAATTCCACAATTTCTAGTTAATCAAACGATTCCTTATTGACATCATATTTTCTACTCGTACATCTTTCATTTTCTATAAGATTTAGAGTAGCCCTTACTAAAAAAAATTCATATACCCACACTTCCATTTATAGTATTTAAAGGGACTAAAGAAGGAGATATTGGATGAGTTACCTTTTCTATCAGATATGGTGGATAAGTTGAACATGGAGGTACTTCTTCATCTTAGACTAAAGATACATATAGTCATAGATACACTAAATAAACATATACATAATTTTTTTAAAAATAAATCTATTAGTATGATATTGCTTTGGTCCAGAGTTGGCAAGATGCATTAATAGAGAAATAGATGAAAGAATAATGAATACTTCACATTTACCCAATAAATCTGTCATTCAAATAGTCAGTTAAATATTTAAGAAAACCAAAATTTTATTGTCATACAAGCTCATATAAAGATAACTTCAAACATCTGGCTTGTCTTGGCCCAAAACTTTATAGTGGTTCTACTTATCATGATTGGTCATCATATTACATATTGCACATTTTCTCAATTGTTTACGACTTCTAGCCTCTTTGATCCCACTCTTTATTCTTGTAGCTTTTTTGCACCCTTTGTTTGGGAACAAATAGGATCCAATAACGGCTCATCTTGAACGGCCTCATCATCATCTACTCGAATTTCTGGCACGCCATTTACATTAATTTCATTAAGGTCAAATTTCTCAATGATGGGTTGATTATTAATGCACAACTATACGACGTGCTTAAAACCATTAATTGAGCATGATCCCATAGAAGCTTATCGTAGGAGCAATGCCAAGAAATAATTGTACCGCATCATATGAGATTCCTCGTAGTTAGACATTTTAGTAAAAAATTTTGGTAGTTCAACGTTCACTTTGTTACCATCTCTACACTAGCGGCTTAAAATGTATTTATTCGGTATTTTTGTAGTACTTTTTGCAATCATATGCCTTATAATGTGTCTACAAAGCATACCAGAATGTTTAAATTTTTGACAATTACATTTATATCTCCAGCTTGAACATTACTGACAACAGTAAAGTACCTATTAGATTTGTCGATAGCGTTTGTCTTGTACACCAAACAACTAACAAACAAGTTCCCGTCTTGTCTACACTGCCATCACAGTGAGTTAGATCGGTTGCCAGTTTCGTATATGCCTTCGCTCTCTGAAGGAATTGTTTAGCTCAGCTCCCATATGTCAACCATCAAAGGTTACGATTGTACCACAACCTAAACTTAACTTAACTTATCCGAACTATTAACTATAATGTTCGTTAAGTCAATTTCTCATTCCTTATGTCTTTCTGGCAACTAAATGCCATACAACAGGATTCATTCTTATCGTCTAAGTCATACTGTCTTTTGTATACTCAGAGCGATCATTCAAGTTAATCATTAACTCGGCTTCTTTACGTTAAACGTCATTATTTTTAATTCAACTTCTTTACCGTTCACTGTTTAATCATTGGTCTTCATTATCATACGGTCAAACTATACACAGGGTGTAGGTTCTATCCGCTTAGTATTTGCGTACACTCAACCTTCACATCGGCTAAAGTGTTTAACGCTTACATTTCATTATAACATTCTCTATTTGAATCACTATCGGCTTCCATTAATCCTATTACCATTCATTACAGCTTTCTTGATACCATTCGTATCTTACTTAATACTTTTGTTATCCGTTACATGAACCCCATGTTCATTACTCATTCTTAACGTTGAAGCCATACCGTTCGTTGTATGCTAAGACCGATCGTTCATCTCAACAGCATTGTATTCACAGCGTCTATATGCTTTACACTTATCTCTCATTACCACAACATAACATCGAAATGTTATTCATTACCCTCGTCACTCAACGTCTAAGGAATCACAATCATATCAATCCCCCACGTTTGTTTATCGCGACTATGGTCCCCGGACATCGGTTCCGTAATCTGCGTCTACATTCTTTGTCTTTTAATCTCATTTAACCTTTCCATTTAACCTTTACTAAAGGTTTAAATCACTTGATTAAGTGTAACATTAGTTGAACATTATGTTCTTTATCTTCCCTTACATTTCCCCCAAGAGTTGAGCAGTTAAAAGCTCTTCTCTGACTTTTTCCCAACACCAGCGTTGCAGCACCACCCTCCTTTCTATCTCTCACGCATGCTGACGAGTCTCTAAATATCTGGCTCCCCGTTTGGTACTGCAAATATTCCCTTACAAGGCATGGCCAAGCCCTAATTCTCGAAAAAATTTCTAAGTCTTTAAATTATTCTGAAATGCTTACTTCCCGATCTCATAACTCCTTCATTATAACTCGGAACGAGGTCGTTCCAAAGCCATTGTTTTCCTTATCTTATGAACTTCAATACCCCTCAGACAGAACTTCGTTCTGAATCAATTAATGTGCCATTCGATTGGCTATCTTCATCCTTCGTTCATTTTTACGTTATTAACGTTCTTTATTCGTTCGTCCGTAATTCGGTTATCCGAACATGGAACTCGTTCGTTCTTGAGTCCACGACTCACGTTTTCTACGTTCTTTTAGTTTCTTATGAAACCCTACACCTTCGAGTTTATTTACACGCTTTCTAATTCTCATTCATCTTTTACAAAATTTTCATCATAACTTCGTTATAGCTCAGTTGTAATATGTTCTTCATGAAAGTTTCTACCATTCCTAACCAAGAAATAAGCATCTAACTTATACACGATGGTTTTAAACTTGTCCATCAACAACAATTATCCGACGATGATTTTAAATTTGTCCATCAACAATGTTCTTCGTGTTCTTCGCGTTCTTCGTTCGTTCTTCATTTTTTAATCGATATTTTGATTACAATTTCACTTTTTATTGGAATTCAATGTTATAAAACACCATTCCTTACTTATTTCATTGTATCATTCATATGGTTCACTCGGATCGTTCTAATTTATTACGAATCTTATACTTCCTTAAAAAATTTATTTACTAAATTTCTAATTTCTTATTTATTCTTTTCTCATGATTTCAACCATATGAAATCATTCCTAACATCTTTTACTCCTTATTCTCACTAAGCTATGTTTTAAACATATAAACTTAAGAAAATTTATAAGAGACTAGGTTTCGGATTACCTTTCTCCTTTAATCTCTTTTCGTTGGACAAAGTTTGCTCACGAGCAACCTTTCCTCCTCCTTTTCCTCTTCTTTCTCCCATCTGAACTATCTCTCTCTCTCTCTCATGTTGTAGGATTTTCAAAATCCCATTCAAATGAAATTAGCTTCCTATTTATAGATTTTCAAGGCTAGGGGCGTTTTGGTTATTTGGCCAAACCGCCTTACTATTCACACCTCCTTACTATTCCCACCTCCTTACTATTCACGTAGCTTCCCTTGGAACTTTTGTGGTTTTGTCTTTCGGGTTTCGTCCGACAGTTTTAAAAACTGTTATTCTCAGAATCCAAATATTTTTGGATATTTTGTCTTTCGTTTATAGTTTAACTTTTATGTATTCTCCGGAACTCCAAAAAACTGAAAAACATTTTTTGACATTAAACGTTTTCCTTCACATTTCCCCCTAACGTAGCTAAAGGAATGAAAAGTACATAGCAGTACTTTTCGTCATTTTTATTTCGACCGATTTTTACACGTTTTTTGAGAAAAACTTTTATCGGCTTACTTAACTTTTCACGATATATTATCATCAAATCTTTCGACGGAATGTCATTTTGACATACCGAACTCTCGAAAAGGCTTAGGTTATTCAAACCCTAACCCTTAGTGTTTCATCGGTTGAATAGTGCATATTTCGTCTTTTTTCCCAAAAATATTTTTGTTCCCGAAAAATTTTTATTTTTGTCTTGAAAATTCTTACTCGTTCAGTCCAGCTCATAGCCAGAATCCTCGCGGGTTATAATCATCCTAGGTTTTAGAATGATTAATAAACACATAGCATAGAATAATATTAATAAAAAATTCTTTTATTAATAACTAATTCTTTAAACTTAAATTCTGGACAATCCAAATTTCCTGGTTGTCACATTTGGCCAGAGTAGATGTACTGCTACTATGCGTATTGTCATATGTATATGTGCCACGGTACATGGATGAGCTAAATATTGGCATCATTATGGTAGTGAGAGCTCTTAAGGAGGGTCACACCATTGTACCGATGATTGTAGCAGAGACGCTGAGGTCGGCCACATATTGCAGTACTTACCCTGCAAGGGTATTCAAAGGTAGTTCGGTCATGTTGTACGTGTGGTTCATGTCACACTTGAGACCGATTGGCACATTCCGATGGCACGGGTATTATTTTACCCATGAGATAGCCGTGTCGTACTCCTTTTAGCCTACGGAGTGTATAGATCCTACATCTTGGTCCATTTTCCTGGCAGGGATTGGAGATCTATTTGATGTATTGTCATGTATAGGGCTTTGTTCACCCTACATCTTTATCACTCATGCTCCGGGCATGTATTATCTCCCTCTAGCTAGTTTGAGGGGAATGACTACTTACCACCCACTGGCTGTGATGTGTCAGTTTGACCAGTTCCAGGACTTCCATCCGTTTGAGGGGGCATTGAGTCAGCGTTTGGCTTCCCGCCACTTGTCAGCAGAGAACAGATTCAGGGTTTATGCCTGTTGGGATCAGCATGAGCTAGCTGTATTTTTGGTTAGCCATCCGGCTGTTCTGCAGAGTATTCCGCATGGATGGAGACAGAGACTACATTGGCTGCGGTAGTATCCACATTATCGGGGATTGATTCTGATGATGGGGAGCCCATAGAGGACATTGATATGCCCAGGGAGGAAGAGCCATTCACTAGGTTGCCAGCAGCTCTTAAAGATTCTCCCAGTATAAGTGCCACTGTGATTCAGCATTCAACACAGTATCTGGAGTAGAGTCTTCATCTGATGACCTTTGAGAGAGATCAAGCTAGGGCCTTTATGTTGACAGCTCTTGATGGGAGATACACCACTCTATTGGAGAGAGATGAGGCCAGATCAGCTAGAGATGCAATGATTGTAGAGCGGGATGCTGCCCTATCTGCTCGGGATGTGACCGTTACAGATAGTGTACCGATATGAGTGCATATATTGATAAGCATCATGCTACCATGCAGTTGGCCTCGGATCTGCTAGCTCATGTAGATACCCTTGGACAGGAGCTTGCAGCGTTACCCCTTCTTCGGAGAGAGATGCTATGTTAGATCTGATAGTCTGAATATATACCGATCTATAGATAGACTTGTATTTTCCTGAACAGACTAGCTTAGCCATTTTTTCATGTACATCAAATATCAAACAACATAATATATGGCAGGGAAACATATTTTGATTAACTTCCCTTTCAGTCGTGCCTTGATACTTGCTTGATATTTACCTATTTCTTTAGGGCTTGTGATCTTTATATATTGTAAACTCATCCTTCATGTGTGGACATTGAGAAGTCATAGGATCTTTCAGAATGGATCATTGATCTGTGTGTATCCCTACCCTCTTTGGTGTCTTGGGACTGGTTTCTGTATGGAAGTGTGTAGAGGAGTGTGACTTTTCCTTTATGAGATTCACCGCACCACAGATGGTCGCCAATACTCCTATTTAAGAGGAGCCCAGTTAGTTCCATCTCTTATGGATTGGTGTTGCTCTTCAAGGAATCAACCATAGCTTAGATGGTCGCCAACTCTCCCATTCATGGGGAGGCCAAGTAGTTCCATCCCTTTGGTTTGAAGCCAATGAAATGTAATGGATTGAAGTTTGATCCCAGTACCATGTGACAAGTATTTATGTTTTGGTAGGGGGTTAGACCAAACCATAAATGGCTGCCTATGTACTCCTATTGAAGAGGAGATCAAGTCTGTGTAGTTCGAACCTGGTATAAGAGGTTCAA